>CM064581.1:23217339-23680600 GCA_032716605.1 Paralithodes platypus | reverse complement strand
AAATGTATCGTTTAAAGAAGGGTTAAGTAACCCTTGTCTATGTACGAGGGAATTAGCCTATATCAGGAGGAGAACTAATATTCTCAAATATCTGTAAAATAACTTTCAAGCCTAATTTATCGTTTCACCCCTTTTGTATCCCATGTAAAAATCCTTCCTTTTCGAATTTAGAGTAATGCCCCCTTGTGTAAAAAGACCGCACATACCTAGCCAAGCGACGCCACCCTATGTGCTAACCCTCCCCTTTTTTGGCGGCGTCCCTGCCACTGCCCCTCCCCCCCTCACTGTCGTGACCCCAGGGCCTCGAGAGAGACCCACGCATCAGTTTCTGTCATCTTCCCCCGCTTCTTCTCCGAACTTAGGCTTCCTTTCCGTCCCTTCAGAGCTTCCTAATTAAGGTTTCTAGTGTTATAACGTATTGCTTATTCAGTTAAATAAGTACTAGGTGTGTAATGTAGGAGGTATTACTGTGATTGACAAATTTGTGAACTCGAGCCTACCATCGGGTTGGTCGACAGGCACCCGGGCCCTCACCTGCCAAGTGCCTACAGCCATACAAATTCTCCCATTATCATTGTGTTCAGTAAAACTTAGTCTGTGCACCTTTGCTAAGTGTTTTTCTGATATTTTAGACTTTGTTATTCCAAATTAACGTCAAATTAACTTCGTGTGTAATAATTTCAGTCAGAGGGACTGCCAATTCTTGTGTTTTTCCATAATTCCCGACCAAACTTAGGCTAGCCTATTTTGCTAGTTTGTCTTTCACCGTTTTACATAATCCTGAGGTAGTGCGAGAACACCAGTTAAGAGTAGAATTGAGGACGATGAAGTTGATTAAAATGCTTTTGAAGCTTGACCGCCATTTTAGGATTTAGACCATCTCGCATTTCGGAGAGACGACCAGGTTGAGTAAATTACTAATGTAGCAGTTGTATTGTATGTTTAGAACTTGTTCATTACTTTGAGTTTATAAAACCATGCATTTTGGTAAATATGATTGTATTTTAACGTGTAAATCAGGAAAGGACATTCGTTTTTGAGATCGTGTCCTTGAGTTTTGTTTACCTTTCGTGTCTCCGACGTTCCAAAGTTAGGCCTATTCAGATAAGTATTTATAACTAACGTCTCCTAGGCCTGGTTATTGTTCATTTTAAATGTTTTTACTGGGTTATAGTGTAAAGAGTTACTTGTTATCTTGATTTAGAGGTCCTCATTTCCCAATCCCAGTACTGTCAAATTTCGGACCCCCATTGGGTCGGGTTTATTTCAGATGATTATTTGTTCTTACCTATTGTTACTTAAAGTTAACTTGTGAAACGGCCGTTTAGGTATGGGTACTTGCTGAATTATTATGGTAGGTTATATGATTTTACATTTTTAATTAGCCTAGGCTACCTAACTTTCACCTAATTGGAAGTACAGTAGGCTATTATTAATTATTGTGCTTTTTGAGTGTATTATGAATATTGATTCCTATGATATAATTATGTTTTGACATGGTCTAATGAACAGAGTTGCCTTGCAAGGGATGGAACGCTGTAGTGAGATTCTGGGCAGCTGATTTCAGGGGATAAGTTACTCGAGTTACAGTAGAATTAACGTTTAGCTTTGTTTGAGCCTTGTATAGCACCCTCCGCATTGAGCAGTCCAACCTGTTACGTTTGTCCATCCCAATTACCTTTGATTTATGCCATTATTGTATGATTTGACTCCATAGATATGCGGTGTAATTATGTATTCCCCATTGTGTGTAGAGTACTGCTGAGTAACATATGTACCTGTACTTAATGAGAGGATCTTTGGATGCCTTAAGAGATTATTTCGGTACAGTACTGTAATGTCATAATTTGATCTGTCATTGTATTTCTGTACTTATATTAGCTCATCTATTTTTGTACGTTAATAGGAATCCATGTATTTTTATATGTTTATATTAACCTTTATTTTTATATGTATTTGTTTTTAGTATTACTGTGTACCGTAATTAGGATATTGATTAACCCCATTATTAAGGGTTAGCTATATGTCAACCGTGGGTTAAGAATGTATTCAACTACCAGGGAACCAGTTTGGGACGGAGTTGATGTGATGCTGAATTGCTGATGGCGGAGAATCGGAGATTCACCCCTCCCATTGGCTGAGTGCAGGATGCTGAACTCGTGTACTGTACGAGGGTTCAAGGACCGCAGGAAGACGTATGATTACCCCCTATACCCCAGGATACGGTAGGCCGAAGAGACGTAAAGGCAAGCCTGGCCGATACCGGTATCTAGCGGAATTGGGATGTATAATACTGAGAGGAATGGGGTGGATACAGACAGCAATATTCGAGTCCTACTCCTAGGTTAAGAGACTGTCCCAGTACAGTAATGGATTGGTCCCAGGTTAATGGTATAGAGATATTAGATACGGACCATACGGTACCAATGTTAAGAGTTGTAAACGGTAAAATGTTCCTTCTATTAATATCAAGCTTAAGATTACTGCAATATGTTTGGGTCTATCCTCCCGTACCTATTTGGATCTAAATGTGTTGTCAGGAGGGTAAATCGGAGCTGTCAGTATTAAATTGGTCTAAGAGTAGTACCAGTAGCCTAACCGAGAGTCAAAGTCTTGTCAGCCAACATGGAAGGTGAAGTTCTTGATTGGTCTTTGCTAGCCTCCGATTTATCCTACTGTCCTAATGTACCTGAATAAGGAGCATGAGTCACGATTTGCATAAAGAATAAGAAAACCATGGGGACGGCCAGTTCACCTGAAGGTGGGCGATCAAATAATTCGAATGAATTACCGTTCCCAAAAACATCCTTATGTGATAATCTAGAAAGTAGAGAATATGCTAGGTCTCAGTGGGGTTTTTGTGGTTCTTTGGTCTTATCATCGTGTCGGAGTTGCAGTCTTTCCCCTTCCTCGAAGGATGTTGGATGTGGGTCAACCAAACAGGGTTGTCCTCTCGTTAATTAGAATGCAATAACGGGTTTGTCGTCATCTCTTCCTTTCTATCCTTGAGTACCTATTTTCCACCTTCGCAGCTTAATCTATCTTTTTCTGTCTCTCCCTCCCTCTCTCTCTCTTGTTGGCAGCAGAAGAAGGGAAGTGAGGAAGTAGGAGAGATACTCCAACTGATACCCCCCCCTCCCCCGTTACAGTGGTGGCAGCGGTGGGATTTCTTTAGGGGTCCATGGTTGACATGCCCCAGTTCCGTTCAGAGCTCCTGAATTAATCCCGTACCCCCCGTAGAAGAGACTGTACAGTACTGGTTCTTACACTTTCGCTCGGGTGTTTAGAATCAGTGCGTTGCAGTTGTCATTGTTCACGCTACCAACCCGTGAAATAGTTACCACAAACAGTATTGGCCATGCTACCACATTTCAATACGGTTAGTGTAATATTTCAGGGAATCTTTAAGTGCAGCAGATACCAGCAAGAATCACAATGACTGTGAAGGAACCGCAAAGTTGAGAAAGCGGTGGTTAGTGTTTTCCGGTTATTAGTTGTCTATCAATTATCCTTCTTTCCTGTCCAAGATGGAGAATCCTGATCCAGAGCCAAGGCACGAGGTGCAAGATGCTTTAGTCAGGAGGAATGAGGAACAAGGAAGTGAAGTGTCATTTGAGGATACGGACAGTTCCCGGTTTGTCACGGTCGACCAGTGGGAGGAAGGTCAGAGTGAAGACAACTCCCAGAATGAAATGGACCAGATGAAAGCCATACTAGAACGATTAGTCGGTGAACTGTCAGCATTGGCAGACCAGGTGCGAGACGTGAGAGACCGAGAGATGTTCCAGAGCCCAACTTGTACTCCAC
Organism: Paralithodes platypus; assembly: GCA_032716605.1. NCBI lineage: Eukaryota > Metazoa > Arthropoda > Malacostraca > Decapoda > Lithodidae > Paralithodes > Paralithodes platypus. The sequence goes on along the minus strand of CM064581.1, from coordinate 23,676,793 downwards.
AACCAACCCCCAGCATTAAGAACCTTTCCCCGCCTCCGCCTCTTGCCTTTGCGGACTCTCGCAAATCTGCAACCCCAACACCTCCCACTCCTTCCCCTCCAGTACCCTTGATCCGTAATCCCCCAACCTCACTTTCCCATTCTTCTTCACACCCCCCAGCTCCCCTCCGTCAGCCCTACCACCGACGTAGTGAAGGAATTAGTTCCCGAGATGTACCCATGCTTCACATGGATGAGTTACGATCTTATATGGCTTCCACGAAGATTGAGGTCTTTCAGATGCGGATCGAAGCCTGTATGTCCCATGACGAGGCAAGGTTGAACCTGGCCAAGTTCAAGTTGGATTCCGACCTGGCTGTTCTGGTGCAAGTAGAGACAGCTCAGGGAAAGTTAAAGACTTGGGCAGAGTTCATCCAGTTCCTGAAGCAGTTCTTTCATAAGACGCCAACGATGTCCGAGTCGTTCCGAGAAGCAGAACATAACACGTACGTCCTCTCAGAAGATCCTTATGATTACGTCCAGAAGATGACGTATAGCTATAGTATGATTCAGTCCATGTTCCCAGGGAAACTTTACCTCCACGCGACCAGTGGCTTAAAATAAGACTCCATGCGACCCTCCCCTTGTCCGTTAAGCAACAGGTGGATCGATACATGCCTGTTGAGATACCCCTGAAGGAGTTCCTGAGACACCTGAACTATGAGCGTCAGCTGCAGAACCATGCGGAACGGATGGTCGCAGGAGGACGGGTTTGTGAAGTAATGAAACACCATGCCCCAGTGACTACACCGCCTCCCAGCAGTAGCCAACCTTCCCTGACGACCCCTCTCCTTCCATCAACGGGAGTGGACGATAGATTCATCCGCCTCCAGGAATCTCTGGCGACCTTGTCACAGGATGTCCAGAGATTAACACGAAGACCTCAGTATACAGGATGCCCCTTCTGTAGAACAAAGGAGCATAACAGGGCGGATTGTCCCCTCCGTCCCCCACGTTTAGCATGTTTCGACTGCCTGAGAGAGAATTGTAGACGTGGGAGACCTGACTGCCCAGGGCGAGAGGGTAGAGCAACAAGGTGACTCGGGACCTCGAACAAATCTCCAACCATTTTCCTCGTAGTAAACCAGAGATCGTGTCGCGCCATGGTAGATACCGGTAGTGAGCTTACGCTCGTTAAGCAGTCCTTGGTGATTGAGTTAGGGCTTCCTATCTCTCTCAGCAAGAATATTCCAGCCCTCTTTGGGATTACTGGTACCTCCCTAAGGATTTTGGGCACGGTCTCCCTGGCGGTATGCGTAGGAATGTCCCAGACAATACAGCACCTGGCGGTGGTGATCCCAGACGACTATATGGACACTGACCTGCTTCTTGGGGTCGACCTTTTGGGTCGCTACCCTATGTTATGGAATCATCCACGTCAGACGCTACGTTGGGGGAGGTTACCTACGACATCCATCATGTTACTAGAGGGAAAAGAAAATCGATATCAGTTCGCCGAGTCAAGGCTACACTCACTGAGGAGAAGCCCCAGAAAGAAAATTGCATTCGGCTCCCCCGTCGAATGGTGATAGGTCCTTACCAGACTGTTATGCTCCCTGTTATTGTTGGTGAGGACATAAATAGCATTCTTGAAATTCAGCCCCGGAACCCTGCTCTTCAACAAGAACTTCCAATATGTGTGCGAGTTACTAGTGAGGCCGAAGTCTTTCTCCCTTTCGCAAATCCTTCCCGTGGAAGAGTGGTCCTGAAGCCTGGCACCCTCCTAGCCATGTACGAGAAACTGGCAGAGAGTCAGATTCACGATGTACCCCAGTGCATGAAGACCAAAGTAAGTAATGCTATGCTACCTGACATGGATCAGCCCTCCTCCTCGTGGACCCGAGAGGAAAGGTTACAGTCTTTGATTGACAAGTGTCAATGGGACCACTTGGAGGATGGTCAGAAGGGTCAGCTGGGACATGTTCTCAAGGAGCATAATTCGGTTTTCATCTTGAGTGAACACGAATTAGGCACTATGAATGTTCCCCCGGCCCATATTCATGTTTCAGACCCTACACCTACGAGAAGCCCTTTGTATAGAACCCCGGAGAAAGCAAAGCCGATTCTCGCACAGATGTTGAACGACATGTTGAAGAAGGATATCATCGAGCCTTCAACAGCGGCCTGGTTGAGCCCTATAGTCTTAGTTGCTAAACCTGATGGCACCAAGCGCATGTGTTTGGATTATCGTCAGGTCAATACGAGACTACAGGCCGACATCCAGCCACTGCCCAGGTTAGATGAGTTAGTGGAATTGACTACTGGACACAAGTATTATGCTACGCTGGATCTCAAGGACGCATACTACCAGATTCCCCTTGATGATGAGAGCCGAGATCTGACGACTTTCAGCGATGGAGTAGCGTTATATCGTTTCAAGCGGCTACCTTTTGGGCTCAGTTGTAGCCCGGCCATATTCACACGGCAGATGGGTTCGGTCCTGGCTCCCTTGGCAAAGGAAGGCTGGGTCAGAAACTATCTGGATGATGTGCTGTTATGGGCATCTAGTTTTGATGAGCTCCTGACTCGTCTATCTACTCTTTTCAGTCACTTTGCCAAGATGGGCCTGAAATTGAATCTCACTAAGTGCCAATTTGCGCACCCTGAGGTAAAATTTCTGGGCCACCTCATTTCTGAACAAGGGTGTAGACCAGATCCGGAGAACGTCGAAGCTGTGATCAACATGAAGTCCCCCTCGAACGTCAAGGAAATACGGCGATTTTTGGGTATGGCCGGTTTTTACAGGAAGTGCATTCCGCAATTTGCCAAATTTGCAGCTCCCTTAACTGAGTTAACCAAGAAGTATGCCCAGTTTGAATGGTCCTCGGAGTGTGAAGAGGCGTTCCAAAAGCTGAAGACCTTGTTAGTTAGTGCACCTGTTCTAGTGAAGGCGGACATGCACCGCAAGTTCCTTCTGCATACAGATGCTTCTGGTACTCATGTGGGCGCAGCGTTGATGCAACCTCAGTCAGACGGCACCTTGCGGCCCGTGGGGTATTTTAGTAAGAAGTTGAAGCCCGCTGAAATCGCTACTCCACCACTGATCGTGAAGCTTTAGCCGTAGTATTAGCATGTAGACAGTTTCACCACTACTTGTGGGGAGTCCGTTTCAACCTCATGACGGATCATCAGCCATTGGTGTCAGCCTTTACGAAGAAGACTAAGTCGGCTCGCATGAGTCGGTGGAGTCTAGAGATGAGAGAGTATAGGTTTGACATCAGTTACAAGCCGGGTCCTAAGAATTATGTTGCCGACCAGTTAAGTCGACCCGTGAGAGCAGTGAGGTGGGAACAGGATCAGAAATGGTTAGGTAAGACCAGCACCGAGATGAGGGAGTTGCAGTGTCAGGAGGCCCGATGGAAGGATCTCATAGTTTTCCTCGAAGGTGGGGCCTTACCTAAGCATCGCTATCCTCGAGCCACGCTCGATCAGTTTGTAGTGGACCAAGGAGTTCTTTATTTTGTAGTGGCTAAGTCGGACGGAAGTCTGCATTACCTTCTAGTTGTGCCGAGTGAGCTGAAGAAAGCTGCGTTGAATCTGGCACATGACCAAGAGTCTGGTCATCTGGGTAGATTTAAGAGTATCATGAAGGCCGAGTCGCTGTTTTACTGGCCTAATTTACGTAGTGATGTAAGTACTTATGTTAGGGAGTGTTCGGTCTGTCAGCAGTATAAGGGCACCCAAGGACTCCAGCAGCGCTGGCAGGAATTGCCACCCGTTAAGCAACCTTTGGAGAGAGTCAGTGTTGATCTTACGGATATGACGGCAGGAGCCCAGGGGTATCGTTACATTCTGACAGTAACCGATCACTACAGTAGATTTGTAAGGTTCTATAAGTTAAGGTCCAAGGTCTCGGCGGAGGTCTGTGGGAAGTTCCGAGAGTACTTATGCGATTTCGGGTCGCCTCAGACCCTCCTCTCTGATAATGGTGGAGAGTTTACCTCGCAACAGTTCCGAGATTTATGCACTTCATTTAATATTAAGTTGGGATATGTGACTCCTTATCACCCGCGTGGGAACAGTGTGACCGAACGGATGCATCGGACATTAAAGACGGTCTTAGCAACCTTGTGTAAAGGGCACCCGTTAAGGTGGCCCCAGTATGTAGGCGAGTGTCAGCGCGTTATGAACTGTGCAGTGCATGTGACGCTAGGGGAACAACCTCATTTTGCGTTCTTTGGTCGTTACGCTCCCAGACAATTAGGTGCAGCGTTACCATCAATAGAAAATGAGGAACGCCAAGAGGCTATGTCCGTCGTGAAAGAGGTCCTGGAACAGACCTCACTGACCATGGCCAGGAAGTTTAGAGACGTGGCTAATCGGAACCGCCGGAATGAAAAGGTCAATGTGGACGACATGGTATGGATCAGGAACGAGAATCCACTACCCGGGACTAGCCAAAAGTTGAACGCAAAGTGGGTGGGTCCCTTTAGGGTTACGGAAGTAGTCCGAGACGGGGCTGCGTATAAGCTAGTAATCCCTATACGGGTGTGTTTATGAAAAGGGCCGCTGAGAAAGTGAAACCGTTCATGGGTGAGGAGTATTGGCAGGTAGAGCAAGTTGAAATGCCGGTTGAGGAAGACTATCAACCTGAGATTTTAGCACCCAGAGCCCGTCAGCCGGCCCGGCGTTATATAGAATCTTGTTAGAGTGTACAGTAGAGTCGCTGTTGTGGTCGTCTTGTTGTGTACTCCCCTGTGGCCCCCGCATGGTTAATTAATCTTTCCGGTCAAACCCCCGTGCAGCGAAACTTTAAGAGACGTAGGTGCCTAGGTTATGTAGAACGTCATACAGGTGATTGGGACTAGGGTGGTGGCGTTCCCATCAGGACGTGCTGTTGGCTCTGAGTACCTTTATGGTTGACTGGGGTTAAACTCCTTTCGTCCCGAGGCTCAGCCAGCGCACAGAGTGTGAAGGGACTCCCACGATACGGGTGTCCACGCTGCTCTCTAGTCTGGTCTCCTGGGGTTTTCCAAGCAATAAAGGGGTGGAGAGAGGCTGTCTCTACGGGGACAAGATAGTGCCTGGTTGGCACTCTCCTGAAAAGGAGGGACACTTTATAGAGTGGTATAGTGATTTGTTGTTGAAGGAAGGGATGCCCCACAGGCAGAGTACAGTACAGTAATGATGTGTCAGATTCTAAGACGTTGGGTATAGACTGCGAGCTCTGGGCATGGTAAGATGCCAGGCGGATCAGAAATTCTGCTGTAATAAGTTAAGGCTGGATTAATTGGTAACTGTATAATGTTTATGTTGATGAAAGAGTGAATGAGGTAAAAAGTCTTCAAAGAAAAGGTAGAGCTGTGTAATGGGAAGAAATTGTACTTTCCCTTTTGGTATATGTTGTAAGGTTTGACTTAACTGTAAGACTTTTTCCCCTTCATTCACTCTTCCCTATATTTAAGGGAAATGTATCGTTTAAGAAGGGTTAAGTAACCCTTGTCTATGTAAAGAGGGAATTAGCCTAGATCAGGAGGAGAACTAATATTCTCAAATCTATGTAAAATACTTTCAAGCCTAATTTATCGTTTCACCCCTTTTGTTATCCCATGTAAAAATCCTTCCTTTTCGAATTTAGAGTAATGCCCCCTTGTGTAAAAAGACCGCCAATTCCTACCCAAGCGACGCCACCCTTTGTGGTCACCCTCCCCTTTTTTGGCGGGATCCCTGGCACTGGCCCTCGGCCCCTCACTGTCGTGACCCCAGGCCTACGAGAGAGACCTACCCCCCAGTCTCTGTCATCATTCCCCGCTTCTTCTCCGGACTTAGGCTTCCTTTCCCTCCATTCAGAGGTTCGTAATTAAGGTTTATAGTGTTATAAGGTATTGCTTATTCAGTTAAGTAAGTACTAGGTGTGTAATGTAGGAGATGTTACTATGATTGACAAATTCGTGAACTCGAGCCTACCATCGGGTTGGTCGACAGGCACCCCTCACCTGCCAAGTGCCTACAACCATACAAATTCCCCCATTATCATTGTGTTCAGTAAAACTTAGTCTGTGCACCTTTGCTAAGTGTTTTTTCTGATATTTTAGACTTTGTTATTCCAAATTAACGTCAAATTAACTTCGTGTGTAATAATTTCAGTCAGAGGGACGCCATTTGATGGCCTTCCAATTCTTGTGTTTTTCCATAATTCCCGACCAAACTTAGGCTAGCCTATTTTGCTAGTTTGTCTTTCACCGTTTTACATAATCCTGAGGTAGTGTAGTGCGAGAACACCAGTTAAGAGTAGAATTGAGGACGATGAAGTTGATTAAAATGCTTTTGAAGCTTGACCGCCATTTTAGGATTTAGACCATCTCGCATTTCGGAGAGACGACCAGGTTGAGTAAATTACTAATGTAGCAGTTGTATTGTATGTTTAGAACTTGTTCATTACTTTGAGTTTATAAAACCATGCATTTTGGTAAATATGATTGTATTTTAACGTGTAAATCAGGAAAGGACATTCGTTTGAGATCGTGTCCTTGAGTTTTGTTTACCTTTCGTGTCTCCGACGTTCCAAAGTTAGGCCTATTCAGATAAGTATTTATAACTAACGTCTCCTAGGCCTGGTTATTGTTCATTTTAAATGTTTTTACTGGGTTATAGTGTAAAGAGTTACTTGTTATCTTGATTTAGAGGTCCTCATTTCCCAATCCCAGTACTGTCAAATTTCGGACCCCCATTGGGTCGGGTTTATTTCAGATGATTATTTGTTCTTACCTATTGTTACTTAAAGTTAACTTGTGAAAAGGCCGTTTAGGTATGGGTACTTGCTGAATTATTATGGTAGGTTATATGATTTTACATTTTTAATTAGCCTAGGCTACCTAACTTTCACCTAATTGGAAGTACAGTAGGCTATTATTAATTATTGTGCTTTTTGAGTGTATTATGAGTATTGATTCCTATGATATAATTATGTTTGACATGGTCTAATGAACAGAGTTGCCTTGCAAGGGATGGAACGCTGTAGTGAGATTCTGGGCAGCTGATTTCAGGGGATAAGTTACTCGAGTTACAGTAGAATTAACGTTTAGCTTTGTTTGAGCCTTGTATAGCACCCTCCGCATTGAGCAGTCCAACCTGTTAAGTTTTGACCATGACAATTACCTTTGATTTATGCCATTATTGTATTGATTTGACTCCATAGATATGCGGTGTAATTATGTATTCCCAATTGTGTGTAGAGTACTGCTGAGTAACATATGTACCTGTACTTAATGAGAGGATCTTTGGATGCCTTAAGAGATTATTTCGGTACAGTACTGTAATGTCATAATTTGATCTGTCATTGTATTTCTGTACTTATATTAGCTCATCTATTTTTATACGTTAATAGGAATCCATGTATTTTTATATGTTTATATTAACCTTTATTTTTTATATGTATTTGTTTTAGTATTACTGTGTACAGTAATTAGGATATTGATTAACCCCATTATTAAGGGTTAGCTATATGTCAACCGTGGGTTAAGAATGTATTCAACTTACCAGGGAACCAGTTTGGGACGGAGTTGATGTGATGCTGAATTGCTGATGGCGGAGAATCGGAGATTCACCCCTCCCATTGGCTGAGTGCAGGATGCTGAACTCGTGTACTGTACGAGGGTTCAAGGACCGCAGGAAGACGTATGATTACCCCCTATACCCCAGGATACGGTAGGCCGAAGAGACGTAAAGGCAAGCCTGGCCGATACCGGTATCTAGCGGAATTGGGATGTATAATACTGAGAGGAATGGGGTGGATACAGACAGCAATATTCGAGTCCTACTCCTAGGTTAAGAGACTGTCCCAGTACAGTAATGGATTGGTCCCAGGTTAATGGTATAGAGATAATTAGATACGGACCATACGGTACCAATGTTAAGAGTTGTAAACGGTAAAATGTTCCTTCTATTAATATCAAGCTTAAGATTACTGCAATATGTTGTATCTATCCTCCCGTACCTATTTGGATCTAAATGTGTTGTCAGGAGGGTAAATCGGAGCTGTCAGTATTAAATTGGTCTAAGAGTAGTACCAGTAGCCTAACCGAGAGTCAAAGTCTTGTCAGCCAACATGGAAGGTGAAGTTCTTGATTGGTCTTTGCTAGCCTCCGATTTATCCTACTGTCCTAATGTACCTGAATAAGGAGCATGAGTCACGATTGCATAAAGAATAAGAAAACCATGGGGACGGCCAGTTCACCTGAAGGTGGGCGATCAAATAATTCGAATGAATTACCGTTCCCAAAAACATCCTTATGTGATATCTAGAAAGTAGAGAATATGCTAGGTCTCAGTGGGGTTTTTGTGGTTCTTTGGTCTTATCATCGTGTCGGAGTTGCAGTCTTTCCCCTTCCTCGAAGGATGTTGGATGTGGGTCAACCAAACAGGGTTGTCCTCTCGTTAATTAGAATGCAATAACGGGTTTGTCGTCATCTCTTCCTTTCTATCCTTGAGTACCTATTTTCCACCTTCGCAGCTTAATCTATCTTTTTCTGTCTCTCCCTCCCTCTCTCTCTCTTGTTGGCAGCAGAAGAAGGGAAGTGAGGAAGTAGGAGAGATACTCCAACTGATACCCCCCCCCCGTTACAGTGTGACTCTGGCTTTACTCAAGACAGAGAAACGGGCGAGAGAACGCAAAAGTGGTCCCGCACCCTGAGATAGGAACTTTAAGGGGTGATGGGCCGGGTTTCTGGACCACTTTCTCCCCCATGTTTAGCCCCATTAGTTTTCAGATGCTAAGATGTTTGCCCCATTAGTTAGTCGATTTTAAGACCTTTCGCCCCATTTCGTCGTCAATGTTTAGACCTTTCATGCTATTAAGGTGTCGATTTTTTCCCTGGCGAAGGATAGTGAGCCTGTAATGTTGAAAGAACCGGCCTTCGGTCGGGACATTTTTCTACCGAAACATTTACAAATTAATCTAGAAGGGGGATCTAGAAGGGGGATCTAGAAGGGGGATCTAGAAGGGGGATCTTAATCGATATATATTTTTTAATTCGATAGAGGTCTAGGGAGGAAACTAGAAAAATAATGAATACATGCAAAAATCGGCCAAAAAGTGAACCATGTCCCCTTAAATGTTATTACTGTTCTGTCTCTATCTCCTGTCGGCCACCCCCAGCAGTGGGGTATGTGCCTCAGTACATACATACATACATACATACATACATACAGGACATACAGTTTTCAGATTTTATGACGTTCAACTCATACGTTTGGCGATTGTAAGACCTTTCGCCCCATTTCTTTGTCAATATTAAGACTTTTACGTGTCATTTAGGTGTCGATTCTTTCCTGGCGAGCAATAGCGATCCTGTCGTTTGAGAAAATGTCTTCGGCCGGAACCTTATTATGACGCTGAGACAAAGTAGTTTCATATTTTCTTCATTAAGGGGAGACTGGCCGTTTGTGTGGTCTATTATTAATTTATTCATAATTTTTTTTTTAGTTTCGTCTCTAGACCTCCATCAAACTTAAAAAAACACACCCTAGACCCCCCTTCAAGATAAATTTGTAAATTTTTCGGTAGAAAAAATTTCTGGCCGAAGGCCGGTTCCTCTTAAAATTGCAGGCTCGCTATCGCTCGCCAGGAAGAAATCGACACCTAAATGGCACGAAAGGTCTTACAATTAACAACGAAATGGGACGAAAGGTGTTAAAATCGCCAAACTAATGGGCCGAACGTCTTATAATCTCAAAACTAGTGGTGCTAAGCATTAGGGAGAAGGGGGTCCAGAAAAACGGTCTGCCTCCCGTTAAGTATCGATAAATATGTTGCAAAGGCATTCAGTTTACCACCAGCTGAAATAAAACCCACTATAGTAGACGATTTAGTTTAGCTTCGGAAGTACGTATGGGGCTTGAGAGGTTAACCCGTTCAGTACCGGTGACTCCATTTTCATTATATTCTGGCAACTATTGGACGATTTTATTCAGCATAGGAAGCACGTCTACCCATTATAATAAAAGGTTGCAAACTATCAGACTATCTCAATTAATCCTTCTAGCTACCATATATCCTTCCTAAGCTTCATAAAATCGTCAAAATATAGCTGAAATCTACTAAAACAAACGTCACCGGTACAGAAAGGGTTAAGTGAGATGGTCTAAGCCCTTTTAAATCCTTGGCCGCCTCAGGTTAATACAAGTACTTTGATATACAGATTAAAAAAAAAAAAAAAAAAAAAAAACAACAACACATGTTTAAGGGGAGATGGGCTGGGGGGTTTTCTGGCCCCCTTTTCCTTTGTGTTTAGCCCCATTTCGTTTTAGATTTTAATACGTTCGGTCCATTAGTTTGGCGATTTCAAGACTTTAAGCTCCATTTCTTTGTCAATAATAAGACCTTTTGTGCCATTTAGGTGTCGATTTGTTCCTGGCGAGCGATAGCGAGACTGTAATTTTAAGAATAAATCGGCCTTCGGGCGGGTCATTTTTCTATCGAAAAATGTACAAATGTATCTTGAAGGGGGGTCTATGGGGGTGTTTATTACAGCTTGATGGAGGTCTATAGGAGGCAGCTTGATGGAGGTCTATAGGAGGCAGCTTGATGGAGGTCTATAGGAGGCAGCTTGAGGGAGGTCTATAGGAGGCACCTTGATGGAGGTCTATAGGAGGCAGCTTGAGGGAGGTCTATAGGAGGCAGCTTGATGGAGGTCTATAGGAGGCAGCTTGAGGGAGGTCTATAGGAGGCAGCTTGATGGAGGTCTATAGGAGGCAGCTTGAGGGAGGTCTATAGGAGGCAGCTTGATGGAGGTCTATAGGAGGCAGCTTGAGGGAGGTCTATAGGAGGCAGCTTGATGGAGGTCTATAGGAGGCAGCTTGAGGGAGGTCTATAGGAGGCAGCTTGATGGAGGTCTATAGGAGGCAGCTTGATGGAGGTCTATAGGAGGCAGCTTGATGGAGGTCTATAGGAGGCAGCTTGATGGAGGTCTATAGGAGGCAGCTTGAGGGAGGTCTATAGGAGGCAGCTTGAGGGAGGTCTATAGGAGGCAGCTTGATGGAGGTCTATAGGAGGCAGCTTGATGGAGGTCTATAGGAGGCAGCTTGATGGAGGTCTATAGGAGGCAGCTTGATGGAGGTCTATAGGAGGCAGCTTGATGGAGGTCTATAGGAGGCAGCTTGATGGAGGTCTATAGGAGGCAGCTTGAGGGAGGTCTATAGGAGGCAGCTTGAGGGAGGTCTATAGGAGGCAGCTTGATGGAGGTCTATAGGAGGCAGCTTGATGGAGGTCTATAGGAGGCAGCTTGATGGAGGTCTATAGGAGGCAGCTTGATGGAGGTCTATAGGAGGCAGCTTGATGGAGGTCTATAGGAGGCAGGCTTGAGGGAGGTCTATAGGAGGCAGCTTGAGGGAGGTCTATAGGAGGCAGCTTGAGGGAGGTCTATAGGAGGCAGCTTGATGGAGGTCTATAGGAGGCAGGCTTGAGGGAGGTCTATAGGAGGCAGCTTGAGGGAGGTCTATAGGAGGCAGGCTTGATGGAGGTCTATAGGAGGCAGCTTGATGGAGGTCTATAGGAGGCAGGCTTGAGGGAGGTCTATAGGAGGCAGCTTGAGGGAGGTCTATAGGAGGCAGGCTTGATGGAGGTCTATAGGAGGCAGCTTGATGGAGGTCTATAGGAGGCAGGCTTGATGGAGGTCTATAGGAGGCAGCTTGATGGAGGTCTATAGGAGGCAGCTTGATGGAGGTCTATAGGAGGCAGCTTGAGGGAGGTCTATAGGAGGCAGCTTGAGGGAGGTCTATAGGAGGCAACTAAATAAATTATATAAACAAACACAATAAGCCTGTAAATACGCCCATCTCCCCTTAAGCTTAAGCTTTCTCTCCTTTTCTCTCTTTCCCTGGCTTGTATCCATTCGGCCCCATTCACCCAACTGTTTTAAGACGTTTATCCCCATCCAGGTGTCGATGTTTTCCTGGCGAGCGACAGCGAGCCAGCATTGTATGGAGAATTCCGGCTTCGCCGGAGACATTTTTCTATCGAAAAATGTACAAATTTAGCTTGCTGTCAAAACAGAAATATATATATATGTTGGCTCGCTACCGCTCGCCAGGAAAATATTGACACCTGGATGGGGGTAAACGTCTTAAAACAGTAGGCAGAATGGGGCCGAATGGATACAAACCAAAGAGAGGAAGAGAAAGATAAAAAAACGAGGTGGGCCCCCTTAACTGATAAGCTGCCACACCAGTGTTGACGGAACAGTTGCCCGTGTGATACTGTCTGTAGTCTTAGTTAACCCTTTCTGTGCCAGCCAAAATTTTATGAAGCTTAGGAAGGACATAGGGTAGCTAACAGGATTAATTTAGATAGTCTGCTACAAATTAATAGGTAGACATCCTTCCTAACCTGAATAAAATAGTCTTATCTAGTAGTTGCCAGAATACAACACAAAGGATGTCACTGGTACTGAAGGGGTTAAGGGGAGGTTTGGTTTATCTGGACCCGCTTCTTCCTCATGTTTAGCCCCATTAGTTTTGAGATTTTAAGACGTTCGATCCATAAGTGGACGATTTTAAGATCTTATGTGCCATTTAGAGGTCTACTCCTTTCTGGCGAGCGAAAGTGAGCCTGTAATTTAGGAGGAACCAGCCTTAAGTTGAGATATTAAGACTCTTTGTTCCATTAAGATTTCTATTTTTTCTGGCGAGCGATAGCGAGCCTGAAATTTAGGAGGAACCAAAAATTTTCTACCGAAAAATGTACAAATTTATCTCGAAGAGGGTCTAGGGGATATTTGATTTTAAAACTTGATGGAGGCCTCGGAAGGAAACTAAAGACAACAATAACCAAATATATAGATGACCCAATAAATACAACCCCACCCTCCCCCTTAAATACAACCCCACCCTCCCCCTTAAATACAACCCCACCCTCCCCCTTAAATACAACCCCACCCTCCCCCTTAAATACAACCCCACCCTCCCCCTTAAATACAACCCCACCCTCCCCCTTAAACAGACAACACTCTATCCACATGTTTAACCCCTTCAGGATATGATAAGGCCTTTATTATCCACATGTTTAACCCCTTCAGGATGGCCTTTATTACGTTTATGTTTATCCACATGTTTAACCCCTTCAGGAAGGCCTTTATTACGTTTATGTTTATCCACATGTTTAACCCCTTCAGGATGGCCTTTATTACGTTTATGTTTATCCACATGTTTAACCCCTTCAGGAAGGCCTTTATTACGTTTATGTTTATCCACATGTTTAACCCCTTCAGGAAGGCCTTTATTACGTTTATGTTTATCCACATGTTTAACCCCTTCAGGATGGCCTTTATTACGTTTATGTTTATCCACATGTTTAACCCCTTCAGGATGGCCTTTATTACGTTTATGTTTATCCACATGTTTAACCCCTTCAGGATGGCCTTTATTACGTTTATGTTTATCCACATGTTTAACCCCTTCAGGATGGCCTTTATTACGTTTATGTTTATCCACATGTTTAACCCCTTCAGGATGGCCTTTATTACGTTTATGTTTATCCACATGTTTAACCCCTTCAGGATGGCCTTTATTACGTTTATGTTTATCCACATGTTTAACCCCTTCAGGATGGCCTTTATTACGTTTATGTTTATCCACATGTTTAACCCCTTCAGGATGGCCTTTATTACGTTTATGTTTATCCACATGTTTAACCCCTTCAGGATGGCCTTTATTACGTTTATGTTGGCTATTATTAGGCGATTTAATGCAGTTTAGAAAGGTGGTTTTAAAACGAACCGGGCATAAACTATCATAATACACCTTTTGACTCCCACATATTATTATTAACCCTTTCATGCATTTATGACGCAGAGGTTGCCAGATTAGCAATAAGAAATAGTTCTCTCACTCTTATAATTAACTCTCCAAAATGAGTTTTCTGCCCACAGCTAACTCAAAGACAACTGCCGAGGTTGAAGTAACTAAACTAAAGGTTTCTAAATACCCCTGATGGTAACAAAGGCTTTAAAGTATCCCCAATAGGCTCAAAATCGCGTCATATGTCGGAGAGGGTTAAGGGGGTAGTGGCCATTTTTTGGTCTATTTATTTATGTATTTATTCATTTACTATATAGTTTTCTCGCCAGACCTCCATAAAGCTTAAACACGACACTCCCTAGACCCTCTTCAAGATAAATTTGTACATTTTTCATTAGGAAAATGTCCCGGCCGATGGCCGGTTCCTTCTAGAAATACGGGCTCGCTATTGTTCGCCAGGAAAAAAACTACATTAAATGGCACGAAAGGTCTTAAAATCTCCAAACTAAGGGAAGGAACGTCTAAAAATCTCAAAGCTAATGGGACTAAACATGAGGGACAAACACCAACTATCTTCCCTTTATTAAGCCTATTGTGTAATTGTCTAATGATAGCAGTAATAGCATGTCAAAAGGCGTCATCGTATGCTAAGAGGGTTAAGAATACGGTCGAGACAAAGATAAAGCTATCATCGGCAAAACAATCAGTGCACACAATGAAAGCCTCCACAGCCCGTCACTGACCACATAGCACCATCCATCTATTACTTTCTTCACATGCACATAAGGTTGTAAATGCCGAGATGAAAATAGCACTGGCTGGAATTCATTAACCCATTCTTCATGGGTACAGCTTTCGTACTTCTGAAAATTGTCTTAGTTAAGTAGTGGAGGTGTAATGACTTGAGACTATGTGTTACACACCAGCTTCAGGACAAACTGAGAAGTCGTGGGGTCGAAATGTTTATGGTGCAAACTTTCCTTAATGCAAAACATCATGGACAAGAAACTTTTTGGGTAAATATAAATATTGAACATAAAGTTTTGCAGTTACGAATCGAGTTGGGTATGAAATATTTTGCGTGTAAAATGTATTGAATACGAAAAGCTTTTTTATTTTAAACGTTTGTTTATAGATATCTTACGATTTTCATTATGGTAATTTGCAATTGGGTTTGATACTTAATCTTAATGATATACACTGAATTATAAATTCTATTTGTTCATGATACACATATAAGTGCGTTCATTAATCAATTCCATATGTGAGGTCCTCAAAATATTCTAAGTGACTACAGTCATGAGCATTTATAAGGTTAAACCAAATTTGAATCTCTGAACCTTTATAACCAAGTTCTGCATCTGGGCCATAATATAACATTGCATTGTATCGTTTGTATTCGCTACTGATTCAAATGGGTGCGTCGCCATGTATGCTCTTGACTGTACTGTCGTGGTCTGGAATATGTGAACACCTTTCAATGATAAAACACAATTATTAGCATAAACTAGTGAATTCCAATAGTTTAATTTCTGTAGTTCAGGCTATTATCAAATTAGTTCACCAGAATCACCAGTGTATCATAATTGCACCTCAAAAATGTGTTCATAAATTCCTGAGCATGACTTTACCCATGTCAAGGAAACACTGTGACCTTCGCCATAACCATCATCAAGTATCTTATTTTATGACTCTCTCTCTCTCTATTCAGGTTGTTCTGTTGTACAGGCCTCCACATCATAATGTTGATGAAAGGATAAACCTCTGTACACAAGACCGAGTGGAATTATTGACGGCAAGACCAGTGTAATCTTAGGTGACTGTAATTGCCAGGTAAACTGGGAATCAAGAACTGACGATGCTGAAGGTAGGTGTCTTGTTGACTTTGCTAATGATATCTTTTTGACCCAGTGGGTGAACCAGCCAACTAGAGGCAACAGTATACTAGATCTTGTGTTCACCACTGACAAAGAAAGTGTGACCAGATTATCTGTTGGGGAATCACTCAGTGGTAGTGCCTCCAATCTAGTTAGCTTCTCCCTTTCCACATCCTACAGCAGACCTACCAGTCCTCTGATTATGAAACTAGATTTATGTCGAGCACATTTTTTTTTTTTTTTTTTTTTTGGGGGGGAAAGCTTTTCCTAGATCAGACTTGAAAATGAGGATGTTAATGTAATTTGGTGCTCATTCAAGGAACAGTTTATGGATTGACATGCTTCATTCGTTAATACTAAACATACCAAATCAGGCTCACTTCAGCCAAAATGGTTCACAAGTGACATAGCTTTTGTAATTAGAAAGAGAAAGGTTGCATACAGAGGGCCAAAAGAAGCCAGGACCAAAGAGATCTAGATTCCTCAAAAACGTATGATTAGGATATTGAAATATCTTGTAAAGGAAGCAAAGCGGAATGAACTCAGAGTTGCAGCCCTTTGCAACGAGAGCCCTAAAGAGCTGTTCAGCTACGTGAACAGTAGGAAGCCTTTCAAAAGCAGTCTTGGACCACTAAAGGATCCAGCATTCCAACTACAAACCTTCGACACATAATCCCTAATACCCTAAAACACTATTTTGCCTCAGTATTTAGAAGGGAAAATACCAGAGACATGCCAAGTCCAGGATTAGCGCATGAGGGTGTAGTTTATAGCAGAATATAATGTACCCCAGCGGAGGTAGCAAATAGAATAGGTAAGTTAAATTGGTTTAAGTCATCTAGCCCAAGTGGTTTTCTTCCCTGAGTTGTGCAAGATTAAGTCGCACCTTTCTTGACGGAAATCTTCAATGAATCACTAGAAACTGGAGAGGTCTCCGAAGACTGGAAACTGGCCAATGTGACCCCATTCTTCAAGACAGAGGATTATGAGTGTCCCAAGAATTATCTGCCAATTAGCTTGACTTCTATCATAGTAACACATTTAGAAGTTTTACTAGTAGACAAGATAGTTGACTACTTGGAAATAGACAACTTAACTATAGATTCCCAACATAGTTTCAGGCGACATTGATAAAGTCTTACCAAATTGCTGGAATTTGTCCTTGAAATGCTGGGTTAGTAAGACAATAGAGCCATAGAGCAACAAGTGGTAATCAATGGTGTTTCTTGTGAGAGAACTCCAGTCACCTCCGGAGCTCCACAAGGATCTGTCCTTGGCTCACTGCTTTTTATCAATGCCATAGATGTTGGCCTGTTGAGTGTTTTCTCCAAGTCCGCAGATAACATTAAGTTTGGAGTGAATGTGAAGGATGCTAAAGGAATTGAACAACTAAGGATGTATCATAGTAGACGGTTACGTTTTTCCATATCTACTGTTGAACCCACCAACAATGTAATGTCCCTCGAGCTCTTTTTTCGTCGACTTTTATGGGTAATTGTAGTCAGACAACTTAACAATTTAAGTTTCATAAAAACGTAAGATACCTAACACAATCTACCATCAGTCTAGTCTCCGTTCCTAACGCGCATAGCCTAAGCCTCAAAATAACACTGGAAAAATAACAAATACATAATAAATAAATACAAAAAATAATATACATAGATATAATAGTAGTAAATCAATGAATACATAAATCTTGCTTCTAAAACCTGCCGGAAAACGCGTTCGTGTAACACCACCCATCTATAATACAGTACTTTAGAACATTTTGAAAACGTACCTCATCATTTTGACTTATCCTACAACAATACTACCTGAATAAACTGTGTCCCAAGTGCATAGTGATCATAGCACAGCAACCGACTAGAAAAACTGATGGGCTGGTCTATCAGAGTGAGAACTGAGCGACCTCTGCCATACCCATAGCTTAGTCTGACTGTTCCTTTTACTTATATATTTTCTAGATCTCAAGTGACGGCGTCTCGTGGATTGACCTCCCAATCTACCAAGATTGGAAGCCAAAGCGTCACATTTTTTCCTTTGTCCCTCAACTTTCTCTTCATAATTGCTGAGGGGCACAGGGCCCTGGGTGGGTCTTTGGTTTCCCGGGCGTTTCCACACCCTCCTCAGCTCCCCGCCATGGAATGGCTTCGGTCACCCAGGCTTTATTGTGGTCGGCAGGGAGGGTTCTGTGGGGGCGCTCGGTTATGGCCTTGGCCTTGCTCGGGGCCTTGGGGCTTTCGGCCAGGCAGCTTGGGGAACAACAACAACAACAACAACAACTACCAACATTCAAATAATACAAGCTTGTAATCTCTATCCTAGATAAACAGTAAACCTAGTCGTACGAGATATGTCAGCTCTACCCTAGATAAACAGTAAACCTAGTCAGTAAATCATCTCATAAGCATTCAGTAAACCATTTTAAAATGTGTAACTATTATTTCAACTCGAATGACATTTTAAACCTAGTACATAATATTTAACTGGTTAACTAGCTCATATGCAATATCTTGCTTTTGTCCTTTTTATAAATTAATATAAGTTAGAGTTCAGCTACAAACTGTTCTTCCTCTGTACATTTCAGCCTACGGCTGTAATTAACAATAAACCATTTATTATTATTATGATTTTGTTTACAGTACATGACCAAAACACACACACACACACACAGTACCTGACCAAACATACACACCCAATACATGCCCAAAACACGCACACACACACACAGCAAACACACACACACACGCACAGACTACATGACCAAAACACACACTAACAAAGAAACAAACATGAGGATACTTTTATTATCACAATATTGGTCACAAGTAATAATATATGATGACATAAAAAACATTATGATCTTTTGTTCACAGAAGAGGCAACCACAAACCTTGAACACTTTCCGACAGCCAGAGAGAGAGAGAGAGAGAGATATATATATATATATATATATATATATATATATATATATATATATATATATATATATATATATATATATATATATAGAGAGAGAGAGAGAGAGAGAGAGAGAGAGAGAGAGATTGTATAAAGTACCACTATGTAGGATTAAAAATAGTCATAAAATATATTTGGCAAAGTAAACAAAGCAATGCAATTTAGTGTTAACCCCTTCAGGATATGATGACGCATTTCTTCATTATATATTGCCTTATTATTCAAAGATTTTATGCAGCTTAGGAAGGACTTTTAGGAATCAAATGGGTAAAAGCTCTTATAATTAACCCTCAGAGTTCAAAAATCCTTACTAAGCAGCACACAAAATCGTCTAATGATAGCCATAATAACTACGTACACGCATTCAAATCTTCGAGGGATTAACTCTGAAATAATAGTGAAAAGGAAAGCAATCAAATTAATATGAAATTTAATGAGCTTGGCCATTTTTGCACTTCTAAAAACAAAATAGGAGTTGAAAGGCATAATTTAAACTTGGTATATTTGATGATGATGATGATGACTAAAAATATATAATAAGGAATTGTTCTAAAACTTGCATTTATTAGTCTCTCGTTTGCTAGCCTGGGGTCAAGATACGCAAAGCTGCCTTAAGGGGGGTGACCTGCTTTTTGTTATTTCTGTCCTTTTCTCTCTTTCTCTGGCTTGTATCCATTCGGCCCCTTCAGCCAACTATTTTAAGACGTTTATCCTCATCTAGGTGTCGACTTCTTCCTGGCGAGCGATAGCGAGCCAGCATTATATGAAGAAATCCGGCTTCGCCGGAGAAATTTTTCTATCGAAAAATGTAAAAATATAGCCTGCTGTCAAACAAAAATAAAAAATATGCTGGCTCACCAGTAAAAAATTACACCTGGATGGGGATAAACGTCTTAAAAAAGTAGGCTGAATGGGGTCAAATGGATACAAGCCAGAGACAAGGATACAAGGACAGAACAAAAACAGGTTGTTTTCTCTGGTCCCCCTTCTCCCTCATGTTTAAGCCCATTAGTTTTAAGATTATAATACATTTGACCCTAGATTTTGGCGAGTTTAAGATCTTTCGCCCCAGTTTTTTGCCAATATTAAGACCTTTCATGCAATTTAGCTGTCTATTTTATCCTGGCGAGTGATAGCGAGCCTGTAATTTAAGAGGAATCGGCCTTCGGCTGGGATATTTTTCTATCGAAACATTTACAAATTTATCTTGAATGGCTATGTCGGAATTTAGGATACGACGAGCAAAGGGAGAAAAGGCAGCGTCAATGTTTTAAGGGAGATGGGTTGTTTTTCTGGTCCCACTTCTTACTTATGTTTAGCCCCATTAGTTTTTAGATTTTTATTTAAGGCGTTCGGCCCATTAGTTTGGCGAGAGAGAGAGAGAGAGAGAGAGAGAGAGAGAGAGAGAGAGAGAGAGAGAGAGAGAGGCACTATCCCTTGACCTTGGCATTATCTATACAACTCGCATAATAGCTCACAAATTGCCTCATGAAGATAATCGTAAAAAGCCTTATGTCTCCCCTTCCATAAGCCCATTAGCTACGGGGAGGAGTAGCCAATTTGTACGCAGTGTGTCTACTATTACGGGATGTCGATGGAATATTATCACACAAATTAGTATAGTTAAATAAATAAATCTAGTGTCAAAATGAACAGTCGTAAGCATAACATTAATGTGACACCAAATGAACAGTTGTAAGCATATCATTAATGTGACACCAAATGAACAGTCGTAAGCCTAACATTAATGTGACACCAAATGAACAGTCGTAAGCATAACATTAATGTGACACCAAATGAACAGTCGTAAGCATAACATTAATGTGACACCAAATGAACAGTCGTAAGCCTAACATTAATGTGACACCAAATGAACAGTCGTAAGCATAACATTAATGTGACACCAAATGAACAGTCGTAAGCATAACATTAATGTGACACCAAATGAACAGTCGTAAGCATAACATTAATGTGACACCAAATGAACAGTCGTAAGCCTAACATTAATGTGACACCAAATGAACAGTCGTAAGCCTAACATTAATGTGACACCAAATGAACAGTCGTAAGCCTAACATTAATGTGACACCAAATGAACAGTCGTAAGCATATCATTAATGTGACACCAAATGAACAGTCGTAAGCATATCATTAATGTGACACCAAATGAACAGTCGTAAGCCTAACATTAATGTGACACCAAATGAACAGTCGTAAGCCTAACATTAATGTGACACCAAATGAACAGTCGTAAGCATAACATTAATGTGACACCAAATCGAATCTTTATGGCAATATTTTCCCTTAAGGGGGGTGACCTGTTTTTGTTCTGTCCTTTTCTATCTTTCTCTGCCTTGTACCCATTTGGCCCCATTCAGCCTACTGTTTTAAGACGTTTATCCCCATCCAGGTGTCAATTGTTTACTGGTGAGCGGTAGCGAGCCAGCATATTTTTTATTTTTGTTTTACAGCAGGCTTAATTTGTACATTTTTCGATATAAAAATGTCTCCGGCGAAGCCGGATTTCTTCTTGGCTCGCTATCGCTCGCCAGGAAGAAATCGACACCTAGATGGCGATAAACGTCTTAAAATAGTTGGCTGAATGGGGCCGAATGGATACAAGCCAGAGAAAGAGAGAAAAGGACAGAAATAACAAAAAGCAGGTCACCCCCTTTAAAGGAGAGTTATTTGTGGACCCCCTTCTCTCCTATGGTTAGCTCTATTAGTTTTGTGATCTTAAGACGTTCGCTTCATTAGTTTGATTAGTTTGACAATTTTAAGACGTTTTCTTCCATTGTTTTGGTCAAGTATAAGACCTTTCGTGCTATTTAAATGTCGATTATATCCTGGTGAGAGATATTGAGCCTGCCCTTTGGTCGGAAATGTTGTTCTACCGAAAAATTTACAAATTCATCTCGAAGGGGGTTCTTGGGGGTATTATTTTAAGCTTGATGGAGGTCTAGGGAGGAAACTAAAAACCTCCCCTTCAAGCCAAGTTCTGAAGCATGCGGGCTATGATAAAGCATATTGTATTATCTCGTTAACGTTCGATACAGATTCAAATAGGTGTGTCGCTATTTATGCTCCTGACTATACTGTACACTCTAAGACAACCATCGTGCATGAACCCCCCCCCAAGTGTCAATATTAGGCAAAACTTTAACCCTTTCAAGATCCGATTACGCATTTACTTTCTGTTTCCTGGCTATTATTAGACGATTTTAGTCAGATTAGTAAGGGTATATGGAAGTCCGAGGATTAACTGCCAATAATCTTTACCCTTATAATTCCCACAGATCCTTCCTAAACTGTACAAAATCCCAGGTTATAGTTGGGTCTGAATAATGACCTTAACATTTGAAAGTTTTGAAAGTCGGTCGGCATTCGCCGTTCACGCCGAGTCATCAAGAATTTACTCGGAACTCTGTCGCCATAAATTGGTTGCATTCGGATCAAATTTGCATTCGGCACTCATTTTTCCCTGATTCGCGAGGAATCACCGTACTTGGCGATTCATTCCCACACTCTTGAATGGGTGAACTCCACTTAACTCATCTGAGTAAATCTACAGTTATATTACCCCTCCCCCATTATCCCCCTCCCCCCACCTCCCCTCTTCAAAACACGCCTTTTAGCGTGTTTTTGGATGGTTCAGCAGACGCGGAAACTGAAAAAAAGGAATTTGTTTATATTAATGTCACTAATTTTCCCATGGATTTATAGTTTTCTGTGTTAATTTTCATCAATATATAATGTTTGGAAGTAACTACAAGCCTCTGAAAAAACGTTTTCCCCATGAGGGGAGGCTTTGCCCCCCCTCACCCCCCCCCCCCCCATGACTTATTGTCATCATCATATATATTGACAGCAGGGGGCAAAAAACAAGTACGCCGCGGGCCCAACCGACTGTACACCCAGGTAAACAAACCTCACTTTGCTGAAGGTTTGTAATGCTTCAATGTATCTATTTCAAGTCAAATATAAATTTCCGCGAATCATCAAACCATACTAAGTCTACTACTAATAATATTAACCTATAAGTACCAACAGAATAGTGACAAAATAGGAGTAGTTTAACTGTAGATTTATCCTCATCTGATTAGTCAACTGATAATTAGAAGAAACCACACTCGCAATAAATTCATGCTATCATATTTTCATTCCAAAGATCATGACTAGGAACAGAACTTATGTGGGCAACTGTACATCAAACAACATATATAATACAAATGACCAGTGATAGTTCCCTGTGGTTCGCTAGTCTTGAATGGCTCGTAATTTCCAGGTAAGAAAATGTTATATTTGTATTTGTATACAAGTGGGAGAGCCTGGAAAGCTGTCGCCTGTCGCTTATTAATTATAATCTTAAGACCTGCAGAAAGACGGTAACGGGCCGCATGGTGTGTGGAAGTTGAGCAGAGGGGAGGGAGGAAGGTAAACGAGAGATAGGAGTAAATGGAGTAGCTATACATATAATGCTTGATGATTCTATATCAAAGTATATTAAGAGAGAGAGAGGCACACCGTATCTTAGTGTATAATATATACCTACAGTACGGTACTAGGACCAATTCTCTTTCTAATTTACATCAACGACATAGATGAGGGTCTCACCTGTACAATCTCAAAATTTGCTGACGATACAAACATTGCAAATAGCGTACTCTCAAAAGAACAAGTTGACGATATGCAACACAATCTAGATAAATTGTCATGTTGGGCCCAAATTTGGCAAATGAGTTTCAATGCGGATAAATGTAAAGTACTACATATCGGATACCTAAATGAGAAAGCAAACTATTCGATGAATGGCACTCAGCTTAAGAATGTAAACAGAGAAACCGATCTGGGAGTAACAATATCGAGTAACCTAAAACCGAGTCAATAATGTTCAGAAGTTGTTAAGAAGGCAAACAAAATAATTGGCTTTATAGGCAGGTCATTTGAGCATAAATCCAAAGAATTTATCCTAACCCTTTACAATTCCTTAGTCCGCCCTCTTCTGGAATACTGCGTTCAATCCTGATGCCCTTATTACCAAAAAGATATAAACAAGCTAGAACGAGTTCAACGTAGAGTTACCAAAATGATACCTAGCCTAAAGAACAAACCATACGAAGAGCGAAGAGCGTCTTAGAGAGTTAAATCTATTTCCTTTAACCCAGCGCAGATTAAGAGGTGACTTAATTCAAGTGTTCAAAATCATCAAAGGCATCGACAATATGAACTGTAGTAAGTACTTCACTATCGACCAATCTAATTACACGCGGGAAAACTGTTGCAAAATTATTGGTAAATCTTTTAACTCACACGAATCTAAGAATTTCTTCTTCAATCGAGTTGCCAACTTGTGGAATGGGCTTCCCCGAGACGTTATAGACTGCAGCACCGTTGATTCATTAAAACTCCGCCTAGACAAATATCTCGCATCAAACCCGCGACTGACTGCGTTTGTAAATGAATAACTTTAGTTTATCCCCCCCTCAGTTACTAACCCCTCTGTCCCCTACTAACTTCCTAATCCTGCCACGGACATTAGTTCCTGGGCAGTAATTCTCTTTCCAATGTTCCCTTACCCACTCTAAACCACTGTTAGGACACTTGATCCTCAATGTTTTGGAGGACAAGCAGCCTAGAAGGGTCACTAGATCTGTTGATGCTTGATTTCCTTTGTACTCCTTTGTACTCCTTTGTACTCTGGGAAATGGGTCTATAATGGGTGATGGATGGAAAAAGTATCGTTCCTGCGAAATATATTTAGATTCATTCATGAATAATGGTTTATAAGGATTTATGAGGTCCTATCATATCGTATTATCCCTATCCGAGATCACGGGTTCGATTCCTCCCTAGGGCGAACCACACACACACACACACACATTTAAACGTGTATGGAAAGAGCGAGAGGGAGATAATGTGTGTGTGTGTGTGTATGTGGGTCTGTGTGTATTAGCCTGGCAGCTCTGTGTAAGCCTGGGTTGCCGGTACAATTAATGTGTTGATGGTTTGAATGATTCTTAGGGTTACGGAGAAGGCCTGTGGGGACGGAGAGCGCTTGAAGATAGACATATAGTGTGTAGAAACAATAACAGCAGCAGTAACGGTATAGTAGAAGAGAGAGAGAGAGAGAGAGATTTCACAAAACAAGTTTTTGTGTCACAAAATTACTATTAACATTGTATGACTTATTACCGATTCAGTAATATCGCCTTTTTCCTCTTGTGGAAAATCAAAATAACAACTATCTAGAAATTCTAGATGGTACCCCGAAGAAGAAAATGATTGGCTCAAAGACGCTTTAGTAAATACTAGAATGAAAATATGTTTGAAAACAATAATGTGTTTATGGAGCCGTTTAAATATTTCCCTTAGTTTACCCTGAATATCCCGTGATCCTGAAATTAGCGAAATAACCATTTGCGGGTTTTAAGGTTGTAGGGAAGCTCTATATTCAGATGTCGAAATGTATATGAAAAACACAAGTATGTGGGTTTGTAATGCATGCAAATTATGCTTATTATGGTTTAATGTACATGAATTTATATTACAAGCGTATTGACCTTGTTGTTCAACTTGTTATAACATCTGCAACTTGTACTCTTTATAGCTCAAAACTTGCAATTGGTCAAATAAAAATCCACTGAAATGAGGTTCAAGCATCGATGCACCCAGGTATGCAGAACATAATAGTTATCCACTGTCCATTCCTTTTTTTCCTCCCTTTCTTCTGCCCTCCCTCCTTCTCTACTCCTCCATAGTTCCGCCCCCCCTCCCCCCTCCCACCTCCCCGACACATACACCATCCTTTTCCTCTCTCCCCTTTCTTTCTTTTCCTCCTCCTTTTCCACCCTTTTTTTTCCCTCTCCCAACCTTTCCTCCTCGTTCCTTCCCTTACTTCCTCTTTTCCTCTAATTTTTCTCTGCTCCTACTCTCCCTCCTCCCCAGCCCCTTCCTCCCCCTCCTCTTCAACTCCATATTTTCATCGTTGGTTCTGGTTTAAGCTTCCCCACCATTTCCCCGTTTTCTTCTGGGCTTCATTACAAGAGAAATCATAATCTGGTTTTCCTACAATTAAATTTATAGATTGTGTACGTGAGGTTTTGCTTAGTTTACAGCTTAGCTTACATATAAATTTGTTTGATATGCATAAGCTGTATATGAGTGTCTTATCTCGGTTTATAAGCTGTATATGAGTGTCTTATCTCGGTTTATAAGCTGTATATGAGTGTCTTATCTCGGTTTATAAGCTGTATATGAGTGTCTTATCTCGGTTTATAAGCTGTATATGAGTGTCTTATCTCGGTTTATAAGCTGTATATGAGTGTCTTATCTCGGTGTATAAGCTGTATATGAGTGTCTTATCTCGGTTTATAAGCTGTATATGAGTGTCTTATCTCGGTTTATAAGCTGTATATGAGTGTCTTATCTCGGTTTATAAGCTGTATATGAGTGTCTTATCTCGGTTTATAAGCTGTATATGAGTGTCTTAGCTCGGTTTATAAGCTGTATATGAGTGTCTTATCTCGGTTTATAAGCTGTATATGAGTGTCTTATCTCGGTTTATAAGCTGTATATGAGTGTCTTATCTCTGTTTATAAGCTGTATATGAGTGTCTTATCTCGGTTTATAAGCTGTATATGAGTGTCTTATCTCGGTTTATAAGCTGTATATGAGTGTCTTATCTCGGTTTATAAGCTGTATATGAGTGTCTTATCTCGGTTTATAAGCTGTATATGAGTGTCTTATCTCGGTTTATAAGCTTTATATGAATGTCTTAGCTCGGTTTATAAGCTGTATATGAGTGTCTTAGCTCGGTTTATAAGCTGTATATGAGTGTCTTATCTCGGTTTATAAGCTGTATATGAGTGTCTTATCTCGGTTTATAAGCTGTATATGAGTGTCTTATCTCGGTTTATAAGCTGTATATGAGTGTCTTATCTCGGTTTATAAGCTGTATATGAGTGTCTTATCTCGGTTTATAAGCTGTATATGAGTGTCTTATCTCTGTTTATAAGCTGTATATGAGTGTCTTATCTCGGTTTATAAGCCGTATATGAGTGTCTTATCTCGGTTTATAAGCTGTATATGAGTGTCTTATCTCGGTTTATAAGCAGTATATGAGTGTCTTATCTCGGTTTATAAGCTGTATATGAGTGTCTTATCTTGGTTTATAAGCAGTATATGAGTGTCTTATCTCGGTTTATAAGCTGTATATGAGTGTCTTATCTCGGTTTATAAGCTGTATATGAGTCTTATCTCGGTTTATAAGCTGTATATGAGTGTCTTAGCTCGGTTTATAAGCTGAATATGAGTGTCTTATCTCGGTTTATAAGCTGTATATGAGTGTCTTATCTCGGTTTATAAGCTGTATATGAGTGTCTTAGCTCGGTTTATAAGCTGTATATGAGTGTCTTATCTCGGTTTATAAGCTGTATATGAGTGTCTTATCTCGGTTTATAAGCTGTATATGAGTGTCTTATCTCGGTTTATAAGCTTATATGAGTGTCTTATCTCGGTTTATAAGCTGTATATGAGTGTCTTATCTCGGTTTATAAGCTGTATATGAGTGTCTTATCTCGGTTATAAGCTGTATATGAGTGTCTTATCTCGGTTTATAAGCTGTATATGAGTGTCTTATCTCGGTTTATAAGCTGTATATGAGTGTCTTATCTCGGTTTATAAGCTGTATATGAGTGTCTTATCTCGGTTTATAAGCTGTATATGAGTGTCTTAGCTCGGTTTATAAGCTGAATATGAGTGTCTTATCTCGGTTTATAAGCTGTATATGAGTGTCTTATCTCGGTTTATAAGCTGTATATGAGTGTCTTATCTCGGTTTATAAGCTGTATATGAGTGTCTTAGCTCGGTTTATAAGCTGTATATGAGTGTCTTATCTCGGTTTATAAGCTGTATATGAGTGTCTTATCTCGGTTTATAAGCTGTATATGAGTGTCTTATCTCGGTTTATAAGCTTATATGAGTGTCTTATCTCGGTTTATAAGCTGTATATGAGTGTCTTATCTCGGTTTATAAGCTGTATATGAGTGT
This sequence comes from Paralithodes platypus, assembly GCA_032716605.1. NCBI lineage: Eukaryota > Metazoa > Arthropoda > Malacostraca > Decapoda > Lithodidae > Paralithodes > Paralithodes platypus. The sequence goes on along the minus strand of CM064581.1, from coordinate 23,649,135 downwards.
CTTATCTCGGTTATAAGCTGTATATGAGTGTCTTATCTCGGTTTATAAGCTGTATATGAGTGTCTTATCTCGGTTTATAAGCTGTATATGAGTGTCTTATCTCTGTTTATAAGCTGTATATGAGTGTCTTATCTCGGTTTATGCTCTCGTTGAATGATTGTAAAACTAGTACTAGAATAACTTGATGAACACAAACTGGTAAACCGATTGTGGATGAGGCCTTGGCTATGTTGGGGGATATCATTTGTGGCTCATCTAGGGTTCTGAGGTTGGGGGAAAAAAGGAAAGAAAAAACGTTAAGCCCCATGGCAAACAGGAACCCCCCACAACAAATTTCCTCTCTGGTACACTCTAGGACTAACTGTGGCCCTAGAGTTTTGAAACTCTCCCGAACTTAATTGAATCTTCTTATTAATTCTTTACCTACTATTTACATTTCGGAGGTTAGTTTATGGTGTTCTAGGATTCATGTTGAACCAAGATTTATATTTTAGATTGTACACCTTTCTGTGAGGTTGCCACAGTTGTGTGTCGGCTAATATTTTTATATATATATTTTTTTCTTTTCTTGGCTGAAGCCTCAAAGACGGTTTTAGTTTAGCTTTTAGATAAATTTAATATTATATATTTCGCATAATATTAATCAACTAAGGTCTATTCCATTATGATGAATCTAGAAATTGTGATCCATATAGCCTTATGTAACTTGGGTAAGACTGTAACTTACCACACCTACTCTCTGTTTGATTCTTTCCAAATGACAGTAATATCAGCTCGATTGTTGAAGGCCTTAACGAGTTCTAGACTCCATATTTTAAATCCACACTTAAAGTAATTCCCTAAACCTATATTGTAATACAAAACAACCGAGTGATAATTTGTGATATAAAGGGGTAAATGTCATCCAGTTTCAGAAAGATCACTAGGCCTATTTGTTTCTGCTAATTTTGTTCATGAAAGTTTGTGAAAACCCTTAAGTGTGGCTTTAAAAATACAGGAAAACGGCCATATTATTTAACCTCACGGGGAGCGTCTGGCTCGCCAGACTAGAACAAAAGGAAAAAAAATAAAAATAAACAAAATCTGAGAAATGGCAACACTTTCAGCAGTATTGTGAGACAAATTCATGCAGAAATTCTGTATAATTACCGAGTTATGCGCATTCTCCCCCAGCCCCAGGTGGGCTGCGCCCCTACTATTCGCAAACTTTAACCCCTTATTGGCAGGGCCCGACTTAAGGCGGTCTAGAGAATAATGGACAATGTGGCGGGGAACACCTTAAGTCGGTAGCAATTTTGAGCACATAATTGGCTCTGAGAGAGAGTCCGAGCGGTGGAAGGAGCGTAGGTTGACTCTGACCGTTCGGCACAGCTCCCGTGCCAGCACTGGGCCCACCTCCACACACATCCACACTGACTGCCTCCCTAGACAGGGAAATATGTCAGGAAATTACCGTATTTTAGGGATTTTTCCTTCGTGCTGCATGATCGTTGCAAGACAACCCGTGATCGTAGAAGGATGGTTCTGGTGTCATTGGAAAGCTCAATTATCGCCCTTTCACGGATACATACTTGTATTACGCTCTGGGTCATGTTTATGCATGAAAAAGAGCACGGAAATAAGCTCGTTTAGGGTAAAACCACCCGCTTGGCAGGTAGTAGAAGTTACCGACCTAGCCGCTCGTGGAGTGTTAAAGACCCGTATCTCAAAGCGTAAGTCTTTCATATTCAAATTGCTACTTCTCAGTTAGTTTTGGGTTGTTTTGATGAAACAAAAACAGAGAGCAAGAGGAATTTTTTCTCTTCAAAGGTTTGCTTTTATTTTGATTATATCTGTGAATAGGATTTTTTTGTATATATTTTTCTTACAAATTGTTGGCAAAAATGAAGGTAAAAATTTATCACCAACCAGATACGAGTTTTTCAGGTAATGTTTTGTTGTTTTTGTTTTTTTCTTTGATATACAGTGTTATTTAATACCGAGGACTGTTGCATTTTAGTATTTTCAACATTAGCCTAACCTAACCTAACCTAAATCTAACCTGTCTCGCAGCCGGTCTAAACCCAGCTCACGTTCCCTGTTTATGGGTTCATGACGGTCTAAACCCAGCTCGCGTTACTTGTTTATGGGTGAACAATCCAACAGTTTCTCGTATTTCACTTATGCCCCTTTCCCAATGATGCGATTTCATATGATTTTCGTCGCCGAGGACGTAGTCTTGTCAATTCGCAAGGATTCATGTGCGACGTATACGATTTTGACCGTTACAAACAGATAACAAATTATACTCGGCGAAGATCTCGCGACGCAATCGCCGCCTTGTGCGACGTTATCGGCGAAGTGAGCGATGTTTCGCCGATGATCTCTGTGAGGAATGTCACATTTTCAAAAATATCTTGCGATATCATGCGATCTCGCCGGTTGTTCTGCGACGTGTTCGGCGATTCAAGCGATGACACGAAAGTCTTAATATTGACAACGAAATAGGGTGAAATGTCTTAAAATCGCCAAACTAATGGGCCGAATGTCATAAAATATGAAAACTAATGGGGTTAACCACGAGGAAGGAATGGGACCAGAAAAATGACCCATCTCCCCTTAATTCGGAGATTGGCAATGCTTCGCCGGAGACATTTTTCTATCAAATAATGTACAAATTTAGCTTGCTCTCAAAACAAAAAATATATATGTTGGCTCGCTACCGCTCACCAGGAAAATATTGAAACCTGGATGGGGGTAAACATCTTAAAACAGTAGGCTGAACGGGGCCGAACGGATACAAGGCAAAGAGAGAGGGAGAGAAAGAGAAAACAAAAAAGGAGAGAGGGAGAGAAAGAGAAAACAAAAAAAGGCGAAGTGGGCTCATAAGCCGTAACGCAAACATTGAGCCCACCTCGCCTATTTTTGTTTTCTCTTTCTCTCCCTCTCTCCTCGTTTTTGTTTTTTTCTCTTTCTCTCCCTCTCTCTTTGCCTTGTATTCGTTCGGCCCCGTTCAGCCTACTGTTTTAAGACGTTTACCCCCATCCAGGTTTCAATATATTCCTGGTGAGCGGTAGCGAGCCAACATATATAATTTTTGTTGTTGAGAGCAAGCTAAATTTGTACATTTTTCGATAGTAAAATGTCTCCGGCGAAGCCGGATTTCTCCATATAATGCTTTTTCGCTATCGCTTGCCAGGAAGATATCGATACTTGGATGGGGATAAACGTCTTAAAACAGTTGGCTGAATGGGGCTGAATGGATACAAACCAGAGAAAGAGAGAAAAGGAGAGAAAGAGAAAAAAAAACAGGTGAACCCCCCAAGAGAGGTGCATAGAAAAAAACGGTTGACAGGTTCACTATAGGCCTAATCATTATTTTTTACCCACCTCGCCGAAGGTGCTCAAGGTGCTCTTTGGCATCGTCGAGCATCGGCGAGTAGAGCATCTGAGAGCATCGGTGAGCATCCATGCAGCGTTGCAATTTTTTTTTTGTACGAAACCCTCCGCGATGTCTCGCCGATGTCGCAGATGATCGCAGAAGCCCTCGCAGATCCCTCGGCGATGCTCGACGATGCTTGCGAGGGCAACCAATCCTCATGAGTCCTCGTCCAAAATTTTGAACAGTCCGAACATTTGCGACGACCCGCGAGGGCCCTTGCGAGGCCTTGAGAGTCAAACGATTTTTCATGAGAGGTGTTGAGACATGTCACGAATGTGCCAATATATTGGTGTTGGCGACGAAAATAGTGAGTTGTCGCACCAGTGGGAAAGGGGCAGAACAGTCCGAACATTTGCGACAACCCGCGAGGGCCCTTGCGAGGCCTTGAGAGGCCTTGCGAGTCAAACGATTTTTCATGAGAGGGTTTAAGACATGTCACGAATGTGCCAATTTATTGGTGTCGGCGATGAAAATAGTGAGAAGTCGCATCAGTGGGAAATGGGCATTATAGTGAATTTGAGACAGTAATTACATGTACACCAACAAAGTATCTTCATGGAAGTGATAAAACACTGATAATCATCGATGGGGCCCGTATCAGGTTGGTCATAAACTAATACCAAAATAAGAATAAATTGTAAACAATAAACACCAGCAAACAACACAAATATAAGAGCATATAATGGAATATCACCCTTAGTACTATTACCCATATTAATATGAAGGGGATGGGGCCAATACTAACCAAGGAGTAGCGTTTTGATAATTTAGGGAGCGGGTAGAAGGGGGTATGAGGTCTGATATTCATGTACAGTACATGTTGTCTTTTCATCATACCATTAATATGAAAGTGATGCATATTTAAAGTGAATATGGCATAAACATGATTTTGGTCTGGCGAGCCAGACGCTCCCTTTACGTTTGGCCCTAAATCTTTATACACGAAATAAGCATTAACAAATAGTGGTCTTTCTGAAATTGAATGGGATTTCATTATTTATCACAAATTAGCACCCAGATAATTTATCTTCGTTCGATAAAGGGTTGGTAGCACCTTCCTCAGTGTTGTTTATAATACGAGGGTAACAGCCATATTATTAAATCTCACTTACCTGAGGACCTAGGCATTCACAAACCAAATAAGCAGAAACAAATAGTAACTTTTCTATAATTATATGAGAGTTAGTCTTTAGGGTGGTCAGCATCAAAGTGAAAAAGTTCTTGCATGACAGTGTGGTAATCCCGACATTGACTTACAGAAGCGAAGCATGGACGTTGGTGGAGAGACTCAGACCAAGAGTGAGAGGGGTGGAAATTAGTTACTTGAGAAGTGCGTGCGGAGTTACATGGAGGGATAGACAGACGAATGAGGAAGTAAGAGGGAGATGTGGTGCGGAGGTACACTCGGCCGCAATTCCGCGTGGGCCACCTAGTCGTAGGGTTTGGGTAAATCCGTTGTGTAGTTTGTTCGCTCTGAATATAGTAAGATCTCACACTCCCCTCCCTGAATCAATCGAAGATTTTGCCCCATAGATGGCGCAGCTTGATGGGAAGGGAGGGAGCTTGTTGTAGTGTTAAAAGGGTAGGACACAATGGGAGGAGGTGACGTTCTATAACATACAGTGACGAATGTTAAATTTATTTACTTTTACTTGTTCATACAATAATGTTCCCGAAACTAATTCGTAATGAACAGTAGATTCCCTCTTTCAGTAACTGAAAGGTCTCTCTCTCTCTCTCTCTCTCTCTCTAGGTTATAAGAGGTATATAGAATGTTGAAAGTAACACTATTATATATATCCATTTACACCTTTAATGAATCACATTATGAAATTTATTCAGCAATATGATGAGAACTTGAGAAGAATATATTTTGAAGTAGCACCACGAAGTAACATTATACTGACGCGGCCATGTATAATTATCCACCTTCCTCTCCCTCTCCGAGCTCGGACTTTTTTCTATCCTCTAGTCTATTTTTTCCCAGCTGAGGGTAAATTGTCATGTTTCTATCTTTGTTACTCGGCTATAAGGTAGATTTTGTAGCGAAAGATGATGTTTATTCTGAAAACTTGGCATTAATATGACACACAGCCATAGTAATTTCATATATTTCAATTAAGTATCGAGAAATCAGCTAATAATAGATTCAATTTACGATCAGCTGGAAAAAAAATAGAGTATAGTTGTCACTAAGAGATGGAGGGACGTAAGGGTGGCGAGGTGGAGGAGTTGTGGTGGGATTGTTTAGACTGGTGGATGAATGTATAATAACTAAATTTAGGATATTTCAGTGTGTGTGTGTGTGTGCGTGTGTGTGCTTAAAGGGCGATCGGGACACGAATGCATAGAGGTTTTGTGTTCGTGGACGGGTGGAAAATTATAAAGCTAAATTTATTTAAGTACTATATATTGTATCTCTTTTTATACTGGCATGGCCTTACCTACTCTTTACTTTGTATTAGTTTTGCACACATTTTCAGCATATTTCACTAATTGGCTTAAATATAGTTATGTTTATATGAATGATGCATTAGGATCCCTTTGGACGATCCCTGTTCGCTTGTTTATGCTTCCCCTTACAACTTCGGTTAATCATTGCACACAAATCTTGATGTCATATCATATTTCGTGAACTCGCTAATCTGATTTATCTATCTATCTATCTATCTATATATCCATCTATTGCCAGACAACCTTATCTCCCGAGAGGAGGTGGACGTGAAAGTATCACCTTCATAAGCTTCTATATGCCGAGGTAACTCATTCGATTATCTAGCTTTTTTTCAATTAATTTCAAAATAAATGTGTAGCTTGATCATACAAGATTATTGCGCAATGCAATATAACAATGACAAATATTAATTGTCCTGTTGATAAACATTAGGTTTGCGGTAATATGAACAATTGATAAAGGTATACTCAATTAACTTCAGTAATTATATTTATTTAATTGATATTTATTAGACAGCCATAGTAAAGTAAATAGATCAAGGAAATAATGTGTTGGGGAAAAAATGGATTGCAATTCTCGAGGGTAATTTACTCTAGGTAAATATTTCCCCCTGTATCACATTATCTTATATTATCAGACTTGGCAATATGTAACAAACCACATGCAAAGAGTATAACATATCAGTATAAATAACTATATGTGTGGAATAATATTATCTGTGTATACCCTGGTCTATTTGTGATAATTATCTAATAACCTGTGTTTACATGTAGTTACTCATAGTCTCACTGTTACCAAGGTAATGAACAAATTATTTATCAATACCATATTTACTACATAAATCGATTAACACGGTGCAACTTCTCTCTCTCTCTCTCTCTCTGAGAAACCAGACTTGGCTCTTCCGTGATACCAACAGATTTTTCATATACTTTAGTAATTATTTTATTTATTGTTTCTAGGTTAGCACACATCAATTATTAGCATTCGTCTATAGAGCAAGTTAATCAGAAATTAATTAGATTGGTATACTATAGCTGAATAGTTAAGGTCATAGAATTTACCCTGATAAATGTTGGTAAGCCTGTCGAGTAGGAAGTGTGTATTTTCAGCAGAAGTTTTGGTAAGGAGCTCTTTATGAAGATCCATACTAATTTAAACCTAATGTCAGATAGCAATAAAGGTGAAACGAGACTCAAACTATCCATTTGGGGAGGGAAGGGGTAGTTTACCCTGATGCACAGGAAAATCGACTTTAAATCGCCATAAACAGAGAGGAATTTTGTATCTAAGTTTAAACACTGTTGCCAGCTACTCTAAATATACTGATATTCCTGAGGGAAATGCTTTATCAACAAATTTGACTCGATGTAAATTAACTGTTAAATATATAAATCAGACATGCCATACCTCTACCATTTGGCTTAATGTATCAATGTGATCATATGTAATGTTTTCTTTCTGGCCACAGGTAATTTAGAATCTTGATAATGATACTACCAATCTTAATGAATCCTGATCAATGTAATCAATATCCCACCGACTCAGTATTAACTGTGACTCTCATGCTTGAGGTAAGTCATCCACAGATCGACATATTTTGACACTACAAAGGTAACTCATCTAAATAATAATAGTTTACTACTTCTGTTAATCTAATTTGTCTCTAGTTTGTAGTTTGCTAACAAAAGGTGTAGTTTATATATTATATAGTATGACCTGTACTATTATTTTATTCATACCAATAAAGTGGGTGGAGAGAGAGAGAGAGAGAGAGAGAGAGAGAGAGAGAGAGAGAGAGAGAGAGAGAGAGAGAGTGACGTTTCAGTTACTGAGAGAGGGAATCTATTGTTCATTACGAAATAGTTTCGGGAACATTATTGTATGAACAAGTAAAAGTAAATAAGTTTAACATTCGTCACTGTATGTTATAGAACGTCACCTCCTCCCATTGTGTCCTACCCTTTTTACACTACGACAAGCTCCCTCCCTTCCCATCAAGCTGCGCCATCTATGGGGCAAAATCTTCGATTGATTCAGGGAGGGGAGTGTGAGATCTTACTATATTCAGAGCGAACAAACTACACAACGGATTTACCCAAACCCTACGACTAGGTGGCCCACGCGGAATTGCGGCCGAGTGTACATGTGCTGGAAAGTGTGAAAAGGAACACCTTGAGATGGTTCGGCCATATGGAACGTATGGTAAGCGAGAGAATAAATAAGAGGTTGTACGAGAGTGAGGTGGAAGGACAGAAAGGGAGAGGTAAACTGAGAGAGAGGTGGAAGGATGGAGTGAAGAAGTATTTGGATGAAGGCGGTGCTGGTTGGGAGGAGGGGCGTCAACTGACTGGGGACAGAGGTGCATGGGGGCGTTTCGTTTGTGGATCACGGCGTCAGGCAATAGATAGATAGATAGATAGTCCTTTGTCATAAATTAACACTCAGTTATTTTATGTAATGCTGTGTTTTGTATTTTATCATTAGAGGGTACAATCGAAGACATAAATATTTGCCCACCATCAACCCTCGAACAGAAAAATAAACACCCTATATATAAATATTAAATAAAAGATGAATGAGAAGATTCGACTAAGTTCGGAATAGCTTTGAGAACGTAAGATCACGATTGATGTCCTAGACTGTATGTTCTAGGACACATATCGTGGCCGGCCATAAGTTTTCGAATCTATCTCCAACTGAATCGAATCTTCATTAATTTTTTACCTAATGTTATAATCTAATTTATTGAATTGACTCCCAACACCAAACACTTCCCGAAATAGTAATGAAAGCATGTGATCCTACCGGGATTCGAACCTGGATTACCACATACAGATCTTAAACACTCTAAGAATTACACCATCATATCGGAGGTTCGTTATGCTGTTAGATGTTCAGATTGGGCTGGGATTTGTGTCTTCCAGTGAACAGTCGTGGTTTGGAAAACTTGAACACCATCTAATGATAAAAACAATATGATGAACTCTGACTAGTGAATCCCAGTAGTATAATCTGTGAACCTCAAGCAGTTTATCCAAATATTTCGTCAGTGTTTCATAATTGTGCCTCTGTAAATTTCTGTTGCCGACTGTACCTGGCCGTGACCATTGTGCTCGTGCCTGAACAATGGCCAGAGTGTTGGCCAAACTTTGTACTGAGTGCCTGTGTTTGCTGAACAATCTGTAGTGTGTGTTAGCTCACAGTTTGGTGTGTGCACTTGGCGGGGGGGGGAGAAGTCTAATACTAATGGATAAAAAACACCATCTGAGGAAGAGCACTTTATTGACAACGTTTCGCAGATAGCTTCATCAGGTCACTAACAAATGCTGGTACATGGAGGCCTTAAATATCCGTCCAGACAGGTGGCGGGGGAGGAGTGGGAGGCAGGGGTTGGGAGGGAGGAAGGAGGCAGGACAGGGAGGGGGCAGAAGCATGGGGGGAGGGGAGGCGGAGCCTATATATTGGTCAAATACATCAGTAGGAACTAGCAAAAACAGACATACAAACATGCGTACAGGGTAACAACTCTACTAGTACAAAATAATAAAATAACTATAACAATAATAATAATAATAAACATAATAATAACAATAATAATAATAAAAATAATAATAATAATAATAATAATAATAATAATAACATTAATAATAATAATACAGATGATAATATTAATCGTAACAATTAAAATGCAAACAGTGAAGATAGTGCTAATATAATTTATAGTGGTACAGTACTAGCAATAAATCCATAAATTGGATAAATCCAATTTATCCATTCTGTCTACTTTTCAAGTTCCACTCAACACTCTAATACTAATATAGTCATGCCAATCTGTGCTTACAAAGAGGTTTGGCCTGGCTCATACACTGTAAAAAATGAAAAGATATTACAGAGGTAAGTCAAATAAAGTTATGTACAGTCGAGGTAATTAATGCTGATACACATATTATCGAGGCTGTTGCGGGTTGAATTGAAGCTTCGTATACGATGGCGGCGAAAAGTCTGCGCACGGGCCCTCTGACTCGCAGATTTTTCACTGAAAGTGTTTATAGATAACTTTTGACCAAAATCTTGCGAGGATTTGAAATTTTGCGTGTCTGGCAAAAAGGCACATCCCTGGGCTTGGCAGATGTTGTACCACAAGGAGCTTAGTCACCGTCTTAGCCCCGGGGAGTGAGGATACAGTGTGTTTTGTGCCCGAGTCAGTGCCCCAATTTTCGCCACCCGTACCTTGTGTTAGTACCCATATTTCCGTAATGTCTGGCAATAAACAATTGACAAATGAACAGATTACTGCCATAAAGACACCCCAAGTATTTGCCAGCAAAAATCCGGTGTGCCTTTGCTTGTTTATGAGTTATCAGCGGTTTACAAAGCGGTCGGAGGGATCTATATTTCAATTTGATAATATTCAAGGACACTAGTGCGACGTTATGAGAAACAATTTATTAGGGAAAATAGGCACCAATAGATTTGCCATATTTTTCTCCATATAGTCCGCATGGAGGATTTTCGTTATCAACAAATTGAAAAATACCCACTTCACAGACAAATACACAAAAAATCTAAGTCAAAGCGGGGGTGTGGGGGCAGCAGCCCCCACCTATAAAACTAGGATAGGTTAGGTAAGGTTGTTAGGTTAGGCTAATGTCCTTTCAAAGGGGTATAGCCTAGTAAACACTAGGATAGTCTATACCCGGTCAGAGGTAAGAAGAAGAAGAAGAAGAGTCCTGCAGTAGTCTCCTTGAATGCTACCTTCAATTTTTCGAACAAATGTTGGCGAATGGTGCGAACCAACCAACAAATTTCCTAGCAAATTTGGGTTATTTTCTTTAATTTGGCGTGCAGTGAGTCTGGGATTGGCCTTAACTTGCCTCAACTTGTCTCTTGATGACGTGCAAAGTTTTAGCAATTATTTTCCTGGTCCTGCCGCTCCATGCTTAATGGCCAACAATGGTGGCGTCTCCCGCGTCCCTAATTTTCTTAGTCTACTGCTGAGCGGTTCGCAATTTTATTCCCGTCAATTGTTTATTGCCAGACATTACGGAGATTTGGGCACCAACACAAGGTATGGGTGGCAAAAATTGGGGCACTGACTCGGACACGAAACACACTGTATCCTCACTCCCCGGGGCTAAGACGGTGACTGAGCTCCTTGTGGTACAACATCTGCCAAGCCCAGGGATGTGCCTCGCTGGCAGACACGCAACATTTCAAATCCTCACGAGACTTTGGTCAAAAAATGTCTATAAACTCTTTTGGTGACAAATCTGCGTGTCAGAGGACCCGTGCGGAGACTTTTCGCCGCATAGGTTTTATTCAGCGTCGTGATCTTAAGTATGAAAGTAAATTGAGTATGAATGAATGGCGAGTGTGGTTTCTTAATTATCAGTTGACAAGTCAGATGAGTTAACCACTACATAAGAAACTACACTCGTAATTCAAACATGGTCAATATATCTCCATGCATAAGATCACGCAGAGGAACAGAACTTATGTAGACAATTGTACATGTTTTCTTTAAACTAAACAGGTTTATCGCTACTAATATACCTTTAAAGGGTTGCGCATTATAGACACATTACCCTGTTCATACACATACAGTCTACAGATGTTATGAGCCCTTTCAGTATATTATGCTGCTGTTCTTTCTTATATTTTGATATTAAACAATTTAGGAAGGAACTATGGGAAACAGAGGGTTAACCGAGATTTCAAAGCTGAGTAAGTTCGTCTAATGCTAACCAGAATATAGTGAGACAAGGCGTCAAAGTAGTGAACGTGTTACCTCCTTCAGGATTATGGCTCGTTTATCAGATTATTTTGGCTATCATTGAGACGATTTGATTGAGCTTAGGAAGAATCTGTGGGAGGCAAATTGGTAACTATTATCTTAATTAACTCTCTGACTATAATAAAAACCTTCCTTATCTGAATAAATTATATTGATAGCCAGAATGTGATACAACAATGCGTCCCTTCACACTATGAGGGTTGATATAGTAATAGACTCCTTCCTGCTCGTCGTGTTCCTTCACAGGCGTCCATATTCCCGTTGTCGAGAAACTACTTTGGTATGACAACAGAATTTTCAATTTTAGTTAAGCAATTATCCCTTTTAATATACTACCGCGCATTTTGTTGTTATCTATTCATTTATTTGTATTATTTACTCAGGCTATTTCCAAACAAACTAATTCCCGTATCCAACTCATATGCCAACTGTTGCTAAAGATGAAAGATAGATTATGTCTTCTATTTTATGGTAATTCAAGTTACACCATTATATACCAACTTTAAAAGATACCAAGTCAAGCTTCTTCTTTTTTCTATGTTAATGAAGGAGACAAAAGGCAATGCTGCCTGTAATAAGTGTCCCCTCCAAAGTTGAAAGAGTGTCAGAGAGCCAATTTCCAGGTACAGTACGTTAGAGTCAAAATGTCTGGACACATAGGGCATTAAACAGTTCGAGTCATAGGATGAAGGAAGGACAGACTGAGGGAGATAATGTCAGAGTTTACTTGTTGAGTAAAAGAAAAACTGGGAAAATCGGTTTACTCATGGGTTAGAGAGTTGGACAGAATAGGAGTGGGAATGTGTTGAAAGGCTGGTGCCGCTCACCCTCCGTATGGGAGGAGGCATACACTGAGAGAGCTCTGAAGAACACTGATATTGTAATAGTGGTACAAGAGTGAGAGAGATGCAACATTGTGGCGATGTGAGAGATTGTAGGGAATTAGCAAAAGGAGGCAAATTGATGAGACGAAATGCATTTGACTGTACCCTACCGAAAAGTGTGGCATGGATGGAAGCTTTTCCTCAAGTCTCGTTTAGATTTGTCTATTCCCGATGCCGCTTGGAAGAGTGCTGTGTTTTGCTGAATTAAGTTATTATTTATTGTTTTCGTCTCCGGAACCTATGATGCACTACTCCTCCTAATCGACATCCTCCACGACATTGAACACTAAGACCAAAGTTGTTTGCAGAGCCAAAATGAACAAAGGGAAACTGGTGGATTTCAGCTACACTCATTAAGTAGGTCGTTTCATTGCGTTTACGACGTTCCACGCTAAGATCGAAAATTCCTTTGTAAATGTAATTTTCCACGTTTGACAACATATACTCACATGCAGCTTCGTCGAATTGTTCAGATGGCACAAATGGATTGGACAAAGAGCTACAACACCACCCATGAGCTCCATGCGTGCACACAGGTGCGTCTTCCATAACACGGTCAATGAATGTTCACGTCTGTGATGGCTAAATGGCTACACGACAATGCACCGTGAGATTGTCTAAAACGGGATGTAGCGGAATCGGGATGTAGTGAATTAATCCTACATTATAATTTGTATTGATAATCCATTCACTATTAGTTCAATTTATCGTTGTAAGGATGAGATCCCCAATATTTTATGTTCGAAAATCGTATACGGTTTCACTTGATCTGGCTGTACAGCTGGATACATTGGGAGTTCCATTAACATGTTTACAATGTGTGTTCGGCCATAGACGCCTGTGTTATAGAACTTCCTTACCACTGTCAAAACCAACTTAGTCCAAAATTAGAAACCACTATGATGTATACAAGCATGCATGTAATTATTTTCCATAGGAGTACTGATTGGAATAGATTAAGTATTTTAAAATGCCTTTATATTATAAACTCAATTGTCTCTGAATAACTATGAAACTGCTTTTGTTTCATATAACTAAAGATTCATTGTATCTTCTTGTTAATATGCGTCAGTTGCTTTTCGTTTACACCCAATAAGTAAGTTTTATTATTCTATGTGTATGAAGGAGACAAAAGGCAGGTTGCCTGTGAAAAGTGTCTCCCCCAAAGCCAAAGGAGTGACAGAGCCAAATTCAAAGAACGTTGGAGTCAAAATGCCTGGACACACAAAGTTAAAAGCAGTTTAAGTCATAGGATGAAGGAAACATTTATTGAGGGAGAGATTGTATTTGATAAAGGTATTTTACTCCGATAACACGGTGGTAGCTTATCTTAGTTTTAACTTTGTTTTAATTAACTTTGTTTTGTAGCTAGGTATTGCTCATTACTTATAAGTGTTAACATTTGTTGATAATGCTCATTTTGCATCTTAAGCATCTTGCATTGATTGTAAATGTTTCCATATAATTCACATGGTAATTCATATATATTTTATCAGTAGGTCTGGGATAGCATCCCAATTAGTCCCTAATAAACAATGAAGTGAAATTATATATATATATATATATATATATATATATATATATATATATATATATATATATATATACATATATATGCATATATATATATATATATATATATATATATATATATATATATATATATATATATATATACTATATACATAATTATATATACATATATATATACTATATATAATATATATATATATATACATATACATATACTATATATATATATATACATAAGTAGTCTACCTGTCAATTTGTTTATCTGTATGTATTCTATACTCTCTCTCTCTGCCCCTAGTCGTCACTTCTCTGGGCAGGTGGGTCCACTCGTGGTGTCTCACAAAAACAGCCTCATTAGACTTACCTATTATCAGTCCGTCTCAGGTGTTAGGCCTGGTATTCACACCGGGGGGAGGAGTTCTGGGAGCTGGGAGGTGGTGGTGCTGGTGCTGGTGCTGGTGGTATGTGGTGAGAGATTGTTATGGTGGTGATCGTTGTGGTTGTTTGTGTGGTGGTGGTATGTGGTGAGAGATTGTTGTGGTGATGATCGTTGTAGTTGTTTGGGTGATGGTGGTCTGTGGTGAGAGATTGTTGTGGTGATGATCGTTGTAGTTGTTTGGGTGGTGGTGGTATGTGGTGAGAGATTGTTGTGGTGATGATCGTTGTAGTTGTTTGGGTGGTAGTGGTATGTGGTAAGAGATTGTTGTGGTGATGATCGTTGTAGTTGTTTGGGTGGTAGTGGTATGTGGTGAGAGATTGTTGTGGTAATGATCGTTGTGGTTCAGCTACAGCTATGGAACAGTCAGAACAAAAATAGAAACAAAGGCATAGATACTGCAGAAGGATAGAAACCAAAGGAAGGTATTTTGATAATTACAGATTTGTGCCAGTAGATTATGGGAAGATAAATTCTTAAGAAATATTAAATTTAGAATGTTTCCTAACTCTAGCGATGCAAGAAATGAGAGCAATTGGACGATAGTTGGAGGATTGAGAGCGGTCAGCCTTCTTTGGGACAAGTTGAATGAGAGCAAATTTCCAGCAGGAAGGTATGACGTTAGAGGAAAGATAGAGACTGATGAGTTTGCCTAGACAGGGAGTCAGGTTGGAAGAACAGTTTTTTAGTACAACAGGAGGAACACCATCCGGTCCATACGCCTTCTTAATATTAAGCTCAGAGAGCGCAGAAAGTACATCCTTAGAATAGATTTTGATATTATGAGGGAGGCGTAGCGCCGGAATCATTCAAGGTGGAGTTTTTAGTGAAAGTTTGAGTGAAGAGTTCAGCTTTGTGACTTTGTCAGAGGAAGGGGTAATGGTATTACCGTTAGAGTGGAAAAGAGAAGGGAAACACAAGAAAGTGAAATTGTTTGAGAGGTTTTTGGCTTGGGAAGAGTGAGAGTTGGAAAGTTTAGAAAACTTGTTATTGATGAAAGAGTTTATGGCGAGTCGAAGAACAGATTTGGCTTGATTCCAAGCAGAAACATAAGAAGAGAGAGATTCTTGAGTTTGAAGGCGACGGTGCTGTTTGTATTCTTCCTCTTTATTGCGAACAGAAGTAGAACAAGTATGAGTAGACCAAGATTTTTTTTTAATTAGACGGAGAGACAGAAAATTGAATGTATGCGTCCATGCCCGAAAGGATTACCTCGGTAATGCATTCAAAACTCTCTGAGGGTCCTCGGCCACGGAAGAAAAAAATCATTCCATGGGAAATCAAAGAAGTACTTGCAGAGAGCCTCCCAGTCGGCAGCGCCAAAGTGCCACAAGCGCCGCTGGCTGGGAAGATAGGGTAGCCGTACTGAAGAGATAGGACAGGCGACAGAGATAAATTTATGGTGGGAGGAGCCCAAAAGAGAGAAAAGATCGACAGTATAAGAAGAAGGGTTAGAAGTTAGAAACAAGTCAAGAATGTTGGGCCGATCTCCGAAGCGATGCGGAATACGGGGGGGGGGGGTTGTTGAACCAACTGCTCTAGGTCATTTTGGATAGAAAAGACGTAGGCTTGTTCACCAGGTTGGTCAGTGGAATGAGAGGAGAGCCATTGGTGGTGGTGAATGTTGAAATCTCCTAAGATGGAGATTTCTGAGAATGGAGAGATTTATAGGCTGTATTCCACTTTGGAGCTTAGATAGTAAAACAAAACAAAAAAAATGCGAAAATCAGTAGAGTTAGGGGAAAGATAAACAGCACAGAAATATTTAGTATGAGAATAACAGGATAGTTTGAGCCATAAAGTTAAGAATTCAGAGGAGTCAAAATCGGGAACATGAGAGCAAGTGAGTTTGTTGTGCACGTACGTACAACATCCGCCTTTGGCTTTGGAACTAGGATAGAGAAAGTAGGAGGATACAGAGAAGGGGATGCTGGCAGTTGCTTCAAACACCTAAGTTTCAGTGAGGAAAAGAAGATCAGGTTTGTAGGAGGAGAGATGGTGTTCAACAGAGGAAAAAGTAGAGGAAAGGCTGCGAATATTGCAGAAGTTAATAGTAAGAGTAACAGGCCAAAGTCCAGAGAATTTTGAGCGGTCGTTAGGGGAAGGTCGTGCGAGTGTAGGGGCATTTATGGTCACTGCCCCTGGGGACTCCGAGGCTGGGCTATAGTTCATCATGTTTCGTTACATAATTTTATTGTGGCAGAAAGAAGTGTGGTGTGCATGTTTAGTGTTGTGAAGTAGATAGGAGGAGGAGGTGTTTGAGGGAGCTAGCTGGATCAGTCTGTGTAGGTTAGGCACAAACAATATCAGTAAGGGAAGCCAAACAAATGAAACGTGTTCCAGCAACTCCTTATATGCCTATAGGCCTCCCCTGGGTATTGCCCTGCTCGATTGGTGCCTACAATCTCCCCACTACATGATAGGATAGGATAGCTTAGATTAGGATATAGTAGAATATGTTAGGAAAAGTTAGATTATAATAATTTAGGTAAGGTTAGGTTAGGTTTGATAATAATAACTAAGAAAAATCACTCATGGGCGAACAGACCTCAAGGGGGAGTTTTAATTTGCACCCTAGACCTCCGACAAGCTATAAAAAACACCCCCAAGACCCCGCTTCTTAATATATTTGTATATTTTTCGGTAAAAATATCCCGGCCAAAGGCCTGTTCTTACTAAATTGCTGGCTCGCTATCGCTCCCTAGGAAACTGTCAACACCTGAATGGTAGGAAAGGTCTTAAAATTGAGAAAGAAATGGAATGGAAGGTCTTAAAATAGCCAAACTAATTGGGTGAACGTTCAATGACATCAAAACTAATGGAGGTAAACATGAGGGAAAAGGGAGAAGGGGTTCCAGAATGTATCACTTGTTTGTTTTTCTTCTTAGACTTGATAAAGGTCTAGGGAGGAAATACCCCCACCCCCCTTAATATATATATATATATATATATATATATATATATATATATATATATATAATATATATACTGTATATATATGTATACATATATATATAAATATGTATATATATATCTATATATATCGAACCTCCGACATTCAGAACGAGTGCCCAAGCTTTTAATCCACTACACAACGGCGTGATAAAGTAATCTTAACCTTTTCCTATATATTAAGGAGAAGGGAAATCCTACTTGGAGAATGTGTTTCAATTTATGCACAAGTCACAGGATCCATATTCCAGGATACCATACAGGGATTTTTACAAGATTACCCACGCAACTCGGGTTTTGACGGACATTTACCCTTAGTTTCCGGGAAAGTGAGCACGTCGTCCGATACTGTTCGAAACTGTCGGATAAATCTTGGAAAAATATGAGATATCAGACGACGGAATTCGATGGTTATAACTGACATTTGCCCTTGGTTTTCCGAAAGCTGAAAGCGTCGTCCGACACTGTTAGAGACTGTCAGAAAAATCTTGAAAAAAGTCCGGCAAATGGGAGGACTTGTCTGACAGGCCGATGCCAATCCGACTAGTACGGGTTTCCGACCTCAAGACGTCCGACCTAGGGAGGGTTTACTTATATACAGTATATATATACTGTATATATATATATATATATTTATATATATATATATATATATATATATATATATATATGTATATAATATTGAGAGAGAGAGAGAGAGAGTGAGAGTGAGAGAGAGAGAGAGTGTGTGTGTGTGTGTGTGTTAGTGAGAGTGAGAGGGAGGGGGTGGGGTGAGTAGTACTGGCGGTAGTAGGCTGAGTGAGGGAGGTGGACCAGAGGGGGTCAAGGTGACTCTACAGTACAACACAACTGTCAGTCACACACACACACACACACACGGACAAACACCACCAAGGTTGATCAGGGAGAGGGGTTTACACAAAGTTCAAAGGAATATTTACTGTAATATCTCAAACACCTAGCGGTCTCCTGTAGAGAGCTAGAGAACACAAGCTGGTAGTGAGCTTAAATTTCATTGCATAGAACAAAGTGATATTTACTTGATACTTAACTTCTGTATCAATTTTTTATTTTTTATTTGCCCCATAGACCTCCATCAAGCTTTAAATAAAAACAAATATATAAATAAATGGCACGAAAGGTCTTAATATTGACAAAAGAATGGGGCAAAAGGTCTTACAATTGCCAAACTGGAACGATCGTCTTAAAATATAAAAACTAATGGGGTTAAACATGAGTGAGAAGGAGGTCCAGAATAAACAAAAAACTTCTACTTAACCCGTACTGTACCGTAGGATACAGTAATAAGAGTCCCCAACAGTCCAAAGCAAAATGGCAGGAGAGACCACCTATCCACCTCCAAGGATGAGGCAAGACTGGCTCTGTCACCCTTCAGTTAATCTCATATAAGCTGAGAAGTGTTGCTAATGCGGGAGCAGTGCTCAAAAGGTTGTGGTAACTGGTACAGGGTTGTACAGGCAGTTACAAGGAAAGTACATTACTGACGGATATATACGTCGCTGGGACTGGGGAATTACTTATCTATTGACATATATACGGTGCTGGGATTGGAGGGGTTAACCCCTCCAATCCCAGCATCGAACATGTCTCGATGGCTATTCTAGCCCTTATTTACTCTTGTTGTAGGGTGTGTAGAGGATTTATATTGGTATGGGAGCTACTTTAGGATACCGCAGAACAATAGCAATACTTGGCAACCTTCCAAGTCCCGCCGCTCGAGTATGGGGAGGCGTGGGAGTGAGGGACACCATGTCACGCCAGTTCACGTTTAACCTCACAAGTGATACAACATGTCCGACCGCCCAAGGTCTCGCCGCCGCCCCTCACACAGTGGTGTGAGTATTGAGGAGGCTATTGCAATGTTGCATGACTCAGACAACGAGGATAGTGACACTGAGTCATCAGATGAAGATTCTGGGGACGACTACCAGCCATCTTTCATGGAAATTAGGAGATGCAAAAGTAGACCCCCATTGTTCCTGTGTCATGTTGCATCTCAGTTGCAGTGTCCTGTCCATGTGGAGGGAGGGTGCCTCGTACCTCCTTTGCTCCCCATGAACCCATTCACTACCCATCAAGCGAGGATGAAGAAGTGGATAACCCACCAGACCCTATGGAATTCATCCACATCCCGGGGCAGCCTCGGCATGGAGAAACAAGACTAGCAGAGGAGGATGAGGAAGAGAGTGACGGAGATGCTCCCCAAAGATGCCTGCCTTCACCACCACCTCCAGCAGTCTCCCTACTAAAAGCCACAACCCCTAACATCTATGGGTTGCGCTAGGGCGTGGCTATACTAGCAACACAGCCATTGTCCGACACAGACGACGAAGAGTCTTTGGGGGTAAGAACTCCCCCACGTGTTCACTCACTCCGCCTGTTTTCCTCCCCACCCTTATAAGCGCATGATGACTCATCTCGTTCACCACCTCGCCACTTTCTACCACCACCACCATCACCCTCTAGTTCACTCCCCCATGAAGCTTTCTTTTTCTCCGCAGCTTGGGACCTCTCGCAGCCCCGACGCCTCTCGTCGCCCCGACACCCCATCACCGCCTTTGTTGCCACGACGCCCTGCTAGCCAACAGCGTGGGTGTGCCACTCACGGCCGGGCATCCAAGGTGAACCTCATAAGACGCCCCAGCACTGGCTCTACCTCTAGTTCGAGATCAAGATCTCAATCAAGATCAAGGTCAAAGTCAAGAGACAGGGCATCCTCCTCCCACCCTGGTGCCCCTGGTGATGACCCTCCTTCTGATGGCAGCGACGACGAAGGTGCCACCGATCAAGATGAGTGGAATTGGGTTGATGGTGCAATATGTACAACTTTGTAGTCGTGAGGGAGACTGGCTCCGCAATCCCCGACGTAGGACGCAGGCCTAAATGACTTGACGTCTTTCTCAGTTCTTTACTGTTAAGCTGATGGCACTAATTGTTGATCAGACAAACTGGTACAATTATTTTTTTATGGCTGGCCACGAACAAATGCCCCACTCTGCCAGCCTAAAGTGGCCTGACCTCACAGTTCCGGAGTTCTACACGTTCCTGGCTATTGTTATCCTGATGGGGGTGACAAAGAAGTCGATGCTGAGGAAGTACTGGTCCTAGGATCCACTAATTGCCATCCCCATATTTGGAAAAATCATGAGTTGAAACAAATTCACTGCCATAATGGGGAATCTGCATTACATCGACAGCCTAGCAAGTCACACACACAGCGAGGAGCAAGCTAGACATATGAAGGACCCGATGGAGAGAATACGACCTATCTTTGAGTACCTGAAGACGAAATTTGCTGCCGCCTTCAGACCCCATCAGAAGCTCATAATTGAAGAGAGTTTGCTCCTGTGGAGAGGAAATATCAGCATCCGGCAGTACATCCCCAGCAAACGTCATTGCTATGGCCTGAAAATTTTCATTATGAGTGACTGTCGCACCGGCTACATCCAGGACATCATTCTGCACATGGGCAAAAAAACGGAACTGGTTGAATTAAGGACATAAAGGATTTCTGGGGCCGTTTTCATCACCATATTGGAGAACCACTTCGACAAGGGCCACATAATGTGCCTCGACAAATGGTACACCAGCCCCTCCCTTGCCAAGTACCTGCATAGCAGCAATACAGGAGTGTGTGGCACCGTCAGGAGGGTCGCATCTTCATGCCCGAGCTACCAACCAGGCAGCAAAGAGGGCTCCATCATCTACCGCCAGTCCAACAATGTCCTCATGCTGTCCTGGATGAATAACTAGGATATCAGTGTCCTCACAACTGTCCACTGTCTCACCTTTCAAGACACCAGATGTCGTGATCGTGCAACAGTTGAACAAGTCAAGAAACCTGTGGTCATCTGCGACTACAACATCAACATGCGTCTGGTGAACAAGTCGGACACTGTCATCTCGTCAGTCGAGTGTGTGAGGAAGACGATGAGGTGGTATAAGAATCTATTCTTCAACTTCCTCGATATAACTCTGTACAACTGCCACATCCTCCACTCATCAATCACCGGCCAACAAGAAACGATGGACAACTTCTGCATCGAGTTGTCAAGGGAATTATTTAGCAAGAATATGACTGGCCCATGCCCCCAGCAATGCCCCGCACATCGACGCCCAGCAGCCCAGATTGCCATACTCACTGAACGTCACTTCCCGGACCACGTGCCTCCCACCGCTAACAAGGAAAAACCCTACAGGCGGTGTCATGTGTGCTGGAACACGACACTGATGACCCCAAGCAGAACAGAAACCAGGTTTTTATGCCCAGATTGTGATGTTGCGCTGTGTTTACGAAGGTGCTTCAGGGAATATCACATACTTCAACACTTCTAAAACAGTGTGTGTAAAGACTGCGATAAAAGACGCTAACGTGAATGAAGACTATGTGTAAAAAAACAAAGTGTAAATATATACAGTATATATTTCAAGTCCAAAGTGCCGAACACAATGTGTAAGTGATAGTGACACTAAAATATACGTATAACAGTGACGGACACCAATACCTGTAAATATATTCTAAACTTATAAAACTATGTGTGTAAAGACTGTGATAAAAGACGCCAAACGTGAGTAAACAGTACAAAATTACAATGTGTAAAGATATATTCTAAGTCAAAAGTGCCTAACACAATGTGTAAAAGTGATAGTGACGCTATCAAATATGCGATAAATAACAATAACAATAAGCGGTGAGAGTGAACGGAAGAGAGCGAGAGTGACCACGGAAAGCGAAAGTGGGTAGTGGGGGTGGGAGGTGTGGCAGTCGTTTGCTGAGCGTTTGTTTGTCCATGCGTTTTGTTGTGGTCCGGGGGCAAGATGGCCGCCCGTCACCATGGAAACCAGGACGCGTCCGAGGCTTGCCATTCACTGGCACTTACAATGACATTCAGTGATACTTATTGATATTTTACGCACTGTGGAAGCACACATGATGCTTGAGTGGTGTAAATGAGTCTCACTAGAAAACTGGAGGCATCCTACATAAGCCACACTCACCCACCTAGCCGCCAGCTGCAGGCCCAGGAGTTTTGAAGAGGCTCATGGCACACAGTGGTACAAAGGAGTACAAAGGAGTACAAAGGAAATCAAGCAATAACAGATCTAGTGACCCTTCTAGGTTGCTTGTCCTCCAAAACACTGAGGATCAAGTGTCCAAACAGTGGTTTAGAGTGGGTAAGGGAACATTAGAAAGGGAATTACTGCCCTGGAACTAATGTCCGTGGCAGGATTAGGAAGTTAGTAGGGGACAGATGGGTTAGTAACTGAGGGGGGATAAAGTAAAGTTATTCATTTACAAACGCAGTCAGTCGCGGGTTTGATGCGAGATATTTGTCTAGGTGGAGTTTAAATGAATCAACGGTAATGCAGTCTATAACGTTTCGGGGAAGCCCATTCCACAAGTTGACAACTCGATTGAAGAAGAAATTCTTAGATTCGTGTGAGTTAAAAGATTTACCAATAATTTTGCAACCGTTTCCCCGCGTGTAATTAGATTGGTCGATAGTGAAGTACTTACTACAGTTCATATTGTCGATGCCTTTGATGATTTTGAACACTTGAATTAAGTCACCTCTTAATCTGCGCTGGGTTAAAGGAAATATATTTAATTTTCTAAGACGCTCTTCGTATGGTTTGTTCTTTAGGCTAGGTATCATTTTGGTAACTCTACATTGAACTCGTTCTAACTTGTTTATATCTTTTTGGTAATAAGGGCACCAGGATTGAACGCAGTATTCCAGAAGAGGGCGGACTAAGGAATTGTAAAGGGTTAGGAAAACTTCTTTGGATTTATGCACAAATGACCTGCCTATAAAGCCAATTATTTTGTTTGCCTTCTTAACAACTTCTGAACATTGTTGACTCGGTTTTAGGTTACTCGATATTGTTACTCCCAGATCGGTTTCTCTGTTTACATTCTTAATCTGAGTGCCATTCATCGAATAGTTTGCTTTCTCATTTAGGTATCCGATATGTAGTACTTTACATTTATCCGCATTGAAACCCATTCGCCAAATTTGGGCCCAACATGACAATTTATCTAGATTGTGTTGCATATCGTCAACTTGTTCTTTTGAGAGTACGCTATTTGCAATTTTTGTATCGTCAGCAAATTTTGAGATTGTACAGGTGAGACCCTCATCTATGTCGTTGATGTAAATTAGAAAGAAAATTGGTCCTAGTACCGATCCCTGGGGTACCCCGCTACTTACATTGGTCCATTTAGATGCCTTACCGTTTATGACTACTCTTTGCTTTCTGTCGCTGAGCCAATTTTCTATCCATTTCAACACACCGTCTTGTATTCCATGCGCTTTTAGTTTTAGAAGTAAACGTTTGTGGGGAACTTTGTCAAAGGCCTTTTGAAAATCAAGGTATATAATATCTACAGCTTTACTCTCATCGTAGAGGTTGAGGATATCGTGGAAGAAGTCTAAGAGGTTTGTTAAACAGGAACGTTTTTTACGAAAGCCGTGTTGAGTATCTTTAAGTATGTTATTTTCCTCTAAGTGATTTACGAGTCTGTCTCGTATGACCATTTCTAGCATTTTACATACAACTGAGGTTAAGCTAATTGGACGATAGTTACTGGGTAGGGATTTGCTGCCTTTTTTGAATATCGGTGTTACGTTGGCTAGCTTCCACTGATCAGGCATAGTTTCAGACTGCAAGGATTTATTGAATAGTAATGTCAGTGGTTTGGAGAGCTCATCCTTAGCTTCCTTTAGAACTCTAGGCGAGATTGTATCAGGTCCAGGCGTTTTATTTACCTTGAGTTTATCTAAACAATTCAATACTTCTCTCTCTGTAACGGTGATATTGCTTAGAACATACGAATTATCAATCTGAATCGGCGATGGTGTAGGGATATCACTGAGGTCTTCTGTTGTAAAAACTGATGCAAAGAAGGTATTGAGGGCATTACTCATTTGTACTTCGTCTTTGGTGTACTCTCCATTTTCATCGACTAACGTCCAACAGTTGAAGTAACTACTTTTTTCTTTCTGATATAACTATAGAATTCTTTCGGGTTTGTTTTACTTTGATTCGCAATATGTAACTCTAAGGTCTTTTTACTTTGCTTAATTAACTTTTTGGCTTTGCGTCGTAGCTCTACAAATTTCACCCGTTCTTCGTCATTTTGTGAGGATTTTAATCTATCATTAGCAAATTTTTTAGCAAGCAGGCAGTTTGAAATATCTTTATTCCACCATTTGGGCTTATTATTATGGCCTGGACGCCGTATTTTCGATGGTATGCAGTCTTTCACTGCTTTTAGGTAAGTGGTGATGGTCACCCCCCACCCCCACTCCCCCGGACCATCAGATGACCTCAGTGAGTGGTTTTATGCATGTATTCCTTCATTACTAACCCATTCCATGTCTTTTCAGGATTTTTTTTCTCGAAAATCAGCTGGATTCTGGGTGTCAAACAATAAGTAATCAGGTGGGGCTCAAGGGATTAAAACACTATTAACTATTTCCGAAGGAAGTTTGTTCCCTGTACAGTATAACAGATCTTAGGCGTGAACACCTTTTCAGCTCTATATCACAGGCATGGTGCATGTTATATACACAGATCAACTAAACAACTTGATACAGCCAAAACCTATTTCGTAGTTAGCCTAACCCCTTGAGGATTATGACGCATTTTGACAGTTTATTCTGGCTATCATAAGACGATATTTATACAGATTTGGGAGGAATCCTCCTCCCCATGTATAATTCTCCTACTCGAAGAGACAGAGAAACGGGCGAGGGAACGCGAAAGTGGTCCCAGACCCTGAGAATAGTAATTTAGTATGTTTTTGTTCGGGCTCTGTCTCGTTTCGGCCACCCCCAGCAATGGGGTATGTGCCTGAGTATATACATACATACATACATAGGAAGGGTATATGGAAGTCAGAGGGTTAAATAGTCTTTACCCTCTTAGTTCCCACAGATCCGTCCTAATGTGCATAAAATCGTCTAACGATAGAACAAACACAAATAGACAAAAGGCGTCATCATTCTCAAGGGGTTAAATACTTAATTAAAATTGAATCTCAATATATGCGTTTCCAACGCTAAAGGTAGAGAACTTTCGACCAATCTTCATAGGTAATTGTCTAATCGAAAGAATAAGATATGTAGCCCTAATTGGACTTTTTTCTAGTCTCTGTATGTCTTATCTGATTACTGGACGCCTAAATTGCATAACATATAAGAGGTGCTGTATCAAAAGGGAAAGACCTAAGCCTATTTTGAACCGGTTCTTGACATAGATTCATTATTTCTGAAATCGAAGAATTTCATACTTTGAACCACCATATCTCACCCCATCACCTTATCATGTAATGTTAAGGAGAATTGTTCTGAGCCCCCTTCTCCCTCATGCTTAGCCCCATTAGCTTTGTGATTTTATGACATTAATAGCCCATCAATTTGTCGGTTTTAAGACCTTCCTTGCCATTTAGGTGTCGATATTTTCCTGGCAAGTGAAGGAAGCCGGCAATTTAGAGGAACCGTACGTCGGCCAGGGTGTTTTCCCTAGTTAAAAATGTACACATTTTTCTCGAAGGGGGGTAATGTGGTACTGTTTTAACGCTTGATGGAGGTCGAGAGAGGAATCTTAAAAACAATAATATACTAAATGAAAATCTCCACTTTCCAGCCAAGTTTGTTCAGACTCTTGGAATGATGAGTTCACAAATATGAATGTAATTACAGAGAGAGAGAGAGAGAGAGAGAGAGAGATAGTTACACATATACTCAGACCACACAGACCTTGCGGTCCCTACTAGGTGGTTCGGCCTTAATACTACTAGACAGGGACAGTTTGTAGTAGAAGAATAGGACAGCAAAGTAGAAGGCTCTATCCCCACCCTCCGTTCCCTCCGGCTAAAAATCTGTACCGGAAAATAGGATGAAGTGTAACCTTATGGGTCAAGAAATGCCCACAAGGAAAGTTTTGATAGAGTATAGAAAGAAATTAGTTTGAAAGGGAAATTACACATACCTACTGATTAATTCATATTAATCTAATCTTAATCAGATGATCGTCCAGTCTTATCTTAAACGTATCAATTGAATTACTGTCGACCACCTCCCTTGGTAAACTATTCCACTCTTTAACCTCTAAAGCTCTAAGCCCGTGTAGTATACACCACACCCCTGTGCTAAGGTATTCTGATTAATTCCTCACTAAAATAAGAACATATGAACATGGGAAACCAATAAAACAAGTGGTAACAGCAATTGGCTCGTGAAAATTGTATATTTTAGCCCCGCGGTCATAATATGGCCCAGACCGGCGAGAGAGGCACACCCTCACTCTCTCGTCGTCTCTCTCGTGGCACTGAGAGACAAGGGATGGACTCAAACTGGCTTGGAGGGTCAGAGTTACACTCCTCCACCTTCCTCTCTCTCTCCCACTTGTCCTCCCACGAAAATACTCGATAAATATCGGGAATAATAGAATAAATACCTGATAGGCCTAATTGAGGAGGGGGGAAAAAGGGTGGGAGAGGGGAAAGGGGGTGGGGGGAGACACATGTGTAGGAGTGGTAGCAAGTAATGGAGTGAAATTATCTCACCTAAACACAATTTTGTTTTTATTTTAATGCCACTGGGGTGTTTTAGATGCTTTTTTTTTAAAGCCTAGGATCTTATGACTTCCTGCAGCCACCCAGTAGAACATCAATTGAGTCTTCCTTCAGCTGCCGGGTTAACCACACTGTATGTGAAGAAATTTTGTGTCACATCTAGGCATGTCTTTTTATAATTAACCCCCTCTGTCATATATGACGTGATCGCGTCATATGGCGGTGTTGCCCAAAAGTATCATATGACGCGATCGCGTCATATGCACTTAGTGAAATAGCTCAATAATAAGTTTATGACGCAAAATCGTCCACCAAGGGGTGGACCGAGGAAGACCTGGGATCGGACTATATGCGCTGATCTCAAATCCAAGAACTTGACAAGTGAAGCAGCCCTTAACAGGGTTGCCTGGAATGCCGCCATTAGGACAAGAGACTGAAACTGCACTTATGTGTGGAACACTCAGTCTTAAAATTTTATGTATGTATGTATGTATGTATGACGCAAAATCGTGTCATATGGAGCTCAGTAAGTTAGGTAAGTTAGATCATAATCTGTTGGTTGGTGGCAACCCCAAATTCCTCCGACTTCTGCCGGTCCCTCAGTGTGAGATAGAGTGTTGTGGGGGAAATACCAGGCGCTCCGCCAACCCGTAAGTAAGTTACTTTAATATGACGGACAGGGTTAATTTCATTCCTTTACCTCGGGTTGCAGCATTGTTATTAATCGTGAACAGTAGCCTACACTGTACTCTGTTAAATCCTTTAAGTATCTTAAAACACTCGATAAGTTGGCCTCGTAGCCTCCTAAGACTAGGAATATTATGTGAAAAGGGGCCCAGAAATCACATGAGGGGTAACGGTTTGTTACAAGCTGTCACCCATACTAGGATTGAACCATGACACCTCCTGAGCAATATTAGCCTGGATGACACTTGATATTTTGATTTGGGACCTCACAGTGGGTTATTTTGTGAGAGAGGTCAATCGCGAAATATCTGATTTTCTCGAAAATATAAAAATGTCAAAAAAATGACCAATAATGCAGTTACAAACTTAATTTTGGTGTCAAAATGACAGTGTCGAGTGAGAGTTGGAGGGTGGAAGTGGTGTAGCACTGTTGTGAATATAGGGATTCAACTACAGTTTGTTTTGTTAATCATGTTAAATTATCTTGATCTTCTAGATCTAAAATATTTCTCTTTTTGAACAGGTACTCATCAGTCGTGGCGTACCCTGCACCCCAGCATCCCTGCAGCACAGCAGCCCAGCAGCCCAGCAGTCCAGCAGCCCAGCAGCCCAGCAGCCGAGCAGCCCGGAAGAATCACTCATGGAACCAGCAGCACACATACAGCCGAGAAAAAGAAGTGTGGACACCACAACTAATTGGGACATATGCTTTATATGTCGGAAAGAGTCTAACACACCAACTAGAAAGCTTGGGAGCAACGGACTGGAGAGAGTGCAGCATGCACTGAGTGAGCGAAAAAAATACCTAGACTATGCAAGGTGGGACGTAGTGCAGAGATTGGATGCTGCAAGTTTTCAATCTGTATCTGGTGACACTGAATTTGTTTATCACAAAGACTGTTATGGCACTTTCACAAGTGCTATGCATCTCAATAGACTGAAAAAAAAGTTTGAGACTAAGACCTCCTGTGCAGAGGAGGGTGCTTCGACCAGCGCAGGCGACCAAGCCTCTAAGGTACTGCGAAGCAAGGCCAGGCATTTAACACAGACCTGTGTGTTTTCTGCCAGAAGACATCCAAAGACAAGACCCGACTTGCAGCATCCCTGTCATTCTCTAAAAAGCTGCTTCAAGCCTCTCAGAATGACCCTGTCTTGAGCTGCAGATTGGCTTGTGTGAACGACATCGTAGCTGGAGATGTACGGTACCATCTCAAGTGCTATGTCAACTTCACACGAAAAGCTGGCCATGAGCACGATCGAATGATGCAGCCAAACCCTAGGGAGATTTGTCTCAAAACTGTCGCACATGAGATTTCTATTGGCATCACCAAGGGAGAAATATACAGCCTATTAGATGTGTGGGAACGATACTCCGAATTGATGGCTGAATGTCAGGTTGATGCTGGAAGTTACAAGCAACACAGGACACATTTCAAGTACAAACTACAAGATCTGCTTAAAGGAGAAATCGACTTCGTTCCGCAACTTGACCCACAAAAAGCACAATTGTTGTTCCCCACCGTACCAGCGCGAATTGTTGTACAGGCCTTGAAAGAGACAACAGATAAACTGGATAATACAGCCTGCGAAGGCCATGAGCATGGTTTGCGTGCAAGTCAATTTGTAGATCAGGATAGGGAGCATGTCTTAGCATTACACCACACAGCTCTACGTATAAGGGCAGATATACGAGACTCGCCCTCTTACAACGACTGTTCCTCTGTCAATGCAGACGACGCAGCTAAAATTATTCCCGAGAGTCTCTTCATGTTACTCAGTGTACTTCTGACAGGCGAGCCAGGAGAAACAGAACATGATGACAGAACAAGGATGTTATCTCTCAGTATAGCCCAAGATGTTGTACATGCCATCTCCAAAGGGAAAGCACTAACACCAAAGCATGTTGGGCTAGGAATGACCCTTCACCAAGCAACACATTCCAAGGACCTGGTGAACATATTTCACAAGGCCGGGCACTGCATCAGTTACAGTCAAGTTCAACGTGTAGATACCACCCTAGCGCAGCACGTACTGGACAACTCAACGAAAAGCGATAAGTTTCCTGTCCCACCAAACCTTGTTGAAGGCCGGATTCTCCAATTTTCTGCTGATAATATCGATATTATAGAAGAAACCCTCGATGGGAAGGGAACATTCCACGCAACGCAAGTGATCGCTCTCCAGAGAGGGGCGGCACAACACCACAGTGGACAAGCACTGCAAATGGGACAAGCAAGGTCACTCAAGGTACCAGCGGAGCTACAGCAGCTTACGCCTGCACCAGACTGCGGTGCACGTGCCCAGCCACGATTTGACACAGAAGTGAAGACTGATAGCTACACACCAGACCCAGACATAAAACAGAGAGCAAACATCAAAGACCTTTCGTGGCTTCTTGTCCGACATTACAGCAGTCCAAATCAATTAGTTCCAGCATGGACAGGTTTCAATCAATGTGTCATCAATGATACACAAGAAACAACAACCGTGGGGTACTTACCGATCATCAATGCTCCGGCACATGAGAGGGACACCTTGTGGACAGTTATACTTTGTTGCTTACGAATCACACAGGAGCTGAACCCTGGCCAGTCCACTGTATTGACGCTGGATGAACAACTGTATGCGAAGGCAAAGGAACTGCAGTGGGAGAATCTTGACACATGTAAAACTCTCTTTCTGCGTCTGGGGGGTTTCCACATAGCCAAGAACTTCATGAGAGCCATTGGGCAACACTATGCAGATTCTGGCCTTCAACAGATATGGTCCGAAAGTTTGGTGTATGGCGAGAACACAGCCCAAAACAACATGATGGCGAAATCATCCAACCGCACGACCAGAGCCCACAAGCTGACAGTGGAGGCACTCTGGCAGATCATGTGGCCACATTTCCTCGCATGGGCACAAGATAAAGGGGTCGGAGAACAACAACTACAACAACTGTCGGAAGAAGTAGCACAATCCTTGGATGGACTTGGGGATCGGGAACAAACGAGTAACCCATCTGAAGCATTGGGCAAACTGGAGGAAGCAGTGAAGGATGTGCATCTTCTTGAACTCCTTGAGCAGTATGACAAAACCTTATCTCCAACAGGTCTCTATTGGAGACACTACATGAAAATGGTATTGATCTTGCTGCAGTTCATACGTGCAGAACGAACCGGAGACTGGCAGATGCATAAGTCAGCATTTATGGCCATGCTGCCTTGGTTTGCTCACTATGACCACACAAACTACACACGCTGGGGAGTGATATATGGTGCTGATATAAGTCAATTAGACAGTTCACATCCAGACATCTACCAACAATTCATGGATGGTGACTTCGTTGTGAAATCAACACGCAAGAGCTTCAACCAAATTAGCACTGATCTTGCACTGGAGCACGTCAACAAAGTCGGGAAAGTCGCTGGTGGTCTGATAGGAATAACTCGAACAGACAGTGCAAGGGACAAATGGTGCCTGACATACAACGAGCGAAGCCGAATTGTTGACGAAACCACTTCAATGTTTGGCATGGCAATCGATGACACCGAGTATGCACCATCTGCGTACAAAGATGTCGGTCCAGCAAGAATAAAGAGGGACAGAGAAGATGTTCAAAAGCTACAGGAAAAGTTATCACGATTCACAATATTTGACAGTGAGAGCAACTCAGGCGACGAGTTGACCTGTCTGATGACAATGGATCTTGCCCCTGAAAACATCAAGGATGCTTTACTGACCGCTGAAACCCATGGAGAATCAAAGATCAAAGAATTTGTGGAATCACGGATTTGCAAACAAGACGTCGGCTTTCATGTAAAATTGAAACAGTCAAAGAGTCCTACACTGACGACAATGTACACACTAGAAACGAGGAAGGATGCTAGTCAAAAGGGTCAGACCATGAAAGCAGACAGGCTTCTGTTCCAGCGGCTTCTTGTGGCACAGGACTCCGGATGTGATATAGACCTTAAAAGTCTTCTGAGTCATGAACTAACACCGGTACCACTGTCATTGGCAGACACGGCAGGACGCCTACGTCCTACGAATAAAGCTGTGCTCGGGAAGATCTTGGAGGATGGAGTAACGGTTGAGGTCCTGCCAAAGTCTTCGCTTAAGATATGTTTTATCATAGATGGTCAGGCATTGGTACAAGCCATTGGAAAACCAACGGGGCCAAAGTCATTTGGAGATCTGGCTGATGTCTTCAATGCATCAGTGTTCAGTCATTTCAATGAGCACTGCTCAAGAGTCGATGTGGTTTTTGATCGATATCGTATCACATCAATCAAGTCTGGGACCCGGGAAAGGAGAGAGAGGCGAGTACGTTCTATCCGGCGCAAGATCGACAGCAGAGAGATTCCACTCCCTGCCAACTGGAAGCAGTTCATGGACTTACCAGAAAACAAGGCAAATCTTACCAAGTTTCTCAGCGATCAAATGATGTTGGAGGCAAAAAAGAGCCGACCCACTTGTGACTTGATCACTGCAGGTGTGCAGGTGAGTTTGAGGAAGAAACCAAAGTAGCATCGTCACAGGGGTCTGATGTTGAACAGCTGCAATCATCTCACGAGGAGGCCGATACACGTAAAATATTGCATGCCAAGGCGGCCTATATGGATGGATACGAACGGATCATAGTCTCGTGCAGGGACACCGACGTATTGGTACTGCTCACACACTTCGCGGGACAATTAAGTGGAGAGCTCTGGATGAGAACTGGCACAAGGCAGGAACGGCGTTATGTGGCTGTGCACGACATACAGTTGACACCGACCATGCAGCGTAACATCCTGGTGTACCATGCGGTTACAGGATGTGACACAGTCAGTCAACCAAGTGGACACGGGAAAAAGACGACATGGAAGGTATTCCAGCAAAACGGAGCATTGCTTGATGACCTCGGACGTGGCACGCTGTCAGAATCCACCATACGGAGTGTGGAAGAGTTCTGCCGCATTTACTCACCAGCTTCGGACGAAACTAACATCAACGATGTGCGATACCGCATGTTTTAAAAGGGCAGCAAAGACCAAGAAAAGTCGAAAATGTCTTGAACAACACATCAAACGTGCACACCACCAGGCTCAGGTGTGGTTCAAGGCAGATGTACCAAAACCTGAAATCGAGTCGCCCATTGGAAGTGGATGGTACGAGGATGCTACGAGGAGACTACACCCACACGTCTGTGTGGATGATCCTCTGCCAAACGAGTTCACAGACATAGTCTGCTGCA
Source organism: Paralithodes platypus (assembly GCA_032716605.1). Classification (NCBI taxonomy): domain Eukaryota; kingdom Metazoa; phylum Arthropoda; class Malacostraca; order Decapoda; family Lithodidae; genus Paralithodes; species Paralithodes platypus. The sequence continues at coordinate 23,616,145 of CM064581.1, read as the reverse complement.
AGTGCAAAAATTGTGCAACTTCCAGATGCTCTTGTAGGGCCAAGAACTTGAAGTGCATAGCTGCATGTACCTGTAATAACGGAGTGTGTCACAATCCATATAGTGTGGCAATTGAAACGGACTCTGAGTGACTTAAACACAACATTCTTTCATTTCATTTCATGTACATGTAAACTTGCATATATGCAATGATGCGCCTTTTTCGTCCATCGTTCACTGTTGCGTTACTTAAATTTTCACTAGATGTATGTTATGTTTGTAATAAGTAATTTAATCTACTCCTTATTAAAGCATAAAGCAATATTTTTACAATATGGCTTGTTATTCTGCTCATTTTGACACCAAAATTAAGTTTGTAACTGCATTATTGGTCATTTTATTGACATTTTTGTATTTTCGAGAAAATCTGATATTTCGCGATTGACCTCTTTCACAAAATAACCCACTGTGAGGTCCCACATCAAAATATCAAGTGTCATCCAGGCTAATATTGCTCAGGAGGTGTCATGGTTCAATCCTAGCATGGGTGACAGCTTGTAACAAACCGTTACCCCTCACATACAATTTTGAGATTATATTCCTAGTCTTATTGTTTTTCAGAGAGGGAATTAGATTAGTTGCTCTACGCTACACAGATTCGACTATTTTAATGTTTTTCTTCAGATACAGGGACCAGAACTGAACGGCATATTCAAGATGGGGTCTAACAATCCTTTTGAATAACGGCAAAATAATGTTTTCGTTTTTATGGGTAAAATTTCTTTTGATAAATCCCAAGGCTCTGTTAGCTTTAATTGCCGGAGCCGCACATTGCTCTGAGGATTTTAGGTTTTCTGATATTATTACCCAAGTATGCCAATTATTTACCAATATTTACCAACTTACCTTGTAACTTATGGAAACAAACCTCATAAACCGTACACGTGTATTATGATCTCCTCATATTTCTCCCAATAAGGTAAGGACCTACTGCACTACTTAAACTGGTTATTCGTGTATTGTAAGAAACCTGAACGCCAGGTACTCGGCATTTGACATATAATATTTTTAACCTTTGTATTTTTTCGCTAGATGATATAAGCGTTTTTCTTTCTAACGCCAGACGATAACACAAAAAATGGTGAAACTTTCCCTGAGTTCGGTCTTCTATAATCACATTCTGTTCCATGGAATTAAATAGTTCAAGCCACCATCAAGTGATTATGTTAAGATTAGTAACAATCCCTTTTCATATTCCAACTTATTATATTTATCTTAGGAAAGACCAAATATTCAAGGAGTTAGTTTGTGACAAACTATATTATACAAAATGTCTCGTTTCTTATATTGTTTGCTCGCTGTTTGCTTTGAAAGTCTGTTTGCTAAAGATATTTCATACATGTGTAGAATAAAGTGTGTGTGTGTGTGTGTGTGTGTGTGTGTGTGTGTTTTTTCCTATTCAAATTTATTTACGAGAGCTGTATGCCTATGTGTCGAGGTCAGGGGCACCACCAATCGTGATTCTAATGTATGACCATCCTCAGCCCCCTATTAGTACCCATGACAGTTATTCAGCTCTCCATTATTGAACATTGTGGCCTGTATAACAAAATGAATATACCAAAGATACACTGAGAAATGTTATATTGATGGAGTAATAATGGTTAGGCTAGGTGCATTAATAATCAGAGTCGTCAAAACACAACAATAATAACAAATAATAGTAATAATAGGAATAATACTAATAGTAATAATAATAATAGTAACAATAATGATAGTAATAATAATAATATTATTGAACAAAGTATCAACAAGAACAACAATAATAATAAAAATAAAAATAATTAACATTTATTGATTGTTTATTTGTACTCTCAAGTGGGCAAAAATATTAATTGTTCAATACAATAAAATAATGTAATATCAGCATTAACAGGAGGGGAAATATATATCAAAGAAGTTATTTGACAACCATATATGGACTAACAGTATGTCCTCCAGAATACTTGATCCTTTTAGTCAGAAGACGCAAAGCCTTTCATAATTAGCTATCCTCTGACGCCTCTATTCAAGATAGGAAGGGAATATCGGAGTTAGATGGCTAATTAAGGTAGTCTTTAACACATTAATTCCTGCAGGTCCCCTTCCCCTTCAAGATAAGCATAATCGCCTGCAGGCAGCCACTACCAAACAAACCCTGCGTCATCTGATTGAAAGGGCTAAGCTACAATAATCCTATGGGTATTCAAAGCCTGGGAATAGCAACAATATATCTTCTAAGAAGTAGTTACATATTGTAGTTTATTATACATTATCCCTTAAGGTCGAAAGTCCTGTATGTAATTACACTCTGAGATTAAGTGTTCCAGAGTGTGTTAAATAATTATCTTCCTCCCCACAGACCTGGCACTTGGTATAAGTGGTACAGTGTACTGAGAAAACCTGCCTAAGATACCGGGACCCCAATCTTACTCTTACGTAACTTTTTCTCACCGTCCTGTATTTACTATGTATTTTCCATACGTTATTGGTTTTCACAGAACAAGTCATATTGTCTAACAGTAATGCTTTCAGGTCTTTCAGAATTCCGTGTCAAAATAAATTCTTCAACATTGTCTTTATTACAGATTCCTTGGATTATTATGCTAGACAGGCTAAGGTTGAATTCGACTCCTGGTTTAAAAAATACCTTCCTGTAGGGAAGATATCCAGAGGAAGCAGGGATGAGACCCTGTTTAAAAGTATTAACCCATTCTGTACCGCCGACATCTTCTTAATTTTATTCTAGCTATATTTAGAAGATTTTGAGCAGTTTCAGAAGGATCTGTGGTAGTAAAAAAGGTTAATTGTGATATTTAGAAGCCTGTTAAGTGCTGGAGGTTCTTTAAAAAATGAATACAATCGTCTAATAGTAGCTATAATATATTTATAAAAACGTCGCCGGTAGAGAAGGGGTTAATGATGTTATGTGATTTAATCTTCAGGCTACTTTAACAGATTACGGAGTTTTCATAGTTGAATACTATAAGGCCAATTGAAGTGCCTCCTAGATAGGCAACAGCCATCAAAATGCCAACAAGCTCACAAAGTGGAACTTGCCCTCTGGTGCAACCTGAGAGTGACACAGGCAACTTCAATATTTGTATATAAAACAACAAAAGAACAACCTGCTAATACTAGTAATAATATTTATGGTAATACTTTTACTAATATATTATATTACAATAGTATAACATTAACAATAACAACAACAATAACAATACAATCCAATGTAAGTAAACTAATGTGAACTGACGTTGATGGTGGGGTCAGTCAGCGCCTGTGAGGTCAAAGGTCACCCAGCAGACAGGTTAAGAGGAATGTGAGAGAGGTGGAGAGGGAAGATCAGTGGCCTTGGTGTGTGTGTGGGTGTATGTGGGTGTGTGTTGTTTTTGTTGTTGTTTTTGTTGCTGTTGTTATTATCGTGTGTGTGTTTGTTCTTGTGTGAAGCCGCTGTCACACGAGCGATTTTTCCGTCAATTTGTCATAAGCAAGTTTTGTCTCGTTATATTTAGGGACTTTTTTCGCTGGTATCGGTAACGACTGAAGGTAGATTATGTTAGGCAGCTGAATTATGATAAAGTGTAATTTTTTAAGCTTCCAGACCATAATTGCTCGTAAAAATTGCTCGAAAAATAGGTCGTGTGACTCGGGCTTGATTGTGTGCATGTGGGTGTCTAAGAGCGTGTGTGTCAATGTGTGTTGTTCTTCAAGTGTGCTCTTTTATGTGTCTTATGAGGTCATAAAGTCTAAATATTTGAGAAGAATACATGTGTTCACGTAAAGCTATGATTGACAGGAACAGGTTAAACTGTTTTTGTATTATTAGTGTGGAGATATTATTATCCTATCAGTACATTTGTGTGACTGTCATTGTACGATTCGTTCAATTTAGAAAGATCCTGTTGTAGTTCTAGAAGTAAGTGAGATAAGTGCCATACGTGATTCCTAGAGGCCGTTCCAAAGCTAGAGGTGTAATCGTCTACTGTCAGCCAGAATAAAATGAAAATGACACATTGTACAAAGTTAGGAGTTTAAAGAAGGTATGACAAGGCTAAGTAAAGTGTCCATAATAATTTACACTTTAAAGGAATTGCTGTTTTTTTTTAGAGGCACACACTCGGGTTCTCACTCAGGCTCATTAAAGGGAGATGGTTCACTTTTTAGGCGATCTGTGCATGTATTCATTATTTGTCTAGTTTCGTCCCTAGACCTCCATCAGATGAAAAAAAAAAAAAAACATTCATTAGATCCCCCTTCTAGATTAATTTGTAAATTTTTCGGTAGAAAAATGTCTCGGCCAAAGGCCGGTTCTTCCAACATTACTGGCTCACTATCGTTCGCCAGGGAAAATAATCGACATCTAAATAGCACGAAAGGTATAAATATTAACGACGAAATGGGGCGAAAGGTCTTAAGATAATGGGGCAAACATCTTAACATCTGAAAACTAATGGGGCTAAACATGAGGGAGAAAGTGGTCCAGAAAACCGGCCCAGCCCCCTTAAAAGATCTATCTTAGTTTTGGAAAAAAAGATGAGGGAGTCGAAGGGGAAATTGAGATCATATTTACGTCTTTGCTTCCCATGGGTCTTCCTAAGCTTAATAAATCACCTAATGTTAGCCCGAGTCAAAGTGCTATAACGCCATCGTATACTGAAGGGGTTAATCCTAAACACAATTTTCGTTAGTAATTATTTTAACATTGTTCGAGCGGCATGGGTGGGTGTGAGCGGCCATGGTACAAACAAAATCAATTGTTCGCCGAAAACTTTGATGATAAATTGCATGGAATCTAGAGAAAGGTATTAGAGCAAACTGGCTGTAAATATACACACCTATTTCCTGGTGGATTCTTCCCAAATTATTTCTCGACAAACCGATTGCTTTCATTCATCTCGAGTTATAAGAAGTTAAAGGGTCAAGATTATTGTCAAGTTCGCTTGCTCTACCTTTAGTTATGGGCTATTAATAACACACGCTGACTGAAAAGCAAAATGTATAATAACAAAATTACACAGTTTATGAGCAAGGTTTCCAACGAGTTATTGAATTCGACTGTACTTTATAATATTGTTGGGCATAGTAAGGATAGACAGAACCTCATTATCATAAATTATATGCGCCTCTCTCTGATTGCTGTCATGCTTATCTCTCTCTCCCTATCTCTTTATGTTTACATTATGTCTGTTCGACTGTTTATCTTTGTTTAACAAATTGTGTCTTATTGTTTATATTTGTAGTATGCATACAGAGAAAGACCGACAGACAGCCATGTCTGTCGGTCTCACTCTCTCTCTCCCTCCCTCCCTCCCTCTCTCTCTCTTTCTCCCTCCCTCTCTCTCTCTCTCTCTCTCTCTATTTGTCAAACCTTCCACTGTGTAGAAAGTATAGCGACAACTGCCACCTTTGTAAACAAACTCTTTTCTTGTGTTTTATATATTCAACTCTAGCCCTTATTGTCATCAAAGACTGGAACAATTTACCACACACAGTCTGTGAAAAGAGAACATTGTACTCCTTCAGACGTAGCTTGAAGCGGCACCTGAAACGAACAACTGCGAGAAGGGAGAACCAAACTTGTGTCTACTACTAAATACGACATAGAAGATAGGTAACAATCAAACAACTTAGGATTACTAAATTTCTTTACAAAGTTTAGCTTTGGAATGTAAGTTATCTTATTTTATCCCCTATAATAGAAGGGCCCCAATGGAAATACGCCTAACGGCCTTATTGGTCTATCCCTAGTTGGAAATATACACAGCTGGTATATGTCATATTTAATACATACCGTATTATGTTGTACAAACATTGTATAATGCTAACTGAATAAATATTCTTCTTCTTCTTCTTCTTCTTAGTATTATTTGTATTATCCCTTACCGTAGTTAACCCACTGAGCCCCAGCTAGTTAATAATAAACGTACCACCCAGGACCGGCAGGGTTTGATTTTTTTTTTCTCCCAGAAAACACCAGGAATGGGTTAGGAATGAAGGAAAACCCACAACAATCCGATCCCCTAGGACCCTAGGTCATTAAGGGGTCCTACGGTGCGCCCGAAAGTCGGATTTACAAGAAGGGAAATGCGTAGGCAAAAACAGGTTTTTGCGTGCTAACGCACACGCGGTTGGACTTTGAGAGTTTCCAACCATCGGCATTGTTGCGTGGGATACTTACACAGTTTCCATACAAATCTGAGCCCTCTAGGTGCCATAGGACCGGAGTAATTAACCATGACACACCTTATGTGACGCTGGGGTTGGTGGAAAATACATTGCCGACGCACTGTTTGCGTCGATGGGGTTCAGTGGGATAAGTGCCTGTTAAACCACCCAGTAGTTGCCTTTCATGATACCTTGCTGTTTATTTTTCTTATTTTAATCTAATTTTTTTACTGATAACATTTTTATGTCAAAACGGTCCTGGGTTGGTAATTATAGAAACACCAGCGCCACCTAGGCTATGTAAGACACCCTATTCTTGTATTGTATGTAGTAACTCTAGCCCTTATTGTACCTACTTGAACATTTTCTATCTATCTATCTATATGCTCAGGCCCAATCCCCATTTTGGGGGTAGGCCAACATTTTCTAATTTTGAACATTTAAACATTTTCTAATCTAAGATTACTACTGTATAAATTACACATACAAAAGTTTGTTAGATAGTTTAATACTGAGTTATAGTGCTTTCTTTATTTCTTTTGATAGCCTATATTTCCGGCACTTGTCACTATCATTTAATAGGCTTAACACATTTTTCAGGCATATTTTAATTTCATTAATTCATTGTATCATCACCATATATTAACTGGTACTTTGATTACAGTTTCTTACCAAGATGTTTCAACCCACTCCCTTTCACTTTGTTTTTTCTTTCTTTCTGGTTCATTTTTTTCCCCAGGTGTATTGTTGTCTCTTTCTTTTCAGGCTTACTTTGCTATTTTCATATATATTTGCTTAATTGTGGCATGCTACTAACATATATTGTGGCATGCTACTAACATATATTGTGGCATGCTACTAACATATATTGTGGCATGCTACTAACATATATTGTGGCATCCTACTAACATATATTGTGGCGTGCTACTAACATATTTTGTGGCATGCTACTAACATATATTGTGGCATGCTACTAACATATATTGTGGCATGCTACTAACATATATTGTGGCATGCTACTAACATATATTGTGGCATGCTACTAACATATATTGTGGCGTGCTACTAACATATATTGTGGCATGCTTCTAACATATATTGTGGCGTGCTACTAACATATATTGTGGCATGCTACTAACATATATTGTGGCGTGCTACTAACATATATTGTGGCATGCTACTAACATATATTGTGGCATGCTACTAACATATATTGTGGCGTGCTACTAACATATATTGTGGCATGCTACTAACATATATTGTTGCATGCTACTAACATATATTGTGGCATGCTACTAACATATATTGTGGCGTGCTACTAACATATATTGTGGCATGCTACTAACATATATTGTGGCATGCTACTAACATATATTGTGGCATGCTACTAACATATATTGTGGCGTGCTACTAACATATATTGTGGCATGCTACTAACATATATTGTGCCGTGCTACTAACATATATTGTGGCATGCTACTAACATATATTGTGGCGTGCTACTAACATATATTGTGGCATGCTACTAACATATATTGTGGCGTGCTACTAACATATATTGTGGCATGCTACTAACATATATTGTGGCGTGCTACTAACATATATTGTGGCATGCTACTAACATATATTGTGGCGTGCTACTAACATATATTGTGGCATGCTACTAACATATATTGTGGCGTGCTACTAACATATATTGTGGCACGCTACTAACATATATTGTGGCGTGCTACTAACATATATTGTGGCATGCTACTAACATATATTGTGGCGTGCTACTAACATATATTGTGGCATGCTACTAACATATATTGTGGCGTGCTACTAACATATATTGTGGCGTGCTACTAACATATATTGTGGAATGCTACTAACATATATTGTGGCGTGCTACTAACATATATTGTGGCATGCTACTAACATATATTGTGGCGTGCTACTAACATATATTGTGGCATGCTACTAACATATATTGTGGCGTGCTACTAACATATATTGTGGCATGCTACTAACATATATTGTGGCATGCTACTAACATATATTGTGGCATGCTACTAACATATATTGTGGCATGCTACTAACATATATTGTGGCATGCTACTAACATATATTGTGGCATGCTACTAACATATATTGTGGCATGCTACTAACATATATTGTGGCATGCTACTAACATATATTGTGGCGTGCTACTAACATATATTGTGGCGTGCTACTAACATATATTGTGGCATGCTACTAACATATATTGTGGCGTGCTACTAACATATATTGTGGCGTGCTACTAACATATATTGTGGCATGCTACTAACATATATTGTGGCGTGCTACTAACATATATTGTGGCGTGCTACTAACATATATTGTGGCATGCTACTAACATATATTGTGGCATGCTACTAACATATATTGTGGCATGCTACTAACATATATTGTGTGGCGTGCTACTAACATATATTGTGGCGTGCTACTAACATATATTGTGGCATGCTACTAACATATATTGTGGCGTGCTACTAACATATATTGTGGCGTGCTACTAACATATATTGTGGCGTGCTACTAACATATATTGTGGCATGCTACTAACATATATTGTGGCGTGCTACTAACATATATTGTGGCGTGCTACTAACATATATTGTGGCATGCTACTAACATATATTGTGGCGTGCTACTAACATATATTGTGGCATGCTAATAACATATATTGTGGCATGCTACTAACATATATTGTGGCATGCTACTAACATATATTGTGGCATGCTACTAACATATATTGTGGCGTGCTACTAACATATATTGTGGCATGCTACTAACATATATTGTGGCGTGCTACTAACATATATTGTGGCGTGCTACTAACATATATTGTGGCATGCTACTAACATATATTGTGGCATGCTACTAACATATATTGTGGCATGCTACTAACATATATTGTGGCATGCTACTAACATATTGTGTGGCATGCTACTAACATATATTGTGGCATGCTACTAACATATATTGTGGCATGCTACTAACATATATTGTGGCGTGCTACTAACATATATTGTGGCATGCTACTAACATATATTGTGGCGTGCTACTAACATATATTGTGGCATGCTACTAACATATATTGTGGCGTGCTACTAACATATATTGTGGCATGCTACTAACATATATTGTGGCATGCTACTAACATATATTGTGGCATGCTACTAACATATATTGTGGCATGCTACTAACATATATTGTGGCATGCTACTAACATATATTGTGGCGTGCTACTAACATATATTGTGGCATGCTACTAACATATATTGTGGCGTGCTACTAACATATATTGTGGCATGCTACTAACATATATTGTGGCATGCTACTAACATATATTGTGGCGTGCTACTAACATATATTGTGGCATGCTACTAACATATATTGTGGCGTGCTACTAACATATATTGTGGCATGCTACTAACATATATTGTGGCGTGCTACTAACATATATTGTGGCATGCTACTAACATATATTGTGGCGTGCTACTAACATATATTGTGGCATGCTACTAACATATATTGTGGCATGCTACTAACATATATTGTGGCATGCTACTAACATATATTGTGGCATGCTACTAACATATATTGTGGCATGCTACTAACATATATTGTGGCGTGCTACTAACATATATTGTGGCATGCTACTAACATATATTGTGGCATGCTACTAACATATATTGTGGCGTGCTACTAACATATATTGTGGCATGCTACTAACATATGTTGTGGCGTGCTACTAACATATATTGTGGCATGCTTTTTTTTTTTTTTTTTTTTTTTAAGAGACAATGAATGGAGGAAGGAAAAACACAGATAAAACAAAAAGGTCCATGTGCCTAAAGGCATCCTCCATTCATAAAATGTTTGTAACAACTGGATTTAAACATTTGTTGATTGTAAGTTTGTGGAAAGCAATTCGAGGGAAGTGAATTCCAAAGAGTAGTAGCTCTGGGGATAAATGAATTCTGATAAGCAGAAGTTCTGCATTGTGGAGGAGAAAGTGTAAATTCATGGGCGCTCTCAGCTGCCCTAGTTCTACGGGGAAAGATGTGGAGAGGCGGCACAATTGAAGCAAGTTCCTCGGAACAATTGCTGTGAAAATATCTGTAGAATAATGCAAGGGATGCAACGTTTCTTCGTATGGCTAATGTAGGAAGGTCCTGTGTGATTGCAGGGTTATTGATTAATCTAATAGCTTTATTTTGAATTTTGTCCAACTGCCTCAATGCAACCACTCCACTTCCACCCCACAGAGGTGAACAGTAATCCATCTGAGAGCGCACATGACTTTTATATATTACGGCCAACTGCTCGTCAGTGAAGAATTCTCGAACTCTGTACAGGAGTCCCAGTTTTTTAGAGGCATTCTTAGCAATGCTTCTAACATAATGTGTCCAGCTCAAGTTAGTAGTTAATGTTACACCGAGAATGTCAATACTAGGGGAAGTGGGAATATTTACATCATTAAAAAATATATGGGAGTCAGTGAGATTCTGTCGGTTAGAAAATTGAATGTACTTGGTTTTCTGTGCATTAAAGGAAACTAGATTCTCTTGTCCCCATTCATTAATTCTAGAAAGGTCCTGGTTCAGAGAAATTGCAGTGTTTATTTTTGAATTTATAAGATCGGGTTGGGTGAAAGAATTGGTAAATGTGAAGGAACTGTGGAGTGTTGAGTCATCTGCGTAGGAATGTATTGGATTATGAGTGGTAGATATGAGATCATTGATATGAATGAGGAACAGAGTTGGGGCCAAAACTGATCCCTGGGGAACACCAGCATTTATTGAGTGAAATTGAGAATAAAGGCCATCTACCATTACACGTATTTTTCTGTTATGAAGATAAGAAGAAATTAGTGGAACTAATGATGCAAGGCCGTAGTGTGACATCTTCGACAATAAGGATTGATGCCAGACTCTATCAAATGCCTTTGATATATCCAGTGCTATTGTATGTGTTTCACCATGTTGGTCTGTAGCTTGGTTGATTTGATGCGTAAGAAGGCAAAGAATGTCTGCAGTTGATCGACATCGTCTAAAACCATATTGCCTATCACTGATTAATTTATTATTCTCCAGATGCTTAATTATGTGATTATTTAATATAATTTCAAAAACTTTGCCAAGAGTGGAAGTTATAGCTATTGGTCTGTAGTTTGATGGATCTGAAGAGGCACCTTTTTAGGAACTGGATGGATGTTTGCTTCTTTCCAGGGTACTGGGAAGCATGAGGTATGAGTACACAGACGGAAAAATTTTGCCAATACAGGAGCGAGCACCAAGGAGCAATTCTTAAGTACTATTGGAGGAATTTCATCTGGACCAGGAGCCTTATCTACTGAGAGATTCTGCAAAATAGTTTTGACATGTCTGGTGTGGATCTTAAGTGAGGGAATTTCAGGTGAATTAAAATTAAGTACAGGGACATCTTGATTTATGTCATCTAAGGTTGAGTTGGTGGAGAAAATATCTGCAAGAAGGTTAGCTTTACCTCGTGGGTCACTTACAAGATTGCCAGTCGGAGATTTTAATGGTGGAATGGATGAAGCAGTAGTGAAGTTGGATTTGAATGAGTTAAGAGTAGACCAAAATATTTTGTTATCATTTGGATTATTTAGAAGTTTATTTGCCTGCTTATGGAGAAAGTTTGATTTAGTTAGGTTTAATACAGTTTTGGCATGATTTCTGATGTTTCTAAAGTAATTAAAGGCTTCATGTGTTTTTGATCTTGTGTATGCATTGTAGGCTATTGCTTTTTGTTCAGTTACTCTAGCACAATTATGGTCAAACCATTTAGGTGAATTAGATCTTTTACTGTACTTTTGATGAGGAATAAAAGTTTCCATTCCAATTTTTACAAAATCTTGTATGTGGCTCAAGGTGGAGTGTGCATCATTAGAAAAGAAAGAGGTCCAGGGAATATCAATAAAGAAACCTTGAAGACCCTCCCAGTCTGCCCTATCGTAATGCCATTTAGTCACCAAAACAGGTTCAGAGTGGGAAGGTGTGGTAGGTGATAGACAGGTGGCCTGTATCAGACAGTGATCAGAAGATCCAAGTGGGGACCTCACTGTAACATCATAATTTTCTGAATTGGTTGTTAAAAATAAGTCCAGTAGGTGGGAATTATGATTAGGATTATCTGGTACACGGGTGGGTTGGTTGACTAGTTGAATGAGATTAAATGAGTCTGCAAATAGCTCACATTCAAGACCAGCATCATCAGTCCTGGCTGAATGAGTGAGCCATTCAACATTATGGACATTAAAATCACCCAACACAGTGATTTCAGAAGAAGCATTTAAGTTGAGGACACTGAGTTGTGAGGACAGAGAATCAAAAAGACTTTGCTCTGGAGGAGTATTTGGGGAACGGTAGATGCAACATATGTATTTAAATTTACCAGCAGAAATTAATTTGTATATAGAATAATCAAAATAGGGACAATTGAAACTAGTAACCTCCTCCAGGGCAATTTCAGATTTTGCGAAGCAACATACACCACCTTTAGGTCTGAAATTTTGGAGCAGTTGATAACCTGGAAAATTAAATCTAGATGTGTCAGATGTGGATGTTACTTGAGTCTCTGTCAAAAAAAGGAGAGTAGGGGATTCTGCTTGAAGAAATTGGTGTACAGAATTGATGTTAGAGTGAAGTCCCCTTATATTACTAAAGAAATAGCTGTACTGACAAGCAGCTTTGGGACGTTGCAATGCTCTTGACACAGTCGCATGATGACGACCGGGAGGGCCCTGTGTCAATAACCCAACCCTGCCGGGGGTGGATATCCGAGGGACCACCAGGTTTGCTCTTAACAATTGTACTGCCATATTTAAGGTAAGTGTATGGTGTTACATGTATGGTATGTAGTGGGAAGAGTAGTATTTTATGGATAGAGGATAGCGATGTAGGGCAATGTCGTGAAGTTGGATGTGTATGTTATATAAAGAGGGTTTTCCTGATACCCCTGATGTGTGAGGCAGAAAGATATGTATCCAGCTACCAAGGCCTGGGAGAGAAAATGGAATTCAGGCTATTCCCTGAGTCTCCCGAAACCTTGGCGGTAGTACTTCCCTGGGCGGGGCTGCCTACCCCCTACTACCTGCAGAACATATATTGTGGCGTGCTACTAACATATATTGTGGCATGCTACTAACATATATTGTGGCATGCTACTAACATATATTGTGGCATGCTACTAACATATATTGTGGCGTGCTACTAACATATGTTGTGACGTGCTACTAACATATATTGTGGCATGCTACTAACATATATTGTGGCGTGCTACTAACATATATTGTGGCATGCTACTAACATATATTGTGGCATGCTACTAACATATATTGTGGCATGCTACTAACATATATTGTGGCGTGCTACTAACATATATTGTGGCATGCTACTAACATATATTGTGGCATGCTACTAACATATATTGTGACATGCTACTAACATATATTGTGGCGTGCTACTAACATATATTGTGGCATGCTACTAACATATATTGTGGCGTGCTACTAACATATATTGTGGCATGCTACTAACATATATTGTGGCGTGCTACTAACATATATTGTGGCGTGCTACTAACATATATTGTGGCATGCTACTAACATATATTGTGGCGTGCTACTAACATATATTGTGGCGTGCTACTAACATATATTGTGGCATGCTACTAACATATATTGTGGCGTGCTACTAACATATATTGTGGCATGCTACTAACATATATTGTGGCATGCTACTAACATATATTGTGGCATGCTACTAACATATATTGTGGCGTGCTACTAACATATATTGTGGCATGCTACTAACATATATTGTGGCATGCTACTAACATATATTGTGGCATGCTACTAACATATATTGTGGCATGCTACTAACATATATTGTGGCATGCTACTAACATATATTGTGGCGTGCTACTAACATATATTGTGGCATGCTACTAACATATATTGTGGCGTGCTACTAACATATATTGTGGCATGCTACTAACATATATTGTGGCGTGCTACTAACATATATTGTGGCATGCTACTAACATATATTGTGGCATGCTACTAACATATATTGTGGCGTGCTACTAACATATATTGTGGCATGCTACTAACATATATTGTGGCGTGCTACTAACATATATTGTGGCATGCTACTAACATATATTGTGGCATGCTACTAACATATATTGTGTCATGCTACTAACATATATTGTGGCGTGCTACTAACATATATTGTGGCATGCTACTAACATATATTGTGGCGTGCTACTAACATATATTGTGGCATGCTACTAACATATATTGTGGCATGCTACTAACATATATTGTGGCATGCTACTAACATATATTGTGGCGTGCTACTAACATATATTGTGGCATGCTACTAACATATATTGTGGCATGCTACTAACATATATTGTGGCGTGCTACTAACATATATTGTGGCATGCTACTAACATATATTGTGGCGTGCTACTAACATATATTGTGGCATGCTACTAACATATATTGTGGCGTGCTACTAACATATATTGTGGCATGCTACTAACATATATTGTGGCGTGCTACTAACATATATTGTGGCATGCTACTAACATATATTTATAAGGGGCATATTGTGATTAACTTATCATGGCGCAGCAATTTTATCTGCACGAGTTGTTCCTGTAGGATTGGTCCTACCAGTTATGTCGATATTAATGTCCTAATTTGTAGATTCTGCCAGCTCCGACAGAAGATGACAGATGATTTGAACACAGTGCACCATAAGATTGATGCCCTGACCACAAAGCTGGAATCTCTTCAAAAATATGCAACACTCAAAGTAGGAGTGGCATTGGCTCAAGAAACCATCACCATGATGTCGACCACCACCATTCCAACGCAATAAGTACCTGTACCAGCAGCTGTACCAGATGTTCCAGAATCTAATAATGAGTCTGCTCTCCCCCAAGATAACTTTCATGTTGTGAGAATCAATGTGAGCTCCAGTACTAGGAAGATCATCTCCCTAACTATGTTACAAAATAGATTCTATATTTTTACAGACATTGACGAGGAAGAGGGAACAAAAGAAGTTCGGCTTGTAGATGATTCCATGGTCCTTGGCCAACTCATGTAGTTCTGTGCCAGGGCATCCAGGACCAAAACAAAATTCTGTATCCCAGGTGGCGGTGTGGACGACGATGTTGCTGCTGTAGCCCGTAGATAAGGTGTCCCAACAGGCCCCATTAAACATAATGTACGTAATCAACGTTGGATCCAATGATGTTCAACGGACCCGGTCAGAGGACCTTGTAAGTACCGGCAGCTGATAAGGTCATTCAAGGAAAATTTTAACAAAATTGTAGTTTCAGCTACTGTCCCCCGGATCACTGCAATGAACTGCTTCTATAATATAGCCACTAGTGTAAATCGTCGGCTTTCTAACCTCTGCAGGGAGGAGGACATCGGATTACAAAGATTATTATTTTTTTTTTCAGGAGGTGTCCATCTGAACTAGGTAGGTGCAGCACGTTTTGATCGTCAGCTGAATGATGCGGTAAAGGATTTTCGCACAAAAAATGAGGTCAATTGTGGGCAGCCAGGCAGGGCAGTGTAGGTCTCATAAGAACCAGAAACTCGGAAAATGCGCAATCAATAACATGTAACCCCAATTCTCTAAAGGTGTTCTATGTAAATACTCCTAGCATTTGCAATAAATTTTCAGATTTAGAGAAAATTGTGTTTACAGAAAATTATTAAATGATTTGTATTACTGAATCTTGGTTAACCCTTTGAGTACCAGTGACGTGTGCTACATTCTACTCTAGCTATATTTAGACGATATTATGCATCTTGGGAAGAATCTGTGGTAGTTAAAAGGGTTGGTTGAGATAGTTTGCAGCCTTATTATTGCTAGAGGTCCTGCCTAGGCTGAATATTATTGTTTAATAGTTGCTTGAATATGATGAAAAGGACGTCTCTGGTGCTGAATGGGTTAAATACAAAAGACAGACACTTTTTAGTAGCATATATACTTCCCGGTTATACAATGTTTGAGGGAAGTTGAATCAATAAAAGTAGAGGGAGCATTTTTTTGTTTGTTTATGAAAGACAGTTTTAACCCCGCCTTGATGTCAAAACCCTATATTGTGAATGTCGATATATCTTATGTACTTTTACAATATAATCAGGCAACAAAAGGAACACTAACTTTGATATATGACTCCTAGCTCAATCAGTGCAAACTGACCGAGAGATTTACCTGCACCTAAGTGGGGCGATATGCTTACTTCACATTCTGGAAATGACCTGTATGCAAACTTACTAGAATGTTAATATTTA
The DNA here is from genome assembly GCA_032716605.1 of Paralithodes platypus. Classification (NCBI taxonomy): domain Eukaryota; kingdom Metazoa; phylum Arthropoda; class Malacostraca; order Decapoda; family Lithodidae; genus Paralithodes; species Paralithodes platypus. The sequence goes on along the minus strand of CM064581.1, from coordinate 23,599,575 downwards.
AATTTGTTCAATCACCAACCCGTGGTAATAATATTGTTTACTTACTTGCAATGAAAGATGACTTGGTTGAGGGCTTCAGTGTTAGCGCTGAATTCAGTAACTGCGACCATCGTAGGATCTCCTTCAGTATACAGTTTAATATTAATGAACCAAATAGCACCAATGAGAAAGCCCCAAATTAAAAAATCAAACTTTTGTAAGCTTAGAGCAAGATTGAAAGAAACTGACTGGAGGTTTCTGATTAACAATAGCGACACAAATGAATCATGGGAATTTGTCATTACCACTTACATAAAAACGGTGAAAGCGTGCATACCATCGAAAAACCGGCGTTCAGTCCATAATAATAAACCTAAATGGTGGAAAAAAGAGATTGCATGTAGTTTACTTGCTAAGAAAAATGCTCATGATAGAAGAAAAATCTCGGAAAATGACAAAGAACGAGTTAAATTTATAGATCTACGACGTAAAGCCAAAAAGTTAATTAAGCAAAGTTAAAAGACCCTGGAGATAGTTGTTTTGAATCAAAGTTAAAAAAAACAAAAACAAACATAATACAAATTCTATAGTTACATCAGAAAGAAAAAAGTAGTCACTTCTTCTATTGGACCGATATTAGATGAGAATAAAAATACACCAAAGACAAAGTACAGATGAGTAATGCCCTCAATCCCTTCTTTGCATCAGTTTTTACAACAGAAGACCTTAGTGATATCCATACAGCATCGCCAGTTTAGTAGACAATTTTGATGCTCTAAGCAATATCAGCATTACAGAGAGAGAAGTATTGAAATGTTTGAAAACACTCAAGATAAATATCACCTAAACCCGACACGATCTCACCTAGAGTTCTAAAGGAAATTAAATATGAGCTCCACAAACCACTGACATTGCTTTTCAATATATCCTGACAATCTGGGACTATGCCCAATAAGTAGAAGCTCGCTAACGTAACACCGACATTTTATAAAGACAGCGCATTTGTATCTAGCAACTATCGTCCAATAAGCTTAACTTCAGTTGTCGTAAAATGCTAGAAACACTCATAAAAGATAGACTTGTAAATCACTACGAGAAAAAACAACATACTCAAAGATACTCAACATGACTTCCAGAACAAACGTACCAGCTTATAAAACCTCTTAGATCTTTTGCACGATATCTTCAACCTATATGACGAGAGAAAGGCTGTAGATAATATATACATTGATTTTCAAAAGGCCTTCGACAAAGTTCCCCACAAACGTTTATTAATAAAATTAAAAGCGCATGGAGAACAAGGCGGTCTGCTGATATAGATAGAAAAAGGGCTCAATAAAATTAATCAAAGAGTAATCATAAACGGTAAAGCATACCAATGGACCAATGTAACTAGCGGGGTACCCTAAGGATCGGCACTAGAGCCAGTTCTCTTCCTAGTTTACATTAACGACATAGATGAGGGCGTCACTTGTACAATCTCAATGTTTACTGACAATAGAAAAATTGCAAATACCGTACTGTCAAATGAACATGTAGAAAATATGCAAAATAATCTAGAAAAGTTGTCATGTTGGGCTCAAATTTTGCAAATTAGTTATAATACCGATTAATGTAAAGTACTCCATTTCGCAATCAGAAACGAAAAATGTACCTATTCAATGAATGGCGGTCAGCTTAAAAGTGTAGACAGAGAAACAGGTTTGGGAGTAACAATATCAAGTAACCTAAAACCCAATCAACAATGTACAGAAGTTGTTGAGAAGGCACACACAATAATTGGCTTTATAGGCAGGTCATTTGAGCATAAATCTTAATAATAAATCTCTCTCTCTCTCTCAAGCACATTGGTCTGCAGCAAATATCCTGCTTCTCGCATTTTTCACATATGCGTGCCAAGGTTAAATAAATAATACCTTTTCATGTTCAAATATACTTACGAGAGCTGCATGCCGATAATGCATACCGGTATTTGCAATGCCTACATGACTGTTGACCCAGGTCTCAAAAAGACAAATTACTACTACAAATTATTATTATTACTTCGACTTCGTTTTACTACTATTACTACTGTAATACTACTACTACTAATATTGCAATTATGACTGTTGTTCCTAATATGTATATATATTATTATGTTACCTCCACCAACCGACTTTACTCCTAAACTCAATTAATGAAATCAACAAATACATGTGGCAGTCCAGGGATTCGAACCTAGGATGCTCACACCGAAAGTCAGTGCATTTATCCATTGCGCTACGAAGACCGTTAAAGAATGGTGGACAAGCCTACGATTTATTATGCAGTCTCGAATCCTGCATATCAATCTAAGCATGTACACACTTTCCAACTGCGCTATCATAGGCTATATATATATATATATATATATATATATATATATATATATATATATATATATATATATATATATATATATATATATACCCTCACTCTGCTGTGAGGGACCATGGCACTAAGGTATGTAAAATTCCGCTAAACAAGGACAACTCATTGATAGTTGCTCTTCTGTAAACTTGAGAATTTTAGAATCCATTCACATTAAGAAAATTCAACCTAAACTCAATATTTCGACTTCTGTTTCCCCTTAAGTGTTGACTAATCCCCCATATGTTTTCAAATTTAAATGTTTAGTATCTATACCTTTTATTTTATTTAGTTTTAGGTTTTAGCGTTACCCAGATTTAAATCTACAGACTTTATATCCTTCAATAAATTATTTTTTTCGTTTTTGTTCACTTTTAGGTCACTGATGATGGCATACACTATATGTCGAAACGTTTGAAAATGTGTGTAATAAAGATGTTGGTTGTTACGTCCCTCGTCATTCTTTTCCTCCTGAAGTTGAGATTTCCGAGGAACGTTCCCATTTCCGATATATATATATATATAAATATAAAGCTGCCTGTAACGAATGTCCCTCCAACAACTGAAAGAGTGGCAGAGAGCCAAATTCAAAATACGTTCGAGTCAAAATGTATGGACACACAGAGCTTGAAGCAGTACAAGTCGTAAGATGAGGGAAAGATAGATTAAGGGAGAAAGTTCTGGAGTTTACTTGTTGAGTTGAAAACAGTCTAGGAAAATTGGTTCACCCTTGAGTTAAAGAGTTGAACTGAATAAGGGTGAGGATGTATTGAAAGACAGGTGCCACCTACTCTACATAACGGAGAAAGTATTTCTCTTTATATGTGAATAAAGGAAACAAAAGGCAAAGCTGCCTGTAGCAAGTGTCTCCCACAAAGTTGAAAGAGTGATAGGCGTTATTTTATACTTATTTTTTGTATTGGAAAGATGTGTGCAGGTGTGTTTGATTAGTGTAGTGAAATGAATAAGAGGAGGAAGAGGTGTTTGCGAGAGCTAGCTGGATTGCTCTCTGTGTAGGTGAGACACAAACAGAAACAGTGAGGGAAGCCAGACAAATGAAACAGGAATTCCAGCAACGCCTTTTCACATGCCTATGAGGCCTCCCCTGCTCAATTGATGTCTACATTCACCCCCCCCCCCCCCCCGAGAATGCTCAGAAGGATACTGATTATTGTAGTAGCAGTAGAAGAGTGAGAGAGATGCAACATTGCGGCGTGCAGAGAGAGATTGTAGAGATTTACTAAGTGAGTTGATAAGACGAAATGCTTTTAACTCTACCTTTTCAAGAAGTGTGGCATGGTTGGAACCTCCCCACACATGCGAACATGACTCAATACATGGACGCGCAGTACCCAAGTACAGAGCTAGAAGCTCTGCTGGGGTAAAGAGCCCACAGAGATGGTTAAGCACACCTAACTCTTAAAAAGCTCTTTAACAAGAGTGGTAATATGGTTTCCATGAAAGGTCAAAGGAATAAGAGACACAAAGCAAATTGAGATGGAACGAAGGGTTGTTTTGAGTAGTGTTGAAGAGTAAGGTATAGTCGTGTGGAAGATTGTTTTAGGTAGATAGATGGAGAAATTGACCTTTGGAAGCATTGAAAGCAAGAAGGTTATCTCTGCCTTAACTGGAAATAGTTGATGGATCAGAAGATAATTGTGCTTTGGCCTCATTACGTGAGTTTTGAAGTGACTGCATGGAGGGTCGCTGTGGAAAGCTAGTTGAATTGTGTAAGGTAGAGTCATTAACATTTAAGTGGAGAGGACTAGAGGCACAGGTAAGGAAGTCATTGATAAATATTAGATATATAATTGGAGATAGTACATAACCGTGAGGAAAACCGGAGTTGATTGGTTTAAGAAGTGAGCGATGGCCGTCCACAACGTAGCTATGGAACGGTAAAAAAGGAAATTGGAGATAAATACACAGATAGAGGGATATAAACCGATGGATGGTAGTTTAGAAATAAGGGGACTTGTACCATGCTCTATCAAAGGCTTTGGATATGGCTAACACAATAGAAACGGTCTCACCAAAGTCTGAAAAGAAGGATGACCAAAAGTTAGTAAGATAAAAAAGGAAATCGCCCTTAAGGAAACCATACTGGTGGTGTGAATATAAATTATGGGTAGACAAATGCTCAAGCAATTGTGAATTAAGAATAGATTACAAAACTTTAGAGATGCAAGAAATTAGAGAAATTAGACACTAGTTGGAGGGTTGAGACCGGTCAGGTTTCTTTGGGACAGGCTGAATGAGAACAAACTTCTAGCATGAAGAGATGATAATAGAGGAAAGACAAAGACGGAAATGTTTGCCTAGGCAGGGGCAGGGAGTCAGCACGGATGAACAGTTTTTGAGTGCAACAGGAGGAACAACATCTGGTCCGTACGCCTTAGTAGTATTATTTAAGCCCAGAGAGAGCAGAAAGTGCATCCAAAGAAGAGTTTAGGATAATAGGTATAAGTAAGAGAGAGGGTGTGGATAGGCAGGAATAGCATATATAGAATATACGATATACTGTATAATTATATAAATGAAAAAATAAATAAATAATATATAAATAAATAAATAAGTAAATATATATATATATATATATATATATATATACCGGTATATATTTATATATAATTTGTTGTCTATGTGTATGAGGGAGACAAAAGGTAAAGCTGCCTACAACAAGTGTCTTCCCCTAAGTTCAAAGAGTGACAGAGAGACAGCCAAATTATGGGCGGTTGGTGGACATCTTCATTTTGTTTTTTGTATTGGAAAGAAGTGTGGTGTGCTTGTTTAATGTAGTGGAATTAATAGGAGGAGGTGTTTGTGAGATATAGTTGGATTACTCTCTGTGCAGGTGAGACACACACAGAAACAGTTAGATAGGCCAGCCAAATAAAACAAGGGTTCTAGCAGCTCCTTATCAAATGCCTACAGTATATATACAGTATATATATATATATATATATATATATATATATATATATATATTTTCTTTAATACATACGAGGTTGAAAGAAATGGCAATTTATATATATATATATATATATTTATATATATATATATATATATACTGTATTTATATATATATAAAGCATAATAAACTAATTTATTAATTTCACTCAAAAACCAAACACCTCCCAATGAAATTAATGAAAATATATAAGATTACATAGGTTAATAGATAAGTTTATATATTAGAAGTATACATACAGTGTATATGCATTTTTTTTTTTTTTATTTATGTTTTTTTTTTTTTTGGGGGGGGGGGGGGGTAAGCAGATAAGTGTGATAAGGGTTGTTGAACCGTTGACCTTCCAATAGCCACTTTCAGCCACTTTCGTCTTCTTCAGTAAACACCTCCTATCTTACAGGATCCCAGGCCAAGGTTACCAATAGTGCAGCCTCACTCTTCGGTATATTTGTGGGATGTGGTTATTGTGTTGGTCTGCAGTGCTTGCATGATGCCTGGATGATACACCATATTTGACTCTACATAATTTTACTATATTCTCTTAAAGTATGTGTGTCTCTATCATCCTGACTCTCTGTATTTAGATATGTGACTGAGTGCAAGTTATGTCTGTCTGGCATCTCTCTTACTCTCTTTATATATATATATATATATATATATATATATATATATATATATATATATATATATATATATATATATATATATATATATATACAATTTTCGGAGAATATATTAAACTAAAGCCTTGTAATCCCCATCAGACCTCTTCATAAAGTAAAATGAAATTTAGAAACGAAAGTGCCATGAATATTATTATAGTTTTAGGTCAACATTCTATACTGAGATTGTTGTTGCTTCACTTAACTCTTTATCATCACAATCACCGGCTTCACCTCACATACTGTATATAATGTTCACACCTCCATGTTAATGTCTGCTATAAACAAAGTTTGTCAAGTTAAAAAGGAATGAAGCCGACCTACACTCTCTGATGCTAACTGTTTGTATATAATTTTGATTTCTCCCTAATACCTCTCTTTATCCATCCTATTACTTTAATCCTAACCAGAGGCGTCTAACTCGGTTCGTTGGTTGACTCGCATCTCACGACGACTTTGTGTATGACCCGGTGACCTGAGTACTTGGGTAGCTGTTTTGGTAGTTGATTCCCCATGGCAGACAGCCTCAACTAGTGCCTGGCACGGTAATAGACGTGTCCCGAGTTGCAGACATTGTAACTGATAAGAAACGCAGGTGCTCAAGTATTTATATTTGCAAATTGATGCCATCAAAAAGAACAAGTAGAAACAATAAGGATTTTCGATGTCCGTGATGGCCCTGGAAACATTTTGGAAGGTCCTAAGGCCGTGTTTTTAGCCATCACTCATAAGATATGGAAAACATATCGGACAATGCAATTTAATATGGGCATCCCTAATAATGAGAACCAACCCACCACTTCGGATATATAGGGAGGCTGTGGCTAGACTGAAGGGCAAGAAGGCACCTGTTATTGGTGGTATTTCCGGAGAATTTGTTAAAGTTGTTGGTGCAGTCACGATCCATGGGTTGCATGTGATTCTGTCTGATGCTTGGTATACTGGTAACATTCCTCCTGACTGGAAACAGGTGCTTAGTCATCCCTCTCTGGAAAGGGAAAGGTGATCGCTGGACTGCAAAAACTACCGACACTGCCCAGCTTGTCAGACAAGGATTTTGCTGATGTGAGTTCGAAACCATCTGCTAAAAGGTCAGAGACCTGAACAATCTAGCTTCATTACCAAGAAGTCAACAAATGGCTGGATTCTAGCTCTCTGGGTCCTTGTGGAATACTGACTTGAGGTTCAAGATGGACTTTTTGCTTTCTTGAAGCTCAAGCTTCAGTGAAAATTTATCATTGATATCACAGATACAGACCTGAAACAAGTTTTCTTTATAAAGATTCTTGAAATACTATGGACAAATGTATAGAGTAATGCAAATTTAATCTAATACCATGCACCTTATTGTGTAGGTCTATACGCAAAAAGGATATTATAAAGCACAATTCAGTATGGTTACCCCGCTTTTTGTATGTAAGCACATATTTCGGCTGCCCCATTTACATCGAAATGGAATAATAATAATAATAATAATAATAATAATAATAATGGTTTATTTTGAACCGGCAGCCAATGAGGCTGAAATTACAGTTCCTTATCCTAGACTTAACCAGACAGCTGCAGCATACTTTCAGGAAGGTTTTGTAGGGGGGCTACGACCTGCCTTCTAGAAGCAGGATTAGAAACATGTACACAAAAACGCACCGACAGGCGTAGTGGCTGAAAATTGGATCAGGAATAGGCCTACATGGCAACTTTCGATACGGAACATCATAATACTCTTGCACCTCACAGACCCTTATTATCGTGGAGGCGGTGACAGGGCTCTGGGACCGTCCCTCAACCCCAAATGTATCCCATATACTATAAGTATACTATACTTGTACAAGAGAGTGAGTGCAGAGGCCCTAGATTGAGCATAATGTTTTCAAGCACAATCTGCAGCAATGGGAGGAAAGGAGGAAAAATGATTCCCTCCCTGCCACCAACACCTACCTCTCGACCTACCTCTCAAATCGCTTCTACCTAACTTTCGGGCTTTATGTACTTTACTCTTTCTCAACACCTAATTTCTTGGTCATAATTCTTTATAAATGCCTTCACGTGCCTTGTGGTGCAATAATATTACTTTATATGGGAGATATAAGGGATATTACGTAATTCCTCCCTTCCCTCCTCTGACGGGAATGCCATTCACGCGAGACAGGATTACCATTCGCACCAACCATGCAACTTCTGACCATAACCACAACACACTCATATTATTTGTGTGTAATAAACAATTGCAGTGGGATGTATGGGAGTGATACCAATACGCTGATGTATAATTCATTACATTTTGCGATGTTCGGATTTACGGCCGAGTTCTCATGCCGCGGCAGGCTTTTAAAATCAAGATCATGCAACTGCCGGGTTAACCTAGACCTTAATCTAAGTGATCAACAGCTGATCTTGGCTGCTAATGAGAGCACCTACATACCCTTGGGGGAATAGTTCGTGGGCAGGAGATTTTTGAGGTCCACAGAGACTGGCCTATCCAGTCATAGCCTTCACGGCCAGGGGAAGTTTTTGAGAGAAACCTTCCCTGTCGGCGGCATTGATTCGAACCCCTACGCCTAGACCCAGCACTCCAAGCTCTGTAACTGTCAATAATCAGATACACACAACATTTTACGTCTGAGCTATTACAGTGGTTAGAATGGGAATCTGGCTTGCTGACCCGGGTTCGAAACCACACCAGACCCAGATATTTTCGGGAGGCCTTAACCTCCCTTCTCACCCAGCATTTCAATTTATTGGCTCGTTCCGTAACTGCTACCAATGAAATGGTAGGTGAGAAGGGAATTCTCCTTACAAGTAAGGGGATTTAGGCCTCACGAAAATATCTGGGCCTGGCGTGGCTTCAATCCCGGGTCAGAATGCATGCCAGGCTCCCACTCTAACCACTGTACTAGCTCGGACGTAAAATAGGAATACAACCTTAGTTCTATTCGAAGAACCAAGTGATCGTCTCGTGGAGGCTATATGCCTACACGTTGAGAGTTTATTAGACTTACCCCCAGTGACTATTTTGAGTACTCCCAGTCGTCAACTCGGCTAATTCTGTGGCTGCGGGATTTTCGGGTACAAAGCAACACATTTACCAGATTCATGCCATAATTATGGTGGCTTACAAACTTAAGTACATACTCTATGTTTCTTAACCTGGCGACTTGGCACTAGGTTCCTTTGAGCCAGAAACTGTACTTAGAGCTGATCGGCTGATAGTACCAAAAGTGCCGTCTCACCCTCCGGTATGTTTGTGGGAGGTGGTTATTGTATTAGCTTGTAGTGCTTACATGATGCCTGGATGATACAGCATATTTGCCTCCACATAATTTTGCTTTATTCTCTTAAAGTATGTGTGTCTCTATCGGCCTGACTCTCTGTATTTAGATATGTGACTGAGTGCAAGTTATGTCATCTTTCGCACTCTTTATATATATATATATATATATATATATATATATATATATATATATATATATATATATATATATATATATATATATATATATATATACATATATATATATATATATATACAGTATATATATATCTATATCTATATTAGTACCATGTGTTTGTTCTGTTAACTGAAAGATGTTATTCGGACCCAGTCAATCAGCCTGTCAGATCACAGTAGAGTTATCTAGCTGAAAGTTCAAATTAGCTAGGTTAAAAAAAAAAAAAAAAAAAAAAAAAAAAAAAAAAAAAAAAAAAAAATCTGTTCTGGCCTATATTATTACTACCCAAGTATACTGTCACTACTCAAACCGAACTTGATAACATAATAAGTCCAGGTATGCTGATTGGTTAGACGGAGGTTAAGGCAGCCCGCCTCGCTTGTTTTCTCTTTCTCTCCCTCTCTGGCTTGTATCCATTCGGCCCCATTCAGCTTACTGTTTTAAGACGTTTACCCCCATCCAGGTGTCAATATTTTCCTGGCGAGCGGTAGCGAGCCAGCATATATATATATTTTTGTATTGACAGTAAGCTAAATTTTGTAAATTTTTCGATAGAAAAATGTCTCCGGCAAAGCCGGATTTCTCCAAACAATGCTGGCTCGCTATCGCTCGCCAGGAAGAAATCGACACCTGGAAAGGGATAAACGTCTTAAAACAGTTGGCTAAACGGGGCCTAATGGATACAAGCCAGGGAAAGAGAGAAAAAGGAGAAAAAGATAAAAAAAAGCCGGTGACCCCCCTTAAGGGGACCGACCGGTTATTTACAAACTTCCAGGTCTTACTTTCAATTTAAATGAAATTTGGCACAGGTGTATATGACCATAAAACTAGATACTTTTTTTTTTTTTTGCCTTTTTCTTTCAATTTAGGTAAAAAAACGGTTGAAAACTGCTGAAACTCATAACCTCCTACAGAAATCCCCATAGCACATGTTTTATGTGATCAAACAACTCACAAAAGGTGTATCTGTAGTTGCTATAAGAAACATTTTATATATTTTGTGAAGTTTTTGGATTTAGGTGATTACGGATTCAGGTGAATATATTTATAGAAAAATACAACTTTGACGACATATTGTGACACAAAATAAATTACTAGAGTAAATTGGCTTTATAGGACCTGTAGTGTTTGTAATTACCTTTCCAATGGTATATATATACACCATTCCTATAGGTCCAATAATACATTTAGTGTAACATCCGAAAGTGCGACAAAACAGTTGTGAAAAAACATGTGAAAGTCTAAGGTAACTAGGTGAAAAAGTTTAACTTTTTTGTGTTTGTTTACAATATTTTACACAGGAACACGGTAGAGTAGAAGATAAAGCGTATGGGAGGTTGTAGAGTATTTCACGCTCTTTCCATTTATATATGTATGATCCTCGTACGACCAGTAATTACTGAGCATGTCAATTTCAAAGTTCACTATATAACGTGTGTGACGCATGTCCACGTGTGAGCATGCTGTACAGAACGCCTAGTCATGCCCCACTCTCGCTAGGATCGTCAGGGCAGGAACTTTGGCTGTAGTCTATGTAGAGTTTCCTAACTTAGTTCGTGTGAGCCGTTGTACTATAAGTATTATGAATATGTATTTTGTTTTCATCTGAGTCAACGAGTTCTATTTTATATCATTAGTTATAAGTATTGTGTGTAAAACTTATTTGTAATGATGGGAAGAGAAACAGCCACAGTTAGGGGTCAGTGGGTACGCCAGGCAGGAGGTAGGCCTAACTCACTCGCATTCCTCCCTCCCTCAGTGCTAGGGGAGCCTCTGTGTATCCCAGAGGAGAGAGAGAAATTACGTAATGGTTGTCAGTGGGCGGTCCTTAGTAGTTCACGTTGGGCTCACTAGAGGGCCGGGTATAAAAGGGAAGTCTAGCCATTTTTTCATCAGAACTCATTAGGCAGAGCGACTTCTCATTTCCCTTGCTAACTATTTATATTCTTCTGACTGATGGGAACTTTCTCTACTACCTTACATTCTTATTCCTCTTTTCCCTGCCCTGTTTAACTTCCATGGTCCCGTTGGTGCAGAGCTAGTCAGCCAACGTATTATCGCTTGAGTTCTCACGAGATACTTGCCTATTAGATAGCCTATTTTGGAAGGGTTGACTTAGAATAGGATTGATTTATGTTTGTTGCACTTGTTTATGCATTTCCCTGTGTGTTATTATTATTATTCCTGTTTTCTGCTAGTCTAGGTAATGCTAGACTGGGGTAAGGCTTTTCTGTGTTACGAGTTGTTGTTTGATGCAGTGGTTAAGCGATAAACCTGCATACTCGTTTCGGTTCAGTGAAGCCTAGGTTGTCTTCGCGGCTGACTGTGTTGAGTTTATAATTTACAGTGCGTGAGGGCAAAAGCCTAACCACCCTGTATTTTATTAACAGTTTGTTTTTACTTTGTCAAGGAGCCGGGAGAAAACCAGATACAAGGGATCTGGATTTCTCAAAGTGCACTTGTTAGTTTTAACGTAATACTTTAAACAGTCGTGAGGACTTCGCTAGGCTACAAGCCGTTTTTGCTCAGTCACTGCTACCTTTTGCCCACAGTACCCCAGCTAGACTTCACTCGATTAGTAGATACAGAATAGTATTGAAGCTTTCCTTATGTATGATATTGTTTATGCACTATTGATTTCATGTGTTGCAAGCTTGGCTACTTTAGTGATTAGTGGCCCACGAGCACAATCCGAGTAGGCTATTGCCGTTGCATTTGCGGAGTACTTCCTTTTAATGTTTGCCATTTACTATTGCATATTCTTTTAATTATTCTTATGCCAATTTAAGCCTTTAATAGTATTTAATTGCCAGTGTTTTTTGCTTATTGAATTACTGTTCAAAATCCGATACGTACTTCTTACGAGCATCCGAGAAGCATCTAACTTTTTTCAGAAGATTCCTTGCTCGATGCTTAAGGACTATTAATTAACGTAACGTAATAGTGCCGATCCGAAGTAGAGGGTGGTGGACTTCTTAAGTTCATAGTCAAGGGTGGATTACTTCGGCTTCGGGCAACACTATTCTTTTGTGTTGTTGTTTTTTACTTCATTGTTTGATTGTTGACCAGACTAGATAATTCCTGTCTCTTTATTAGTCTGTTCTTGAACTCTAGTACCGAGTTCTTGTATACCCCGTTATAGCAGATTGAACTCTGGAGGGTATTGGTGTTTTTTATTCGGCTGGCAGTACTCAGGGGTTGGGATCATGTTTCCATTGTGGCAGCGAGCCGTATTCGAGTCCTGATTGAGAGCCCTTGTGTACCCGAGTGCCAGTTCGTAACAAATGGCGAGCTTGCTTAGGATTTTGTGAACAGTATAAATGTTTGCAGAGTTGTACAACATATGTTTGTTTGTATTTTAGCGTGCATATTGAAGAATATTTTTTTTTGTATGGCAATTAGTAAAGCATTTAAGAGACTCCAGTTAATTTAGTAATTAGTGCTTGCATAGGAAGTTTAACACTTTTGTCTCGAGAATTTTTTTGTGGACTTCAGTATGTAGTGCATTAGCACTGACGATGAGCGAGAGATGTCATTTGAAGGTGTGCCGTTAGTAACCAGTGAGGAGGATGCTAGAGTTTTTGTGAGTAAGCGGTACCATGTGACGGAGGAGAGGCTGACTGGGGTGGATGTTTGTGGCTTGCACCTGATAGCCAAGGTTTTGGGCATTTCCAATGTAGCAGAGATGTCCAAGGGGGAGCTGATTTCCTGGGTGTTGCGTGGGCGACATGGGGTTTCGGAGGAGAGGGCGTTTGGGGTGGTTCCTCCCCAGATCCCCTCTCACTCGACTCCCACAGTGCCGTCCACTCAGTTACCGGAGGTTAGCACTCTCCCACAGAGGGATGAGAATTGGCAGATTGGAGTGCTCTCGGGTGGTGCACGTGGTGGTTCCCCAGTTTTTGCCCCCCCTCCTTCAGTAGTGGCAGATCCCTCTTCCTGCCTGTCTCCAGATATGGTATTTAGACTTGAGCTTGCTAAGATTGAGGCTAGGAAGCAGGAGATTGAGGTTAGGAGGCAAGAGGATGTGACCAGGAGGCATGAGGCTGAGCTTAGGTACGACTCAGAGAAATATTGTGCTAAATTAGATTTAGATAAGACTCGTGCAGAGTCGAAAGGGACTCGGATGGGCCGTGAGGGCCAAGTAAGAGAACAGTCCTTAGCCCACTTAGTCAAATTGGTGCCGGTATTTAGTGAAACTGAAGTCACATAATTTTTTAATCGTTTTGAGAAGAAGTGTAGGGAGCATAATTGGCCGGAAGAGAAGTGGGCAGCTCTAGTCTCCTCAAGACTTACGGGTAAGGGTCTGAAGGCTTATGATGCATTGCCTTTAGAGTCTTGCATTGACTACCCAGAATTGAAGAGAGCTGTCCTACGGGCATACGAGTTGCAACCGGAAACATATCGATTGAAGTTTCGGGGTGTTACAAAGACTAGGGAGGCGACCTTTCTTGAACATGCCCGGGACTTAAAAGATGCACTTAAAAACTGGACACGTTCTGAGAAAGCTGAGACGGCAGAACAGTTGACTGAGCTGTTTCTGCTCGAGCAGTTTTATAAGTGTACTGGTGCAGAAATGACTTTAACTATTAAAGAAAAGAACCCAACAACTCTTCAAGAGGCAGCTGAGATGGCTGACTTCAGGTTGTCGCTAATCAGGGGATGTGAATCTGTAAAGCGTGTTGATGCAGTTCCCAAGGGGCGCGATACTCCAAACCCTCGAGCTCAGGACAATCACTATAGATATAAACCTCAGTTTAAAAGCCAAGATACCAGGACTGAACCAAAGACTACAGCCGTCCCCTTACAGAAGGGTCAGAACTCCGCCCCTTATCAGAAGAGACCGATAGGGGAAGTGGAATGTTTTCATTGTAGAAAGAAGGGGCATTATGCAAAATCTTGTCCTAGTAAGCCGCCAACTGCAGCCGTGTCTTTGGTGCGCAGCATAGGTGTGGCTGAAATGTCGTCTGGATTTACCCAGGGTAGTTTGCCAGCGGCAGGGTCACAGGCTATGTATAAGACTCAGGAAGGCTCGTCCCCTGTCCGTGATGTCTTTTGCGCCCATAGAGGGACCGGTAGGGTAAGTTGGGCGGGTTGCCAGCATAAGGTGGAAGTTTTGCGTGATACTGGAGCTTCACAGACACTTTTGAAGAATTTCACGGGGCGACCAATTAATGCAGCACGGGTGGTTGTTGTTCAGGGTATTAATGCGACCAGGTCATACCCGTTGGTTCGTGTGGAGCTGGAAGTTGATGGTGTGATTAAGGACTTAGATGTTGGGATCGTTGAGAAATTGCCAGTGGAGGGCGTCGACCTTCTTCTCGGCAACGACTTTGCGGTGCCTACTTTAGAAGTTCCACCCTTAGTCGTTGCCGAGAGGCCGGCCGACGTGAGTAGGGAGGAACAAGAGTGGGTAGTGAGTTGTCAACACCAACAGATGGCATGTGTGGTAACTCGTTCCCAAGCATTTAAGGTATCACAGCCTATTTCCCAGGCCACAGAACAGCGGAGGAAGGGAATTAAGGAGAAGCGGAAGGCTGGGAAAAGCTTGAAGAGTTTAGAACCAGTGGCTCTCCCAAAAGACCCAATAGCAGGACCTTTGACCGAGTGTGTTGTAACTCCAGTGCCTAACACAGTTGATAAAGTAGTGGAGGAGGCAGAGACTCAGAGACAGCACCGTTACCTGCAGCGAGAAAACCGGATGTCTAAGTTGGATGTTGGGGGAGGGCATGAGTTGTTGACCAAGCAGTTAGACATGTTGGCTCCCACAGACATTCGAAAGTTGCAATTAGAGGATCCAGAGGTTTTGCAGTGTACCAATGGGGCTGTGGAGTTAGAAGAAGATAGGGATGCAAAGGCAGGGGATTTTTTTTTCTTTAATGGAATTTTATACCACCGATATCAAGATCCTAAAAGGAACTGGGAGGGCGGATCAGGTACAGTTGACCAGCTGGTCGTGCCAGAGGGCTGCAGGGAAAGTTTGCTTAGGTTGGCTCATGATTCTCCATTATCAGGACATTTGGGTGCCAAGAAAACGGTGGCGGCTTTGGGGAAATCGTTTTGGTGGCCGGGGATGAAGTCTCATGTGCAGTTATGGATAAACTCATGTGATATTTGTCAACGTGTCGGGAAACCGAACCAAGTTATTCCTAAGGCTCCGTTACACCCTATTCCTGTGATTGGGCCACCCTTTAGTAAAATTATTGTTGACATGGTTGGTCCACTCCCTCCCACTAAGGCTGGAAATAAATTTTTGTTAACCATAATGGATGTTGCCACTAGATACCCCGATGCATTCCCTATGAAAAATGGAATGGCTAAGACGGTAGTCAGTAACTTGTTGTGGTACTTCTCAAGGTACGGGTACCCGGAGGAGATTCAGTCTGATCAGGGATCTAATTTCACCTCCAACATGTTCAAGCAAACAATGCAACAGCATGGGATACGAGCAGTAGTATCGTCAGCGTATCACCCTGAGAGTCAAGGGGTGCTTGAGCGGTGGCATGCTACACTTAAAAGCATGCTCAGGTGTTATTGTGCTGACAACGGTATGGATTGGGATCTTGGATTGCCTTATGTGCTGTTTGCTGCTCGGGAGGTACCTGGTGAGAGCCTGGGATTTTGTCCATTATTAAAGTATGTGCTTGAAAGCCGTGAGCACATGCATAAGAGTCTGGAGATGGCAGGTAGAAATTTGACAGAATCACAAGCTTTGATGAAGGACAGGTATGATCGCAAAGTGAGGCTCCGGAAGTTCACTGTAGGACAAGAGGTATTAATTTTGTTGCCTTTGGTTGGTAACCCCCTCTCTGCGAAGTACACTGGACCTTATCAAATTGTAGAAAAAATTTCAGACTTAGATTACCTTGTTGCCACTCCAGACAGGAGGAAAAAGAACCAGTTATGTGACGTGAACCTTATTAAAGAGTATGTGAGGCGCCCCTCTGAGCCTCTCACTGTCCCTGTGTTGGCTTGTTGCGGCCGTGGTGGAGAAGGAGAGGGGGACAGTCAAGCTTCAGAGGAGGATAGCTGGGATCAACATGTTTCAGCGGATCAGTGGGCGGGGAACTCGAGCCTAAGGGCTGACGAGGCTATAGCTCATTTGCCTGAGCCGCAGTTTGATGCTATCCGTCAGTTGTTCGGTTCATACCCCACTGTATTTGCTGAACACCCAGGCCTCACTACTCAGGCTATGCATGATGTTGACGTGGGGGGCCATATACCCTTTAAGTCAATCCCGTACCGTGTGCCCCCCATAAAACTACCAGCTCTGAGGGATGAGTTGGAGTATATGCTCGGTAGAGGGTTGATAGAGAAAGGCACAGTTAAGTGGACTTCTCCCGTAACACTGCAGCCTAAGCCAGATGGCAAGGTACGCTTTTGTATTGATTTCCGTAGGTTAAACGGTTTGACTCCAACTAACCCATATCCTCTTCCTCGGGTTGATGATAGTGTTGACAAAATTGGTAATGCTCATTTTTTGTCTAAAGTAGATTTAGTAAAAGGTTACTGGCAAGTACCTTTGTCCGAGCGTGCTAAAGAGGTATGTGGTTTTGTTGTGGACGGGAGTACCTACCGGTGCAATGTTATGCCTTACGGACTTAAGAATGCACCAGCAACGTTTCAGAACCTGATGAATGAAATTGTAAAGGACATTCCAAATTGCACCGTATATTTGGACGATGTAATCATTTATGATGACGACTTTGAGAGCCATTGTGAGCACCTTGAGACCTTGTTCCGGAAACTTAGTGAAGCAGGTCTGGTAGTAAATTTGGCAAAGTGTGACTTCGTAAAAGCCACTGTGCAGTACCTTGGGTTTGTAGTGGGAAGGGGACAGGTGTGCCCTCCTCAGAACAAGGTACAGGCTATCAATAAATTTCCGCACCCAACAACCAAGAAGCAGGTTATGAGATTCTTGGGTATGATAGGCTACTACAGACGCTTCATAAAAGGTTACTCAACGGTGTTGGCACCTCTCACAGATTTGTTATCTATAGACAAAAAGTTTTTGTGGGCACCTGAGTGTGAAAAGGCTTTCACTTTGGTGAAACATTTGCTATGTACTCACCCGATACTCAGGGCCCCAGACTTTAACAGGCCTTTTCAGCTGGCAACAGATGCTAGTGGTGTAGGGGCTGGTGCCGTCTTGCTACAGACAGACAATGAAGTTGTGGAACACCCAGTAAGTTTCTTTTCTAAGAAGTTCAATGCTGCACAAAAGAACTATTCTACAATAGAAAAGGAATTACTGGCGATTGTGCTGTCGCTCAGGCACTTCGAGGTGTATGTTCCAGCCTATGGCCCAGTCGTGGTTATCTACACTGATCATCACCCTTTGAGATTCCTGAATCAATTTCACAATCGCAATATGAGACTGACCAGGTGGTCTTTGATGTTGCAGGAGTATAACCTGGACATCCGTCATATTGCTGGATGTGACAATGTGATCGCGGATTGTTTATCAAGGGTGGATGATCAGTCGTAGGCTATCACAGGTGTGTGGGTTTGAGTGGAGGAAAATAGGCTGCCCTTATAGTGCAGCCGGGAAAAACATATTAAAATATAAAAATCATATAAAAACTTTCTTTTGATATAGGTAATCGTATAAGTTTGTCATAGCCTATAGAGTTTGAGTAGTCCACGAACTATCAAACGGCTGAGCTGCTGTAAGCTCGCTCTGGGAGCATGATATTGTGTCTTTTTGCTATTGTTGGGAGGAGTTATAAAATGTGATTTTTTTTTAATAATAAGATGTGTTTTGGTGATAAACTCAGCTTTGTTTTAGTGCCATGCGGTCGCTGGGTGTGGGGGGCTTGATGGGGTTCTGTGTTTGTCAGATTTTAGCTCAGGGTTGAGCGAGTAAAATCTTGGGGGAGGTGTGACGCATGTCCACGTGTGAGCATGCTGTACAGAACGCCTAGTCATGCCCCACTCTTGCTAGGATCGTCAGGGCAGGAACTTTGGCTGTAGTCTATGTAGAGTTTCCTAACTTAGTTCGTGTGAGCCGTTGTACTATAAGTATTATGAATATGTATTTTGTTTTCATCTGAGTCGACGAGTTCTATTTTATATCATTAGTTATAAGTATTGTGTGTAAAACTTATTTGTAATGATGGGAAGAGAAACAGCCACAGTTAGGGGTCAGTGGGTACGCCAGGCAGGAGGTAGGCCTAACTCACTCGCATTCCTCCCTCCCTCAGTGCTAGGGGAGCCTTTGTGTATCCCAGAGGAGAGAGAGAAATTACGTAATGGTTGTCAGTGGGTGGTCCTTAGTAGTTCACGTTGGGCTCACTAGAGGGCCGGGTATAAAAGGGAAGTCTAGCCATTTTTTCATCAGAACTCATTAGGCAGAGCGACTTCTCATTTCCCTTGCTAACTATTTATATTCTTCTGACTGATGGGAACTTTCTCTACTACCTTACATTCTTATTTCCTACCTTAAGGCTTCGGCTTCGGCCAACACTATTCTTTTGTGTTGTAATGTTTTTTACTTCATTGTTTGATTGTTGACCAGACTAGATAATTCCTGTCTCTTTATTAGTCTGTTCTTGAACACTAGTACCGAGTTCTTGTATACCCCGTTATAGCAGATTGAACTCTGGAGGGTATTGGTGTTTTTTGTTCGGCTGGCAGTACTCAGGGGTTGGGATCGTGTTTCCATTGTGGCAGCGAGCCGTATTCGAGTCCTGATTGAGAGCCCTTGTGTACCCGAGTGCCAGTTCGTAACACGTGTTTAGAACTACAGGAAAAGTTTGGAAAACATAAAAAAACAAAACATTCTAATGGGTTTTCAGTAATAAAATTTCACTGGTTTATGAAGGGATGTTGACTCTTGTTAAGTAAACACCTAATGGTATTTTCAGGATTTCGAGCTTTTTAAGCCTAAATAACCAGTCGGTCCCCTTAAGGACACACCCCTCACCCAGCAATAATAACTCCCCAACTCACATAAAAATAAACAAAGTGACGAACGTTGGGAACTTGCAATATCGCTATGTGATGTCATAAAGCTCATCTTATATACGACGACTCTCGCTTTCATGTTTCTTAAGGGGAAATGGGTCTATTTTTGTTGGCCCCCATTCGTGTTTAACTCCATTAGTTTTGACATTTTAAGACGTTAGGCCCATTAGTTTGGCGATTTTAACACCTCTAGCTCCAATTTGTTATCAATTTTAAGACCTATCGTGTCATATAGGTGTCGATTTTTTCCTGGCGAGCGATAGCGAGCCTGTAATTATAAGAGGAACCGGCCTCCGGCCGGGAAATTTTTCTTCCGAAAAGTGTACAAATTTATCTTGGGGGGGGGGGGGGGGTCTAGTGGGTGCTTTTCTATGTTTGATGGAGGTCTAGCGAGGAAATTAGAAAATAAATGAATAAATTAATGTATTGAAAAAAAAAAAAAAAAAAAAGCCACTAACCCCTTAATGATCCTCACCAGACAGAGATCGGGCACCTGTTCACCGTAATTCCTTCGAGGGGACTCAGTCGCATGTTATAACAGTTGACATAACCTATTTGATAGCCTAAGTAATTCTCAATCCTTTTTAAATTCAATGCATTGGGGAAAGTTATGATTGAAGGAAATACAATACAAAAGTAAACTACAGAGTAATCAAAACAAACAATTATAATTTCTGTGAATGACATTATGGACAAAACTAATATTGTGAAAACTTTAATGGATATGACAGAACATAAATATATAGGACACAATGTTGTAAAAGAGAGGAATAAATGCTTCTCAAAACAAAATAGATCTTATGAAAGTGACCTCGAAGTTTCTAGAAATAGGAATATTGAGAAAGAGAATACCAATGTAATGACAGAACATTGAACTTAAGATTAAAAGTACAACCAAAGATAGTATTGATTATATTTTCTCACGTCGTCTACGCTCGGTATACTCAAGTCCCCCCTAATGATTCCTATTTGGTAAGAGTTAGTCACAAGGCAACAACTCATATTATTAACCCCTTCTGTACCGGCGACGTCTTTTAACTTTTCCTAGCTACTATTAGACGATTTTATTCAGTTTCCAATGGGCCTCCAGCAACTAACAGGCTTCGAACTATCTCACCGAACCAATTTTGCTACCACAGATTCTTCTTAAACTGAACAAAATCGTCTAAATATAGTTGAAATATAATCACAAACATCCTCGGTAAAGAAAGGGTTAAAGTCAACATTCCGTTTTCTCTCGCAAAGTTTGCAGAGGCCCCACGCGTGTTTACCCATAACAAATTTTGTCTTCTTGAGTGGACAATGGAAGCTTGGTGAGGTGGAGTTGAGGCTTCCTGTCCCGACCTTCCTCACTCCTTAGCGTTTTTCTCTCCTTTGCGCAGATTCAGTTAAGGGGGAGGTAGTTGCTTTTGCTGAACCCCCTTCTCCCTCACGTTTGTACAAATTTATACCTCAGTATGCAATTATATATCAAATTATATCAAATTGATAGTATTACTTAGTCACTGCAAATGTATTTCGTAAGTTTCATACTGTAATAAACGCAGAATTCACCATTGACTTGTGTACAGTGATTATAAATTTGGATTATTTTTTTAAATACACCGGGTTTGATTATCTGCCATGGCAATGCTTATGAGCAGCGTCCTAACACCCTTTGATTCACCTAACAGTAAAGCCACTTTCACACATTCACGATGTTGGTCCCGATGTACCCCGAGGTACACAAATTGGTACATCGGCAGAGACAGTGACACGATGTACGCGTTTGACGACGAAGCCTCGACGGTGACATGTCGTAGCCACGATGGGCCAGATGGTACCACGGTTGCAACACGAGGGCGCCTCGTCAATGCCCTAACGGTCCAAATTCCGGTCAAAACCGTACCCCGACGTGGCACGAGGGGGGATGGACTTACGATGGTGTTACGTGTGTGACACGGCGAACACGACGCCACAACGACAGACGGAGTGACAGACACAATACACAATTCGGTATAAAGGGGCCTGTTCTGGTACCTATACCTCACTCTACACACCTCCCAAGCCACGGCCACACGTCAGCACCACTCGCCCTACCCTACACCATGGATGAACTCGAGGTCCTGCAGCTGCAGGTAGATCTGGCAGCACATCAGGCAAGATTAGATGTTGCCCTGTACAGAGCCTTGCAGGATGTGCAGGATGCCCAGGTGCCACCCAGGATACGGAGAAGGCAGGTCTGGACCCGGAAGTGGCTGTTGAGGCGAGGGCAGTATGGCCACTATGACAACCTGCTGAAGGAGTTGGCTGTGGAAGACACCACCTCCTACAAAAATGTCCTGCGGGTGGATAAAGCCATGTTCGGAGAGCTGCTTGAACGTGTTGGCCCACTGGTGGAGAAGCACGACACGTTTGGAGGAAAGCCGTCCCACCTGGTATGCGCCTGGCTATCACCCTACGTTACCTGGCTACAGGGGAGTCACCGCCATCATGTTCAGCAGAAAAAATAGCTGTGATTTAGTATGAAAATAAAAATAACGATAACAAAAAAAAACGATATACCGGTACCGGTATATCTCATATAGTTAATAATATAACAGTGCGTTTAATCTCCACAGGTAGGCTACACTTCGTGATGAATCATATTTTCTCTAATTGTGGAAGGTAAAATGTATTGATATAAACCTATCTTGTGCGGATATGGTACCTGCACGTCACTCTACACCAGGGGTGTAAAACTTATTTGCTCTGGCGGGCCATGTTTGACACCGTACAATATTGTAGGGCCGCATTAACCCCTTCTGTACCGGCGACGTCTTTTATATTTTATTGTAGTTATGTTTAGACCCTTCCTGTGGAGATTAAACGCACTGTTATATTATAAACTATATGAGATATACCGGTATCGGTATATCGTTTTTTAATCGTTATTTTTATTTTCATACTAAATCACAGCTATTTTTTCCGCTGAACATGATGGCGGTGTTTAGAATATGCTATCATCAATATTGGACTTTATAGAAATAAATCTATAACAATAGTTTTTCGCTTTTTTTAGAATCCCAGCCGCACCAAAATATTCGCTCTCAGTTGGTTTTCACCCATAATAAAAAAAAAAATTATTTCATTTTTTTTATGAACGGCAAGAGGAAAGGTTATTATATAAGATTTCAAAAAAAAAAAAAAAAATAATAATAATATGTGGAATTTCACCTAGGTGAAGGTTACTGTTCAGTCCGCCCGCCCGTACTTTCCCTCCCCATTTTTACCAATAAAAAATAGATAGGGTAAGACGGGGTAATTTCGCCGCGCGGTGCTAATAATTTGCATTCAAAAGCCGATATCTCGATATCTCCGAAACTATTGCATAGATTCAGCTGCAGTTTGGCTTAGGCAGCATGACCAAAACATTATATATTTTTGTTTGTTTTTTGGGGATTAAAAACAACCTGTTAATGTTCCCGATGCACCCAGATGCCAACACGTGTATACCGATGAAACCCGGTGCTCAACACGCCGTCCAAACGTCAACAACACGATGTGTACCCGATGGTACCACGCCAAAAGTCCATTGTGCAAAATTTTTGAACAAATCCAAAACTTTGGTGGCCAAGCCCGATTTGCCACGTCCCACACCGTGGGTAACACGCCGCTCCCCGATGACCCCGACACATGTTGGGAATTGCACCACGTTGTGTCCCGATATTCAAATCGGGGTACATCGGGACCAACATCGTGAATGTGTGAAAGTGGCTTAACAGACAAGTAGCTATAGGGCTTACAGGCTCTGTCCTCACACCATTTATTCACCTAACAGTAACATACAAGTAACTATAGGGCTTACGGGCTCTGTCCTCACACCATTTATTCACCTAACAGTAACATACAAGTAACTATAGGGCTTACAGGCTCTTTCCTCACACCATTTATTCACCTAACAGTAACATACAAGTAACTATAGGGCTTACAGGCTCTGTCCTCACACCATTTATTCACTTAACAGTAACATACAAGTAACTATAGGGCTTACAGGCTCTGTCCTCACACCATTTATTCACCTAACAGTAACATACAAGTAACTATAGGGCTTACAGGCTCTGTCCTCACACCATTTATTCACCTAACAGTAACATACAAGTAACTATAGGGCTTACAGGCTCTGTCCTCACACCATTTATTCACCTAACAGTAACATACAAGTAACTATAGGGCTTACAGGCTCTGTCCTCACACCATTTATTCACCTAACAGTAACATACAAGCAACTATAGGGCTTACAGGCTCTGTCCTCACACCATTTATTCACCTAACAGTAACATACAAGTAACTATAGGGCTTACAGGCTCTGTCCTCACACCATTTATTCACCTAACAGTAACATACAAGTAACTATAGGGCTTACAGGCTCTGTCCTCACACCATTTATTCACCTAACAGTAACATACAAGCAACTATAGGGCTTACAGGCTCTGTCCTCACACCATTAATTCACCTAACAGTAACATACAAGTAACTATAGGGCTTACAGGCTCTGTCCTCACACCATTTTCACCTAACAGTAACATACAAGTAACTATAGGGCTTACAGGCTCTGTCCTCACACCATTTATTCACCTAACAGTAACATACAAGCAACTATAGGGCTTACAGGCTGTCCTCACACCATTTATTCACCTAACAGTAACATACAAGCAACTATAGGGCTTACAGGCTCTGTCCTCACACTATTTATTCACCTAACAGTAACATACAAGTAACTATAGGGCTTACAGGCTCTGTCCTCACACCATTTATTCACCTAACAGTAACATACAAGCAACTATAGGGCTTACAGCGAGGCTCTGTCCTCACACCATTTTGACGGAACAATTTACTAAGAATTAATTATAGATTACAAAGCTTGATGGAGAGGCATTTGCAATTATATTACTATAGACACTAATTTAGTAAATTGATAAAATACATAGATTTATAATGTGTATGTGGTAGGTAACCATAGAACAGGTGGTTGAGAAGTTGCCCCGTGCCCTTAATGTGTGTTTGTGTTCCTCGATAGACCTTGATTAGTCACTGGTGTTTGTCGGGAAGGCGGGACATGCTGGGCGGCTGGTCAAGGTTTATGCAAATAGGAATACAATATAACATTGTTAACATATTTGTTGAGATACTGATTTGCAATTTATCCAAAATCATTATGTAATTTAATAGAAGGTACCAAGTTAAGTTTTTTGAGATTTGAAAACTCCATGCTCTACCATGATAACTAATCAAGTATTGCTTATGCAAGGCAGTCTCTCAATCTATAAACTTGATAAAATCCTCTGGTGGTAGATGACATAAATTTTCGAAGAGGTTAAATGAGTTGGTAATGTTGTTCCTGTGTTGGTCCCTGCCTGGTCTGGTGGTGGTGGTGGGGCCCCGGCCTTGTCTAGTCATCACTGTTAGCACTCCAACAGAGGAGGGAAGGGGTTTTATGGTAATGAGGCCTCAACCTGGTCCAGGAGGGAGTTAATAAATATGGTCTGGAAGTACAACTTCCTGTATTTACAATAGTTCCTCCTTATCCTCTACCACTTTGGTAGCCTATTGATGTTAAATTATAATATACAACAAGTGTTGCAGAGCAATTAACACCTTCGTCGACTAAACCAACCACCAAGGCCACTCCAAATCCTCCTAGTCCCTCAATCCCTGTTTCCACAAACAAAAATTAATTTCCTGTGATAAGTTTGAGTTATTATAAGAAGTCAAAAGACCTTAGGTGGTCGAACTGGATTGAACAGTTGATTTGAGTCGAGTGACTAATTTTGCCCAAGCGGCCGATTTGGAGTGAGCTGCTGATTGGTAAGGAGCAAACGATATATCGATATATCGGCTGACTATATTTTGGGTCGAGCAGCTCATATGGGCTGAGTGGTCGACATGAGTGAAGTGGCCTATTTTGAGTAAGCACCTGATGGGGGCCGAGTGTCCTTATCTGGTTGATTGGTTGATTTGGACCTAACTGAGCTGAGCGGTCAATTTAGTCTGAGCAACTGAATTGGGACAAGCAGCTGAATTAGGCCCTGCAGTTGATTTTGATCAGTGGCCAATTTGGGCCATTGTGCCAAATTGGGTCAAGTGGCAGAATTGAGTTGTTCAGTACGACCGAATTGAGCCGGGCGAACAGTTTTGGTTGTGTGGCTGAACTGGGCTGAGCGGCTAAATTGAACAAAATGGACAATTTGAAATAAGTGGCAGATATGAGCCGAATGGTAAATATAATTTGGACATTCATTTTGGGCAGAGCTGGGCCAAGTGGCCAAGTTTAATTGAATAACCGGATTTGACCAAGCATCCCATTCTGAGTGAGCGGCTAAACTGGTTCATATGATTGAACTGGGCTGTGCAACTTCCTAACCCAAGAGTGAAATTATTTTCCCAGTCTTTCTTCTACACAACAAGTAAGTTCTGTAACTCTCTCCCTCAATATGTCTTTCCCTCATCCTATGACTTAAGCTGCCTCAAGCTCTGTGTGTCCAAACATTTTTACTCTAACGTACCTTGAATTTGGCTCTCTATCACTCTTTCAACTTTTAGGTAGACAATTGTTATAGCCAGCTTTGCCTTTTGTCTCTTTCATAAACATAGGAAAAAAGCCACTGCGAACCCCTTCTTTTCTCTTTGCTTATATAATCCTCTCCTAGAGATCTTCGTTGAATCCTATTTAAGAACTCTTCCTTATTCAGTCCAACAACAAACATACAAATAACAAACCAGAGTGATCCAAGGGAGCATACGTATTCCAGTTTCTTAACACTAGCTTATCCAACATTTTGGGGGTATGTTTGTGTGTTCTTGTATTGAGGATTTAGTTTTTACAATTTTCGGGTTTTCTTTTCACTAGACCACCTTCAGGCTATAATTAACGGCTCACCAGTGTCCTCTTTAAAAAAAAAAAAAAAAAAAAAATCCTTTGTCAAGTTAAATTTGTACACTTTTCAGTAGCAAATTGTCCCGGCCAAAGGCCAATTTCTCTTAAATTACAGGCTTGTTGTTGATCGCGAGTAATAAAGTCGTCACTTGAATGGGACTAATGTCTTATAATCGGTAAAAATTAATGGAGCCAAACGTCTTAAATTCGCCAAAGTAATCAGACGAAAGAGGAGGAAACCAAAAGGATCACCCTTAGATTAGATACAGCTATAATAACAGCTATGGCTGTATGCTGGCTGTTAGATAAAGATTAGGTTAATAAATTCGTCCAACAGGTGTTCCTCATTGTCTATCTACAAATATGTATTATCGCGGTCATTAATGCTCTCTAAGATGTTCGAAGCTATCCAAATTGAATTGAATCTTCTTATTCCTTCTTTATCTGATATGTGCATTCTGGAGATTTACTTACTCAGTTCGAGGGCTCAGTATGTATCAGAATTTATGATGGCAACTGTACTTAGAACTATTTTTGTTGTGCAGAGACTCAAATAGGAAGACAGCCAAGAAGTCCCACCAGCACTACACCAACCACAACACCAGGAACAACACTGACCTCCACAAAACGTGTAGCTGTAATTCAGAAGACTAACCAAGTGCCTCCTCCAGCCCAATTCTCTTCCACCCCATTCTCTTTCGCTACCACAGGTACAGCCATTCATTTTGGAGCTGATGACGTCAGAGCTCCACTCACCCCGAGCACTCATCGTACAGCTGACAGCCTACCTGCCCGCCCCCGTGCTACCTGGGAATGCAAATTACCTGGGCACACCAGCCCAGGGGAACAAGGCCAATGGAACAACCTTAATCCAAACCACAAGGCCCTTTCTACCCCAAAAGACTCCAGGACCAAGAGGAGCTAGAAAATGAGCAGCTGTTTGGCAGGTCTTGGTTTGGTCTCACCTGCCCTTGCCTTCCTGAGTTCAGCAACCCTTGTTCAGGAAAGCCTTCCTTTGAAAACCACTGTGAGGCACATGGAAAGTTCAGAAACTCTTGCTTTCCAACGCCTGCATTCAGCCACTCTTGTGCAGCAGCAACCTCATTCGAAAACCCCTGTGTGGCGCTTGGGAATTTCAGCAACCCTTGCTTTCCAGTTATTGCATTCAGCATCCCTTGTCCAGCAGCACCCTCATTTGGCAACCCCTGTGAGGTAACTAGAAAGTTCAGCAATCCTTGCTTTCTTAATAAAGTTCGGCAACTCCTGCACAATCAACCCCAGGAAACGTAACAAAAAGAAACAAAAGTACAAGCTGAGGTTCACAGCAAAGATGCTCAACAAAAATAAGAAGAAAACGAAATGAGACCTTGACTTCCCTGATACACCTGGGAAAAACATTCAATAAGTCTGCATTGTACAATTACTGAAATGCTTTCTCTGTCTTTCACAGTTCCTATTTTATATTTAAGAAGCCTTCAAATAACATAACACGATATCTTAAAACATTTGCAAGATTCACTGATCTTAGAAGTTTTAAAGCATCACCGTTTATAATATCTTAAGTATCTTTGATTTTTTATGTTCAGGCCTGACAACATCCACCTTTTAACATTTACGTTTTCGGTGTGGTGCCTTCTATGGAGAAATATCCACTCAGTCGGTAATTTTTTCACTATTTTCACTCAATATACATCGCCCTACTGCCATATACGTAGCTCTGAGCTAATTGGAAGGAGCTCAAATGAAAAGATTGGGTTGACTCTCCGTATTAAAGTCACTATCCCCTCCCAAACTCATCACTCCATCCTGAAAAGTGATCAATACTTTGCGTGTTTAGTCGCTGACCACCAGCCGATCCCCCACTTCCATTTGCGACCGAAAAGAGATGATGTTCTCCTTCACTTCCACCCGTGATAACTGGATGATATTTACAGTTATTTTATCATGTTTTTTGTTTACAAGATAGTATGGGTAGTTGAAAAGAAGATTAAATGAACCTCATATTCGTACCTGGTATATAGCTGTCATTAATACATGAACAAGTGTCCCTGATTTTATTGATTTTCAACTTCTGAAACACCTCTGTATTGCACATTGCATTCCTTCAACCAATGCACTGAACACACTGATCTAAGTATGGGTGGTGGCAAGCGTAGAGCCTCCTAGAAGCATCTGGCAACAAGTGGGGGAGGGGGGGGGTTGATGCAACCAACTCAGCCGGTAATACCAATTCACATATATAAGTCGGCCAGTGTAAGACGTATTTACATAGGACGTATATATACGTCGGCCACAGTGATGGGTTAATAATTATACAGTGTTCATACTCAGCCATAATTTTACACTTTGCATAACACATTTTCTTTTTATGGGTTCTATTTCATCCTTGTAACTTGAATAATAATTAAACCTCTGCCAAAGACTCACTTCAATCCTTATGTATATACATTTAAAGTGCTTGCATTTGTTCTATGTAACCTTGGCTTCACAATATTTATGTTTTCCTATTATTATTTAAGTATGTATTGTAACCACCACTTCTATATATATATATATATATATATATGTTAAATAATCCTTATACACCGAAGCCCATGTATTTGTTCTAATCTTAGTCTCCCAGCTTATTAAGGACTGCACGCTCATACGGATACGCTTATGTAGCCAAGGTCAATAATTATTAGCGCCTTGTCAGTATCTTAATAATAAATGTGAAAACAATACGGATGCTCACGTAAGCCACATATTAAGCATTTTCTGTCTGGTATGTTTGATTGATGGCTAGAAATAAGACACCGTGACCATCCAAAACCTTGCCAGTGCCTTGAAGATTATATGACGCATTTTAACAGTTTATTGGGGCTATCATTAGATGAGTTTATTCAGTTTAGGAAGGAATTGTGGGCGTCAGAGGGATGATTGAGATCGTGTTTACCCCTTTGACTGCTTGAGGGCCTTCCATACTGAATAAAATTGCATAATGCTAGCCAAAATAAACTGTCAAAAATATCTACCTGTTGATCTTGGATGGTCTATTGAACACATATTTATTATGGATGATCTCTATAGCCACCTGTACCCTCTTAAGGTGCACATTAGGGTTTAGATCTTAAGATGTTCGCCCCATTAGTTTTTGCGATTTTAAGACTTTCACCTCATTTCTTTGCCAATATTAAGACTTCTCATGCCATTTAGGTGTCGATTTATCCCTGACGAACGACAGCAAGTCTATAATTTAGGAGGAACCGTCCTTCGGCCGGTACTTGTACTCAACCGAAAAAATTACAAATTTATCTCAAAGAAGGGTTTTGTGTGTGCGTGTGTTTGTGTGTGTGTGTGTGTGTGTGTGTATGTGTGTTCTAAGTTCCCTAAAGGTCTATGGAGCACCCCCCCCCCCCCATAATTAGCCGGTAATGGAAGGGAAGGTAGTGACGTTATCAGCCTGGGTAATTTCTTCACCTTATCGTTACCGAGTGGTGGGGGTGGTGGTGGTGCTAACGACCCCCTAAAGGCGATGTCATACCAGAGTTTTGTTATGCAATTTTCGATGAGCAAGTTGATTCTTATGCTAGCTTATGGTATTTTCGCATTGGAATCGACAACTAGACTGAATGTTTATGTTTATTAGGGATTGGAATAATAAATAAAGTAACTTAAAAAAATGTCAGACCACAATTTTCGATGAGCAAGCTGTTTCTTATACTGTACTAGTTTTTGGTATTTTCGCATTGGAATCGACATCTAGACTGAATGTTTATGATTTTAGAGACTGAAATAGTATGTAACTTTACTTAAGAATATGCCAGACTTCAATTGCCCGAATAACTTGCCGGAATAATCGTTCGTGTGACACCGGCTTAATGGTTCTTTTTGGACAGCTAAAGGCAATGACACAGGAGCACTTTTTCCGGCAATTTTCGATGAGCAAGTTTTGTTTTTCATATTGTGTTTATATATATACAATATATATATATATTTTTTTTAAGACTCTTTCGTATTGAGTTAGGACACTAGACTTAAGATAGATTATGTTAGGTGGCTGAGTTTTAAAACCTCATAAATTATACTACAATTGCTCTGAATACAATTGCTCGTAAAAATTGACGGAAAAATGAGTGGTGTGACACTGGCTTCACGGTAATGACAGGATGGGTTACGGTCCGTGGGTGTGTACAGTCTACAACGGACAATTAGTGGTGTGACACTGGCTTCACGGTAATGACAGGATGGGTTACGGTCCGTGGGTGTGTACAGTCTACAACGGACAATTAGTGGTGTGACACTGGCTTTACGGTAATGACAGGATGGGTTACGGTCAGTGGGTGTGTACAGTCTACAACGGACAATTAGTGGTGTGACACTGGCTTCACGGTAATGACAGAATGGGTTACGGTCCTCCGTGGGTGTGTACAGTCTACAACGGACAATTAGTGGTGTGACACTGGCTTTACGGTAATGACAGGATGGGTTACGGTCCGTGGGGGGTGTGTACAGTCTACAACGGACAATTAGGGGTGTGACACTGGCTTCACGGTAATGACAGGATGGGTTACGGTCCGTGGGTGTGTACAGTCTACAACGGACAATTAGTGGTGTGACACTGGATTTACGGTAATGACAGGATGGGTTACGGTCAGTGGGTGTGTACAGTCTACAACGGACAATTAGTGGTGTGACACTGGCTTCACGGTAATGACAGGATGGGTTACGGTCCGTGGGTGTGTACAGTCTACAACGGACAATTAGTGGTGTGACACTGGCTTCACGGTAATGACAGGATGGGTTACGGTCCGTGGGTGTGTACAGTCTACAACGGACAATTAGTGGTGTGACACTGGCTTTACGGTAATGACAGGATGGGTTACGGTCCGTGGGTGTGTACAGTCTACAACGGACAATTAGTGGTGTGACACTGGCTTTACGGTAATGACAGGATGGGTTACGGTCAGTGGGTGTGTACAGTCTACATCGGACAATTAGTGGTGTGACACTGGCTTCACGGTAATGACAGGATGGGTTACGGTCCGTGGGTGTGTACAGTCTACAACGGACAATTAGTGGTGTGACACTGGCTTTACGGTAATGACAGGATGGGTTACGGTCCGTGGGGGGTGTGTACAGTCTACAACGGACAATTAGTGGTGTGACACTGGCTTCACGGTAATGACAGGATGCGTTACGGTCCGTGGGTGTGTACAGTCTACAACGGACAATTAGTGGTGTGACACTAGCTTTACGGTAATGACAGGATGGGTTATGGTCCGTGGGTGTGTACAGTCTACAACGGACAATTAGTGGTGTGACACTGGCTTCACGGTAATGACAGGATGGGTTACGGTGGTCCGTGGGTGTGTACAGTCTGCAACGGACAATTAGTGGTGTGACACTGGCTTTACTGTAATGACAGGATGGGTTATGGTCAGTGGGTGTGTACAGTCTACAACGGACAATTAGTGGTGTGACACTGGCTTCACGGTAATGACAGGATGGGTTACGGTCCGTGGGTGTGTACAGTCTACAACGGACAATTAGGGGTGTGACACTGGCTTCACGGTAATGACAGGATGGATTACGGTCCGTGGGTGTGTACAGTCTACAATGGACAATTAGTGGTGTGACACTGGCTTCACGGTAATGACAGGATGGGTTACGGTGGTCCGTGGGTGTGTACAGTCTACAACGGACAATTAGTGGTGTGACACTGGCTTCACGGTAATGACAGGATGGGTTACGGTGGTCCGTGGGTGTGTACAGTCTACAACGGACAATTAGTGGTGTGACACTGGCTTCACGGTAATGACAGGATGGGTTACGGTCCGTGGGTGTGTACAGTCTACAACGGACAATTAGTGGTGTGACACTGGCTTCACGGTAATGACAGGATGGGTTACGGTCCGTGGTGTGTACAGTCTACAACGGACAATTAGTGGTGTGACACTGGCTTCACGGTAATGACAGGATGGGTTACGGTGGTCCGTGGGTGTGTACAGTCTACAACGGACAATTAGTGGTGTGACACTGGCTTCACGGTAATGACAGGATGGGTTACGGTGGTCCGTGGGTGTGTACAGTCTACAACGGACAATTAGTGGTGTGACACTGGCTTCACGGTAATGACAGGATGGGTTACGGTCCGTGGGTGTGTACAGTCTACAACGGACAATTAGTGGTGTGACACTGGCTTCACGGTAATGACAGGATGGGTTACGGTCCGTGGGTGTGTACAGTCTACAACGGACAATTAGTGGTGTGACACTGGCTTCACGGTAATGACAGGATGGGTTACGGTGGTCCGTGGGTGTGTACAGTCTACAACGGACAATTAGTGGTGTGACACTGGCTTCACGGTAATGACAGGATGGGTTACGGTGGTCCGTGGGTGTGTACAGTCTACAACGGACAATTAGTGGTGTGACACTGGCTTCACGGTAATGACAGGATGGGTTACGGTCCGTGGGTGTGTACAGTCTACAACGGACAATTAATGGTGTGACACTGGCTTCACGGTAATGACAGGATGGGTTACGGTCCGTGGGTGTGTACAGTCTACAACAGACAATTAGTGGTGTGACACTGGCTTCACGGTAATGACAGGAGGGGTTACGGTCCGTGGGTGTGTACAGTCTACAACGGACAATTAGTGGTGTGACACTGGCTTCACGGTAATGACAGGATGGGTTACGGTGGTCCGTGGGTGTGTACAGTCTACAACGGACAATTAGTGGTGTGACACTGGCTTCACGGTAATGACAGGATGGGTTACGGTGGTCCGTGGGTGTGTACAGTCTACAACGGACAATTAGTGGTGTGACACTGGCTTTACGGTAATGACAGGATGGGTTACGGTCAGTGGGTGTGTACAGTCTACAACGGACAATTAGTGGTGTGACACTGGCTTCACGGTAATGACAGGATGGGTTACGGTCCGTGGGTGTGTACAGTCTACAACGGACAATTAGTGGTGTGACACTGGCTTTACGGTAATGACAGGATGGGTTACGGTCCGTGGGTGTGTACAGTCTACAACGGACAATTAGTGGTGTGACACTGGCTTTACGGTAATGACAGGATGGGTTATGGTCCGTGGGTGTGTACAGTCTACAACGGACAATTAGTGGTGTGACACTGGCTTCACGGTAATGACAGGATGGGTTACGGTCCGTGGGTGTGTACAGTCTACAACGGACAATTAGTGGTGTGACACTGGCTTCACGGTAATGACAGGATGGGTTACGGTGGTCCGTGGGTGTGTACAGTCTACAACGGACAATTAGTGGTGTGACACTGGCTTCATGGTAATGACAGGATTGGTTACGGTGGTCCGTGGGTGTGTACAGTCTACAACGGACAATTAGTGGTGTGACACTGGCTTCACGGTAATGACAGGATGGGTTACGGTGGTCCGTGGTTGTGTACAGTCTACAACGGACAATTAGTGGTGTGACACTAGCTTCACGGTAATGACAGGATGGGTTACGGTCCGTGGGTGTATACAGTCTACAACGGACAATTAGTGGTGTGACACTGGCTTCACGGTAATGACAGGATGGGTTACCGTCCGTGGGTGTGTACAGTCTACAACGGACAATTAGTGGTGTGACACTGGCTTCACGGTAATGACAGGATGGGTTACGGTCCGTGGGTGTGTACAGCCTACAACGGACAATTAGTGGTGTGACACTGGCTTCACGGTAATGACAGGATGGGTTACGGTGGTCCGTGGGTGTGTACAGTCTACAACGGACAATTAGTGGTGTGACACTGGCTTCACGGTAATGACAGGATGGGTTACGGTCCGTGGGTGTGTACAGTCTACAACGGACAATTAGTGGTGTGACACTGGCTTCACGGTAATGACAGGATGGGTTACGGTCCGTGGGTGTGTACAGTCTACAACGGACAATTAGTGGTGTGACACTGGCTTCACGGTAATGACAGGATGGGTTACGGTCCGTGGGTGTGTACAGTCTACAACGGACAATTAGTGGTGTGACACTGGCTTCACGGTAATGACAGGATGGGTTACGGTTCGTGGGTGTGTACAGTCTACAACGGACAATTAGTGGTGTGACACTGGCTTCACGGTAATGACAGGATGGGTTACGGTGGTCCGTGGGTGTGTACAGTCTACAACGGACAATTAGTGGTGTGACACTGGCTTCACGGTAATGACAGGATGGGTTACGGTCCGTGGGTGTGTACAGTCTACAACGGACAATTAGTGGTGTGACACTGGCTTCACGGTAATGACAGGATGGGTTACGGTGGTCCGTGGGTGTGTACAGTCTACAACGGACAATTAGTGGTGTGACACTGGCTTCACGGTAATGACAGGATGGGTTACGGTCCGTGGGTGTGTACAGTCTACAACGGACAATTAGTGGTGTGACACTGGCTTCACGGTAATGACAGGATGGGTTACGGTCCGTGGGTGTGTACAGTCTACAACGGACAATTAGTGGTGTGACACTTCACTGGCTTTAGAGATAGGGGACCACCTAGGAAATAGTGACCACAATTCTGTGTATTTTAATATACAATGGAAAGGTAATACCAGAGAGAATACAACATTAATACCTGACTTCAGAAAAGCCAATTATGGTGGGTTAAGAAGAGCCCTATTAGCTGACCCTATGGTCAAAAAATTAAGTCGATCCAGGTGTCCAAATGAATGTACCCCTTCTCAGGCACCTGTCATTTTAAGTCAGGAAGAGACGTCAACCTTGGTAGATACATATGAAAATTTTATCGAGTCAGTATTCAATGCACAAAATAAATACATCCCCAAAAGAAAATTTAGATCAACACAGAACCAACCCAAATGGATGAACAATAGACTATTAGATCTTCTAGGACAAAAGAGAGGAATATATAGAAAAATTAGGAAAGGCGAAATTCACCTACTTGCTTACTATCAGAATCTATCAAGACAGGTAAAAAAGGATATTAGGAAAGAAAAAAGAAATTATGAAATTAAGGTTGCCAATGACTCAAAAAATAATCCTAAAGCTTTTTACCAACTATATAAATCCAAGGTTAGAGATGTAATTGGTCTCCTTAAAACTTCGATAGGAGAAATGACAGAAAATGATTTAAAATGTGCAGTACATTAAATAGTCAATTTCTTTCCGTTTTCACTAATGAAAATTTGGCACAGTTTCCAGAAGTCCGTAAGGTATATAGCAATAGTATAGAAAATAGGTTAAGTACGATTACTATAAGTAGAAATGATGTGCTTAAGGAAATTGACAGACTGAAACCTCATAAATCGCCTGGTCCTGATGAGGTATATGCTAGAGTATTAAAAGAATGTAGGGATGAGTTAAGTTACCCATTGACATTTTTATTTAACAAGTCATTGGAGACAGGTATAGTTCCAGAAGCTTGGAAGCTTGCAAACGTAGTTCCGATCTTCAAAAAAGGTGACAAATCAATAGCATCCAATTACCGTCCCATTAGTCTTACATCAATCATAGGAAAGCTACTAGAGTCAATTATTGCTAGTAAAATTAGAAACCACTTAGATACATTTAATTTAATAAATTCTTCTCAGCATGGATTCACTCAGGGACGTTCTTGCCTCACTAATTTGCTTAGTTTTTTCTCAGAGGTATATGAAGCAGTAGATAATGACAAGTCATATGATATAATATATTTAGATTTCAGTAAATCTTTCGACAGCGTCCCCCATGAGAGATTGATGAGAAAGGTTGAGGCGCATGGAATAGGTGGGGCGTTGTTGGGATGGATTAGGTCATGGCTAATTGGTAGGAAGCAGAGAGTCAGCATAAATGGTACGAAGTCAGAATGGGGAGCAGTCAAAAGTGGTGTCCCCCAGGGATCTGTATTAGGTCCTCTGTTGTTTGTTATATACATAAATGACCTTGATTTAGGTATAACTAGTAGGATAAGTAAATTTGCAGACGATACCAAAATGGGGAGAACAATTGATTCAGATAGAGATATAGAGTGCCTCCAAAGGGATCTAGATACCTTACACGAATGGTCAGTAAATTGGCAGATGAAGTTTAACATTGACAAATGCAAGGTATTAAAGATAGGGAAGATCCATACAAATGTTAAATATAAACTAGCTAATATGGAATTAGAAAACTCGAATTGTGAGAAAGATCTAGGTGTGTTTGTTAGCAATGATTTGAAGCCTAGACAACAGTGTATAAGCGTTCGAAACAAGGCAAACAGGATTCTCGGGTTCATCTCTAGGAGTGTGAGTAACAGAACTGCTGATGTTATCTTAAAACTTTACTTGTCATTAGTGAGACCCCATTTTTTTTTTTTTTTTTTTGTTTTTTTTTTAAAGAGACAATGAACGGAGGAAGGAAAAACACAGATAAAACAAAAAGGTCCATGTGCCTAAAGGCATCGTCCATTCATAAAATGTTTGTAACAACTGGATTTAAAAAATTGTAGATTGTAAGTTTGTGGAAAGCAATTCGAGGGAAGTGAATTCCAAAGAGTAGTAGCTCTGGGGATAAACGAATTCTGATAAGCAGAAGTTCTGCATTGTGGAGGAGAAAGTGTAAATTCATGGGCGCTCTCAGCTGCCCTAATTCTACGGGGAAAGATGTGGAGAGGCGGCACAATTGAAGCAAGTTCCTCGGAACAATTGCTGTGAAAATATCTGTAGAATAATGCAAGGGATGCAACGTTTCTTCGTATGGATAATGTAGGAAGGTCCTGTGTGATTGCAGGGTTATTGATTAATCTAATAGCTTTATTTTGAATTTTGTCCAACTGCCTCAATGCAACCACTCCACTTCCACCCCACAGAGGTGAACAGTAATCCATCTGAGAACGCACATGACTTTTATATATCACGGCCAACTGCTCGCCAGTGAAGAATTCTCGAACTCTGTACAGGAGTCCCAGTTTTTTAGAGGCATTCTTAGCAATGCTTCTAACATAATGTGTCCAGCTCAAGTTAGTAGTTAATGTTACACCGAGAATGTCAATACTAGGGGAAGTGGGAATATTTACATCATTAAAAATATATGGGAGTCAGTGAGATTCTGTCGGTTAGAAAATTGAATGTACTTGGTTTTCTGTGCATTAAAGGAAACTAGATTCTTTTGTCCCCATCCATTAATTCTAGAAAGGTCCTGGTTCAGAGAAATTGCAGTGTTTATTTTTGAATTTATAAGATCGGGTTGGGTGAAAGAATTGGTAAATGTGAAGGAACTGTGGAGTGTTGAGTCATCTGCGTAGGAATGTATTGGATTATGAGTGGTAGATATGAGATCATTGATATGAATGAGGAACAGAATTGGGGCCAAAACTGATCCCTGGGGAACACCAGCATTTATTGAGTGAAATTGAGAATAAAGGCCATCTACCATTACACGTATTTTTCTGTTATGAAGATAAGAAGAAATTAGTGGAACTAATGATGCAAGGCCGTAGTGTGACATCTTCGACAATAAGGATTATGCTGTTCAATTTTGGTGTCCTTATTACAGAATGGACATAGATTCATTGGAGAGAGTACAACGTAGAATGACAAAAATGATCCATAATATTAGAAATCTTCCGTATAAAGAAAGGTTGAAGAAATTAGGCTTACATTCATTAGAGAGACGCAGAGTTAGAGGGGATATGATAGAGGTGTTCAAGTGGGTTAGTGGGATTAACAAAGGGGACATGAAAAATGTACTAAAGCTCAGTGATAGCGAAAGAACTCGTACCAATGGTTTCAAATTAGATAAATTTCGTTTCAGAAAAGATATAGGCAAATATTGGTTTGGTAACAGAGTTGTAGATGGGTGGAATGGACTACCAAGTGCTATAGTGGGATTAAAAACTATAGGGAGCTTTAAGATAAAATTGGATAAGCATATGGACGAGAAGGGTTGGGTGTGAAGGGGGATCAGCAGGGTTGGGCCAATCAGCACTCTGCAGACCCCATAATCCTGCGTTAATCTCTAACCGTTTTGGTAAGATGATCCTCAGGGTATTAGAGTGTTCAGCCTATAATTGGGCTTTGTAATTGGGGTTGTGTGGGACAGGGATCTGCCTTGCTTAGGCCAATCGGCTTTCTGCAGACTCCCATTTTCTTATGTTCTTATGTTCTTATGTTCATATTCTTTATTGCATTGATGAGATATACCATAGGATAATAACGAACTGGTCCAGGCAATAAGACAAACGTACCCCAATGATAACAAAATCTACGAAACTATTTTTGGCAGAGATAACGAATAACGAATAAGAGTGAAGCCAATATCACACGAGTACCTTTTCCCTTAACTTTTTATCAGCAGCTCAGACTTGACAGCTATTGAATTAAACCTTTATAAGAATTCTGTCACCTAAATACATCCGGGTGAATGGAACTCCTTAGCCTTGGTCGGCAAACCATCTAGGGGAGACAACCATATAAAAATCCTGGTGGATGGGACTCGTCAGCCTTGATCAGCAACCGTACTGCTTACCTAAGGGTGAAGCAGGCTAATGGATGAACTAGCCGCACACCCCTGTAGACAAATAGTGCTAAAAAGATTCACAGAAGGCCTCGGAGTTGGACGGACCTAAGTTAAGTGCTCAATCCTGTAAGTCCTTCAGTTAACTGGCACGGGCTGTCCTTCTCACAGGGGATACGTCTGCTTGGGGGCATTTTGTGTATGGCCACCCTCATAAAGGGAAGTAAGGCATCCGATAATGGATATAGACATTTATCCAGCCAGTCAGTCAAAGTTTGCTGACAATACACAACTTGCAAAAACCGTACTCTCAAATGAACATGTAGATGTGGACAATAATATAGATAATTCGTCATGTTGAGATCGATTGGGCAAATGAGTTTTAATGAGAATAAATGTAAAGTACTCCATATCGGAAACCGGGATGAGAAAGCAAACTATTCAACGAATGGCACACAGCTTAAGAGTGTAGACAGAGAAAACATTTGGGAATATCAATATCAAGTAACCTAAAACCAAGTCAACAATTTACAGAAGTTAAGAAGGCAAAACAAATTATTGGCTTTATAGGCAGGTCATTTGAGCATAAATCCAAAGATGTAATCCTCACTCTTAACAATTCCTTAGTTCATCTTCTTCTGGAATATTGTGTTCAATCCTGGTGCCCTTACTACCAAAACGATATTTGACAAACTGGAACGATTTCAACATGGATTTACAAAAAATTATACCTTGCCTAAAGAACAAACCACACGAGGAGCGTCTTAGAGAATTAATCTATTTCCTTTAACCCAACGCAGATCAAGAGGTAACCTAATTCTATCTATCTATCTATTGCCAGACGTCATGATCCCCGAATGGATAGCCACGAATGAATCACCCCATGCACCTCTATCCCCAGTCAGTCGACGCCCCTCCTCCCATCCAACACCGCTTTCACGTATATACTTCTTAACCTCCACCCTTCAAGTGTTCAAAAGCATCAAAGGCATTCACAACATAAACTTCAATATGTAATTTACAATCGACTAATGAAATTACACAGGAGAAAATGGTTGCAAAATCATTGGTATATCTTTTAACTAAAACGAGTCTTCGAATTTCTACTCCAATCGAGTTGTCAACTTGCGGAATGGGTTTCCTCGAGATGTTATAGACTGCAGCACAATTAATTCCGCCAAACATTGCATAGACAAACACTTTGCCTTAAATCTACGACTGACTGCATTTGTAAATTAGTAACTTTTGTTTTCCTTTTTCCTGAGATACAGCTTACTCACTTCTCCCAGATACACGAAGGATCACTCATAGCTGTCTTATGTTATTAACCCAAATGGTCTCCTACTAACATATCCTAACCCTGTCATGAACATTAGTCTCAAGGCAGTACTTTGCTTTCCAATTGCCCCTTACCAACTCTGAACCACTGTTGAACACTTTGAGCAGCAGGGATTTAGAAGGCAAGCACCCTCGAGAGGTTACTAGATCTGTTTTTGCTTTACTTCCTTTGTACTCCTTTGTATAATCTATATTATAACTAGTCTAGAAATCCTACCACAACATCTCATAACTCAAAAAGGATTGTAGCAGTCAAACTGGTAACTCTACTACATGGAATTACATAACCAGAAAATAAGTGTGAAATATTGTAGTTCGTTTGCTCCAGCCTTCCCTCAGGCACAAGAGGCTAGGGGTCATAATCACCTTGACTCTTCATAATGAATATACTGTAGTTTTCGATGCCAATGTAAAATAGCCCAGATATGTTGCTATAAAAAAAATGTCATGAACACAAGTTGCCGATGAAAGCTGTGGTGTGATAAGCAAGAGTGAGAGTGATGTAATGGTGTAACAGACAGGAAAGTGAGAGGGTATGCCTGTGGGAATGTTGGGAAGCAGAGCAGTGTGCCGGGTTACTGACACCACCTTGGGAAACCAACCCAACTGATTGAAATGGAGTTAAGGTAACAGAAAAAGTGGCCGCTGTGTTAAAGCTAAAGAAGTAACACGGTTAGAATGTCCGGATGTAGAGAAATATATATATATATATAGAAGCAGAATGAGTAAAAGAAATCGTGTAAAGAACAGGTTTAGAGCTTTCAGTCAGATGAGTTTTATATTTCATTCTTGCTACTGTATATTTCCAGGCCATTAGATTCAGATTATACTGGCCTCTCGTACCGAAATGATTAATGGACATCACTTTAACTGCGTCACAGATGCGGTCAATAAATGATAAATCTTTTTATATATTTTTTGTTGTTACCCACACCGTTGATAATTCAACATGTGGGTAGAATTATTGACCGTATCTGTATGTTTGTGGAATGTGTGTTTGTCAGCACATCATGTATGTTTGTGGAATGTGTGTTTGTCAGCACATCATGTATGTTTGTGGAATGTGTGTTTGTCAGCACATCATGTATGTTTGTGGAATGTGTGTTTGTCAGCACATCATGTATGTTTGTGGAATGTGTGATTGTCAGCACATCATGTATGTTTGTGGAATGTGTGTTTGTCAGCACATAATGTATATTTGTAGAATGTGTGATTGTCAGCACATCATGTATGCTTGTGGAATTTGTGTTTGTCAGCACATCATGTATATTTGAAGAATGTGTAATTGTCAGCACATCATGTATGTTGGTGGAATGTGTGTTTGTCAGCACATCATGTATATTTGTAGAATGTGTGATTGTCAGTACATCATGTACAGTATGTTGGAGGAATGTGTGTTTGTCAGCACATCGTGTATATTTGTAGAATGTGTGATTGTCAGCACATCATGTATGTTGGTGGAATGTGTGTTTGTCAGCACATCATGTATATTTGTAGAATGTGTGATTGTCAGCACATCATGTATGTTGGTGGAATGTGTGTTTGTCAGCACATCATGTATATTTGTAGAATGTGTGATTGTCAGCACATCATGTATGTGGTTGGAATGTGTGTTTGTCAGCACATCATGTATGTTTGTAGAATGTATGATTGTCAGCGCATCATGCATGTTGGTGGAATGTGTGTTTGTCAGCACATCATGTATGTTGGTGGAATGTGTGTTCGTCAGCACATCATGTTGGCAGAATGTGTGTTTGTCAGCACATCATGTTGGTAGAATGTGTGTTTGTCAGCACATCATGTTGGTAGAATGTGTGTTTGTCAGAACATCATGTTGGTAGAATGTGTATTTGTCAGAACATCATGTTGGTAGAATATGTGTTTGTCAGCACATCATGTTGGTAGAATGTGTGTTTGTCAGTACATCATGTTGGTAGAATGTGTGTTTGTCAGCACATCATGTTGGTAGAATGTGTGATTGTCAGAACATCATGTTGGTAGAATGTGTGTTTGGCAGAACATCATGTTGGTGGAATGTGTGTTTGTCAGCACATCATGTTGGTAGAATGCGTGTTTGTCAGCACATCATGTTGGTGGAATGTTTGTTTGTCAGCACATCACGTTGGTAGAATGCGTGTTTGTCAGCACATCATGTTGGTGGAATGTGTGTTTGTCAGCATATCATGTTGGTAGAGTGTGTGTTTGTCAGCACATCATGTTGGTGGAATGTGTGTTTGTCAGCGCATCATGTTGGTAGAGTGTGTGTTTGTCATCACATCATGTTGGTAGAATGTGTGTTTGTCAGCACATCATGTTGGTGGAGTGTGTGTTTGTCAGCACATCATGTTGGTGGAATGTGTGTTTGTCAGCACATCATGTTGGTGGAATGTATGTTTGTCAGCACATCATGTTGGTGGAATGTATGTTTGTCAGCACATCATGTTGGTGGAATGTATGTTTGTCAGCACATCATGTTGGTGGAATGTGTGTTTGTCAGCACATTATGTTGGTGGAATGTATGTTTGTCAGCACACCATGTTGGTGGAGTGTGTGTTTGTCAGCACATCATGTTGGTGGAATGTGTGTTTGTCAGCACATCATGTTGGTGGAATGTATGTTTGTCAGCACATCATGTTGGTGGAGTGTGTGTTTGTCAGCACATCATGTTGGTGGAATGTGTGTTTGTCAGCACATCATGTTGGTGGAATGTATGTTTGTCAGCACATCACGTTGG
The DNA here is from genome assembly GCA_032716605.1 of Paralithodes platypus. Classification (NCBI taxonomy): domain Eukaryota; kingdom Metazoa; phylum Arthropoda; class Malacostraca; order Decapoda; family Lithodidae; genus Paralithodes; species Paralithodes platypus. The sequence goes on along the minus strand of CM064581.1, from coordinate 23,556,759 downwards.
TAGAATGTATGTTTGTCAGCACATCATGTATGTTGGTGGAGACGATATACTTGAGGAAACTACTTGAATGACGAATTACAAATGTTGCCACGTTAATTAGCAATTAGTGAAAGGGATGAGTAACGTCACTGCTTGATCTCCAACAACACCACCACCTCCTCTACACAAGATCCATTAGTTATGCCCATGATGCTGTGTGGAGAATTATTCTGCCTCATTAATTATAAATACTGGAAAGAGTTCCGCAATATGACTCCTTGTTCTCCAACACCACCACCTCTCAATATATTGTACAGTATGAAATCGCCTGCTGTGGAAGGTGGTAAACATTTTATCGACCAAATCTGACTCACTGATGTAATAGGCAGGAACTTTCTCTTACATTACATGCCCAACTCAGTGCGTCCCTTACTTTTTTTTTTTTTTTTTTTTGTCTATGTGATTGAGGGAGACAAAAGGCATAACTGCCTGCAGCGAGTGCCTCCCCAAGATTTGAAAGAGTGACAGGGCCAAAATCAAGGGACGTTCGAGCTAAAATGCCTGGACACACGGAGTTTGAAGCAATTTAAGTCATAGGAAGAGGGAAAGACTGATTCTGGGAGAGAGTTCCAAAGCTCAGCAGTTGAATAGAAGAAAGTCTGAGAATAGCGTTTCACTCATGGGTTGGAGAGTTGCACAGAGTAGGGGTGGGATTGTTTTGCAAGGCGGGTACTACGTACCCTATGTAGAGGAGGTGGTATACACTAGGACAGCTCCGAGGAACACTGATTATTGTAGTAGCGATAGAATAGCGAGAGAGATGCAACATTGCGGCGAAGAGAGAGAGATTGCAGAGAGTTGGTGAGTGGACGGGAGTTAATGATACGAAAGGCTTTCCTTTCTACTTTGTCTAGGAGTGCGGTGTGAGAGGATCCTCCACACACATGTGAACAATACTCAATACAAGGACGCACTGTGCCCCTGTACAGAGCAAGAAGCTGCACAGGGGTAAAGAACCCCTTGAGGTGGTTGAGCACGCCCAGCTTCTGGGAGGCTACCTTAGCGAGACTGGTAATATGGTCTTTCCAAGTGAGAGCAGAAGAAAAAGATACACCGAGGACATTAAGAGAAGATGAAGGGTTGATTTTTGTATTGTTGAAGAATAAGGGATAGTCCTCCGGAGGTTCCTGGCGGGTAGTAAGATAGATAAATTGAGTTTTGGAAGCATTAAAGGTAACAAGGTTTTCTCTACCCCAATTGGAAATAGTAGCTAGATCAGAAGATAAGTATTTTATGGCTTCATTACGTTTGCTTTTGAGGGACTGCTGGCTGGGGCATTCTGGAAAACTAATTGAGTGGTGTAAGGTAGAGTCGTCTGCATATGAATGGATGGGACTGGATGTACAGTTGAGAAGATCATATATGAAGATTAGAAAGAGAATAGGAGATAGGACAGAACCCTGAGGAACACCAGAGTTGATAGGATGAGGAAATGAGCGATGGCCGTCCACAACCGCAGCTATGGAATGGCCGGAAAGGAAATTAGAGACAAAGGCACAGATGGAGGGACAGAAACCGTTAATGTTCACTGTCTCAAATTAATTATACAATATTATACCAGGTAGTAGTGCCGGGGATTGTACGTTACATTGGGAATAGTTTTTGCTCTTTACCAAGTTCCTTATAGTTTTCATTCTTTGTGGGGGGAGATTTATCTATTGAAATGATGAGCTAAGATTAGGGAAGCATAGATTGTTTATATGACCTATCGGAGAGTGGAAAGTCAAATTTTTGTGGAAAAAGAAAGTGTGTTCCCAATAAAAAAATTTAATGCTAAGCTGTCGCAGGTTTTTCATACACAGTAACTTCTTATTAAACATTTAATTCATAAAGGTCCTTCATAGGGCAAAATATATTACTTGAGGGTGACAACATTAAAAAGAAAAATCTAGAGACTGAAGGGGTTGTAATTATATCAAGACAGTAGTAAGGGTGATGAAGGACGCAGACGGAAGACCGTCTCATACCAAAGGTGGATGTTGCCTATAGGTGCACAACAATCTTGCTTGCCCTTGTGTACCCAACTTTGACTCTTCTGAATTCTGAAGTCTCTAGCTAAAGCTTTCTTGTCACTCCTAAGCTAAATATTTCTGCGCTGTTTATCTATCCCCTAATTCTACTGAATATTGAACATTCTTTGACTATCTAACTTCTGAGGTGAAACAAATTCTATCCATCTCTCTTTTCGCAGAAATCTCCATCTTAGAAAATTTCAATGTTCACCACCACCAATGGCTCTCCTCTCATTTCACTGACCAACCTAGTGAACAAGCCTACATCTTGTCTATGCTAAACTATGACTAGAGCTGTCAGTCCAGCACTCTACTCGTATATCTGACTGCCTTGGAGATCGGCCCAACATCCTTGACTTATTTCTAACCTTTAATCCTTCTGCTTACGCTGTAAACCTTTGCGCTCCGTTGGGCTCCTCCAATCATAACCTTATCTCTTTTGCCTGTCCTATCTCTCCAGTACAGCCATCCGATCCTCCCAGCCAGCGGCGCTTTTGGCACTTTGAGGCTGCTGACTGGGAGGCTCTTCAGCAGTAGGAAGTACTTCTTTGTTTTGCAATGGAATGAGTTTTGTTTCCGTGGCCGGGGACCCTTTCAGTGTGTTGGGCCCATTACTGAGGTAATCCTCCATGGAGGCATACATTCCATTTTCTTTCTTTCGGTCTAATGCAAAATAATCCTGGTTTACTCACGCTGTTTCCCTGCTGTCCGCAATAATGAAGAAGCATTCAAACAGTACTATTACCTTCAAACACAAGAATATCTTACTTTTTTATGTTTCTGTCCGAAATCAAGCCAAATATTTTCTTCGACTCGCCAAAAACTCTATCACCAATAATAAATGTTCTGAAGTCTCCAACTTTAGCTCATCCTAATCTTTCTGGCATCCAGCCAAAAACCTCACCAACATTCTCATCTTCCTCTCCTCTTTTTCAATCTGATGGCACCACTGTCACGTCTTCCTCTGACGAAGCTGAGCCTTTTGCTCAAACTTTCATTAAAAACTCCACCTTGGATGATTCTGGTGCTTTTCCTCCCTCTCCACCCCCCTCTCTCTTGCTTATGCCTAATATCATAGGCTCTTCTAAGGATGTAATTTCCGACCTCTCTGAGCTTAATACTAAGAAAGCATATAGACCGGATGGTGTTCCTCCTGTTGTACTCAAAAACTGTTTTTCCTTGCTGACTCCCTTTCTAGACAAACTCTTTTGTCTCTGCCTTTCCTCTAATGTCTTTCCTTCTTGCTGGAAGTTTGCTCTCATTCAACCTGTCCCAAAGAAGGTTGACCGCTGTCAACTCTCCAACTACTGTCCAATTGCTCTCTTTCTTGCATCTCTAAAGTTTTTGAAACTATTATTAATTCAAAATTTCTTAAGTATTTGTCTTCCTATAATCTACCGTACTTTCAGATTGCCAGTATGATTTCTTCAACACTTATGGTGTAGGCATATTTCCACTATATTAGGGCTCATTCAGGCACTCCTGAATGATTGAGAAACAGTCCCCGCAACCAATGGATTAAGGGTTGCTCTACTGGTGATCTTTTTTCTTATCTTAATAACTCAACCTCCTTTTGGGACTTCGGTGAGACCTTTTTTATTCTGTAAGACATATCGAAAGTCATTGATAGAGTCTGTCACAAATCTCTAATTTCTAAGCTACCCTGCTTCAGTTTCTATCCCTCCTTTATCTCTAATTTCTTTTCTGGCCGTTCCACTGATGCGGTTGTAGACGGTCATCGCTCACTTCCTCAACCTATCAACTCTGGTGTTCCTCAGGGTTAATTCCTGTCTCCAGTTCTCTTATTAATTTGCATTAATGATCTTCTCAATTGTACCTCTATCCATTCATATGCTGATGACTCTACCTTACACTATTAGTTTAGTTTTTCACAATAACCCAGCATGCAATCACTCCAAAACTCACGTAATGAAGCCATAACATGCCTATCTTCTGACCTATCAATTATTTCCGTTTGGGGCAGAGAAAATATTGTTACTCTCAATGTTTACAAAACCCAATTTCTCCATCTATCTGCTCGTCACGATCGTCCACACGACTATCTCTTGTTCTTCAACAATACACAAAACCCTTCATTTTGTCTCAGTATTTTGGGTGTTTCTTTTTCTCCTAACCTTTCTTGGAAAAATCATATTACCACTCTTGCTAAAAACAGCTTCCCAGAACTTAGGTGTGCTCAACTGTCTCCATGGATTCTTCACTCCTGCACACCTTCTTGATCTGAATAGGGGCACAGTGCACCCATGTATTGACTAGTTTGTGTTTGGGGAGGTTCAACCCATACCGCACTTCTCGAAAGGGTAGAATCAAAAGCGTTTTGTCTCATCAACTCACCTCCTCTTACTAATTCCCTACAATTTCTCCCTACACACCGCAATGTTGCATCTCTCTCACTCTTCCATCGCTATTAATATAATCAGTGTTCTTGAGAGCTTTCTCAGTGTATACCTCCTCCCTCACAGAGAGTAGGGGGCACCCGCTTTTCAATACTCTCCCACTTCTATTTTGTCCAACTCTCTTACCCAAGAGTGAATTGGTTTTCCCAGTCTCTCTTCTATTCGACAAGTTAGCTTGGGAACTCTCTACCTCAATCTGTCTTTCCCTCATCCTATGATATATACTGCGTCAAGCTCCGTGTGTCCAGACATTATGACTCTAACGTACGTACCTTGAATTTGGTTGTCTGTCACTCTTTCAACTTCGAGGAAGACACTTGTTACAGGCATCTTTGCCTTTTGTCTCCTTTATACACGGACCATAGAGAGAGAGAAAGAGAGAGAGAGGTCGAAGTGTGTTGGCAGGTGAAGGATAAATGTATATACATATATAGATAGATTACCAAATACAATAGATAGAAAGAAACAGAGAGTGAGAGTGTAGGCCGGTAGGTCGGAAGGTCGGAGTGTGTGTGCGAGAGAGAGAGGGCAGGTGCAGGCTATATAGGGTGACAAAGCAGGCCAGCAGTGACTAGGCATAACTACAGGTACAGGTAAATTAGTACACAGGCACCAGACAACTCTACCGTACAGTACATACACAAAACAATCACCGGATAATCTCGGAGTCACTGTATCCGAGTCACTGTATTGGAGACTCTGTATTGTAGTCACTGTATTGGAGTCACTGTATTGGAGTCACTGTATTGGAGTCACTGTATTGTAGTCACTGTATTGGAGTCACTGTATTGGAGTCACTGTATTGGAGTCACTGTATTGGAGTCACTGTATTGGAGTCACTGTATTGTAGTCACTGTATTGTAGTCACTGTATTGGAGTCACTGTATTGGAGTCACTGTATTGTAGTCACTGTATTGGAGTCACTGTATTGGAGTCACTGTATTGTAGTCACTGAATTGTAGTCACTGTATTGAAGTCACTGTATGGTAGTCACTGTATTGGAGTCACTGTATTGGAGTCACTGTATTGTAGTCACTGTATTGGAGTCACTGTATGGTAGTCACTGTATGGTAGTCACTGTATGGTAGTCACTGTATTGTAGTCACTGTATTGTAGTCACTGTATGGTAGTCACTGTATTGTAGTCACTGTATTGTAGTCACTGTATGGTAGTCACTGTATTGTAGTCACTGTATTGGAGTCACTGTATTGTAGTCACTGTATTGGAGTCACTGTATTGGAGTCACTGTATTGGAGTCACTGTATTGTAGTCACTGTATTGGAGTCACTGTATTGGAGTCACTGTATTGTAGTCACTGAATTGTAGTCACTGTATTGGAGTCACTGTATGGTAGTCACTGTATTGGAGTCACTGTATTGGAGTCACTGTATTGTAGTCACTGTATTGGAGTCACTGTATTGTAGTCACTGTATGGTAGTCACTGTATGGTAGTCACTGTATTGTAGTCACTGTATTGTAGTCACTGTATTGTAGTCACTGTATTGTAGTCACTGTATGGTAGTCACTGTATGGTAGTCACTGTATTGTAGTCACTGTATGGTAGTCACTGTATGGTAGACACTGTATGGTAGTCACTGTATGGTAGTCACTGTATTGTAGTCACAGTATGGTAGTCACTGTATGGTAGTCACTGTATTGGAGTCACTGTATGGAGTCACTGTATTGGTGTTACTGTATTGGAGTCACTGTATGGTAGTCACTGTATTGTAGTCACTGTATTGGAATCACTGTATTGGAGTCACTGTATTGTAGTCACTGTATTGTAGTCACTGTATGGTAGTCACTGTATTGTAGTCACTGTATTGAAGTCACTGTATTGTAGTCACTGTATGGTAGTCACTGTATGGTAGTCACTGTATTGTAGTCACTGTACGGTAGTCACTGTATGGTAGTCACTGTATTGTAGTCACTGTATGGTAGTCACTGTATGGTAGTCCCTGTATGGTAGTCACTGTATTGTAGTCACTGCATTGTAGTCACTGTATGGTAGTCACTGTATCCGAGTCACTGTATTGTAGTCACTGTATGGTAGTCACTGTATGGTAGTCACTGTATTGTAGTCACTGTATTGTAGTCACTGTATGGTAGGCACTGTATGGTAGTCACTGTATTGGAGCCACTGTATTGTAGCCACTGTATTGTAGTCACTGTATTGGAGTCACTGTATGGTAGTCACTGTATTGTAGTCACTGTATGGTAGTCACTGTATTGTCGTCACTGTATGGTAGTCACTGTATGGTAGTCACTGTATTGTAGTCACTGTATGGTAGTCACTGTAATGGAGTCACTGTATTGGAGTCACTGTATTGTAGTCACTGTATTATAGTCACTGTATGGTAGTACAAAGGAGTACAAAGGAAATCAAGCAAATACAGATCTAGTGACCCTTCTAGGCTGCTTGTCCTCCAAAACACTGAGGATCAAGTGTCCAAACTGTGGTTTAGAGTGGGTAAGGGAAAATTGGAAAGGGAACTACTGCCCTGGAACTAATGTCCGTTGCAGGAGTAGGAAGTTAGTAGGGGACATAGGGGTTAGTAACTGAGGGGAGGATAAAATAAAGTTATTCATTTATAAACGCAGTCAGTCGCGGGTTTGATGGGAGATATTTGTCTAGGCGGAGTTTAAATGAATCAACGGTGCTGCAGTATATAAAGTCTCGGGGAAGCCCATTCCACAAGTTGACAACTCGATTGAAGAAGAAATTCTTAGATTCGTGTGAGTTAAAAGATTTACCAATAATTTTGCAACCGTTTCCCCGCGTGTAATTAGATTGGTCGATAGTGAAGTACTTACTACAGTTCATATTGTCGATGCCTTTGATAATTTTGAACACTTGAATTAAGTCACCTCTTAATCTGCACTGGGTTAAAGGAAATGGATTTAATTCTCTAAGACGCTCTTCGTATGGTTTGTTCTTTAGGCTAGGTATCATTTTGGTAACTCTACGTTGAACTCGTTCTAGCTTGTTTTTGTCTTTTTGGTAATAAGGGCACCAGCATTGAACGCAGTATTCCAGAAGAGGGCGGACTAAGGAATTGTAAAGGGTTAGGATAATGTCTTTGGATTTATGCTCAAATGACCTGCCTATAAAGCCAATTATTTTGTTTGCCTTCTTAACAACTTCTGAACATTGTTGACTTGGTTTTAGGTTACTCGATATTGTTACTCCCAGATCGGTTTCTCTGTTTACATTCTTAAGCTGAGTGCCATTCATCGAATAGTTTGCTTTCTCATTTAGGTATCCGATATGTAGTACTTTGCATTTATCCGCATTGAAACTCATTTGCCAAATTTGGGCCCAATGTGACAATTTATCTAGATTGTGTTGCATATCGTCAACTTGTTCTTTTGAGAGTACGCTATTTGCAATTTTTGTATCGTCAGCAAATTTTGAGATGTACAGGTGAGACCCTCATCTATGTCGTTGATGTAAATTAGAAAGATAATTGGTCCTAGTACCGATCCCTGGGGTACCCCGCTACTTACATTGGTCCATTTAGATGCCTTACCGTTTATGACTACTCGTTGCTTTCTGTCGCTGAGCCAATTTTCTATCCATTTCAACACACCGTCTTGTATTCCATGCGCTTTTTGTTTTAGCAGTAAACGTTTGTGGGGAACTTTGTCAAAGGCCTTTTGAAAATCAAGGTATATAATATCTACAGCTTTACTCTCATCGTAGAGGTTGAGGATATCGTGGAAGAAGTCTAAGAGGTTTGTTAAACAGGAACGGTTTTTACGAAAGCCGTGTTGAGTATCTTTAAGTATGTTATTTTCCTCTAAGTGATTTACGAGTCTGTCTCTTATGATCGTTTCTAGCATTTTACATACAACTGAGGTTAAGCTAATTGGACGATAGTTACTGGGTAGGGATTTGCTGCCTTTTTTGAATATCGGTGTTATGTTGGCTATCTTCCACTGATCAGGCATAGTTCCAGACTGCAAGGATTTATTGAATAGTAATGTCAGTGGTTTGGAAAGCTCATCCTTAGCTTCCTTTAGAACTCTAGGCGAGATTGTATCAGGTCCAGGCGTTTTATTTACCTTGAGTTTATCTAAACAATTCAATACTTCTCTCTCTGTAACGGTGATATTGCTTAGAACATCTGAATTATCAATCTGAATCGGCGATGGTGTAGGGATATCACTGAGGTCTTCTGTTGTAAAAACTAATGCAAAGAATGAATTGAGGGCATTACTCATTTGTATTTCGTCTTTGGTGTATTCTCCATTTTCATCGACTAACGGTCCAACAGTTGAAGTAACTACTTTTTTCTTACTGATATAACTATAGAATTCTTTCAGGTTTGTTTTACTTTGATTCGCAATATGTAACTCTAGGGTCTTTTTACTTTGCTTAACCCTCTCACGACCATATGAAGCAGAGGTTGCCAGATTAGCAATACTAAATAAAGTTATCTCACTCTTATAATTACCTCTCCAAAATTAGTTTTCTGCCCACAGCTAACTCAAAGACAACTGCAGAGGTTGAAAAGTAACTAAACTAAAGGTTTATAAATACCCCTGTTGGTAACAAAGGCTTTAAAGTATCCCTAATAGGCTCAAAATTGCGTCAAGAACGTGAGAAGGTTAATTAACTTTTTGGCTTTGCGTCGTAGCTCTACAAATTTCACCCGTTCTTCGTCATTTTGTAAGGATTTTAATCTATCATTAGCAAATTGTTTAGCAAGCAGGCAGTTTGAAATATCTTTATTCCACCATTTGGGCTTATTATTATGGCCTGGACGCCGTATTTTCGATGATATGCAGTCTTGCACTGCTTTTAGGTAAGTGGTTTCGAATAACTTCCAAGATGTATTTATGTCGTTATTGTTAATTAAAAAGCTCCAGTCAGTTTCTTTAAACATAGTTCTAAGTTTATGAAAGTTTGCTTTCTTGAAATTAGGGACTTTTTCGATGCTACTATTTGGTTCGTTACTAGTAAAGTTTAAAGTGAAAGTTATCGTACGATGGTCGCTGTTACTGAATTCATCACCAACATTCAAATTCTCTATTAATTCTTCTTTTGTTGCAAGTACAATGTCAAGAACGTTATTACCACGGGTCGGTGTTCGAACAAATTGATAAAGCGAACTCTCTTGCAAGTTCGTATACAAGTCATGTCCGGAGTGTGAAGTAAGAGTATCGCCCCACTTGGTCACAGGTAAATTAAAGTCGCCAAAAATTACGGTATCTTGTGAGTTACTTACATCTGCAATTTGTTCGTAAATTTCTCGGTCAGTTTGCACTGATTGAGCTGGAGGTCTGTATATTAACGCAAGTATTATTTTTGTACCTTTATTATTCTTTATTAGCACAAAAGATGTGTCGACGTTCACAATTTGAGGTTTTGACAAGAGGGTAGGGTTAAGACTTTCTTTGATATAAAGTAAAACGCCACCTCCATTTTGATTTATTCGGCTTTTCTCAAACATTACATAACCGGGAAGTGAATACTCTGCTAAAAAGTATCTATCTTCTGTATTGAGCCAAGATTCTGTTATGCCAATCACATCATAATTTTCTGTAAACACTAGCTCTTCTAAATCTGAAAATTTATTGCGTATGCTACGAGTGTTTGCATAGAAAACCTTTAAATTTGTTATTTTAGAACTCACGGAACGCTCTTTAATAATATTGTTGGTTCTTGTCGGATCTACATGTATGTTCATGGCTGTCCTCGGTCATCGCTGTCTTCGGTCCTTATCGCTGGTGGTCCTCGGTTGCCTCTGTTTTTTGCTTGGCGTTGGATGATTTATGTCACTGCTGCTTCTTCTCGGATGGCGTTTTTTTATCTATGGCTGCGGACTGCTTCGTGTAGGAGACGACCCATGCGTGCTGAACCCACAGGGTTTAGATGAGTGCCATCCTTGCGGAACAGAGTAGGCTGGTTATAGAAATTATCCCAGAGGTTGATGAATTCAACTTCTTCCTTCAGACACAAATATTTTAGTCGGCTATTTGTGCTGAAGGCCTTGTCGTAGAATTTGTCAGGTGCGTCGATCTTGGGGAGAATGCCTGAGATGATGATATTCCTTGACTTGTTTTTGTAGTGCTGGATCATCTTGCGATATTTCTCCATCAACTCTTCGGATCTGGTGCGCATGATGTCATTTGAACCAGCATGGATGACAAAAAGGGTATTTTCGTTTGCATCCTTTGTGGTATCTTCGAAGGCTTCCACAATGTCATCCAGTCCACCTCCTGGGATGCAAAATCTTTTTCGTCGATTTGGGACTCTGTCGCAGAACTCTTCGACCTGTCCTCGTAGGATGGAATCCCCAACGAGCCTGGTCTCTTCTGGTTCGTCTTCCATCTCTACCAAGATCTCAAATCTGTTTGACATTGTGACTGGTAGATGAGACCTTTTCTGCGTTGGTCGTGCACCGTTCCTCACTGGTGTAAATCTGGTGTGGTGGCGAGACTCTGCGTACAGGTTGGGGAGAGGAGTGGTTAGAACGGGGGCGAGGGGTTGGTACTGTTTGTGCTATCAGGCTTCTTGCACGAGGAGTAGGGGAGAGACTAAGGTGAACAGGGCGGCTGTCCTGGTTTGATGTCGGCTCAGGTTCATCAGAAGCATCTGTTGCAGTGGCTACTGCATGTGTTGGATTGTTGGCAGATGACGTTGGGGCGGTGGTGGATGCTGGAGTTGAAACAATTGGAGTTAGTGATACTCCAACGTTGAGTGTTACAAATTCTTGGAGTGATTCCAGCTTCCTGGTGAGGGCGTTGATCTTGTTGTGGGCTTCATCCAATTTTGCTGTCAAATCCTCTCGTTGCTGGCAGAGTCGGCAGACTTGTGGATCAGCAGGAGCAAACATGGAAGCACCAAACCTACCGGCGCAGTTGGTACAGGCACGAGGCATGGTGCGATCACTTTCTTCAGATCACTTCACACACTTAAAAACACTTAACTCACTTTAAAAACACTAAACTCACTTTAAAAAACACTTATCTCACTTTAAAAACGCTTAACTCACTTCAGGTCACTTCACATACATAAATAGGCCTAACCGAAAACAAAAAATTTGAAATACACACAAATATGTTATCAGCGGTGATAGCCTAACCGAAAATTAAAACAAAACAAAATTAAATTTAAATACGCAGTGATAACCAAACCGAAAACAATTTTATTTTTATTTAAACAGAAATAGGCCACTAGGGGTGATAGCCTATCCTAACCGAAAACAAAAATAACCAAAAACAAAAATTATGAAATACCGGTGGTACGCAGAAATAGGCCACCAGCGGTGATAGCCTAACTGAAAATTTAAAAATTTAAGTACGCAGAAATAGGCCACCAGGGATGATAGCCTAGACTAACCGAAAACAAAAATAACCGAAAACAAAAATTATGAAATACCGGTACGCAGAAATAGGCCACCAGCGGTGATAGCCTAACTGAAAATAGTCACTGTATTGGAGTCACTGTATTGTAGTCACTGTATGGTAGTCACTGTATTGGAGTCACTGTATTGAAGTCACTGTATGGTAGTCACTGTATGGTAGTCACTGTATTGGAGTCACTGTATTGGAATCACTGTATCGTAGTCACTGTATTGTAGTCACTGTATGGTAGTCACTGTATGGTAGTCACTGTATTGTAGTCACTGTATGGTATTCACTGTATTGTAGTCACTGTATTGTAGTCACTGTATTGGATTCACTGTATTGTAGTCACTGTATTGGAGTCACTGTATTGGAGTCACTGTATCCAAGTCACTGTATTGTAGTCACTGTATTGGAGTCACTGTATTGGAGTCACTGTATTGTAGTCACTGTATTGGAGTCACTGTATTGGAGTCACTGTATTGTGTTCACTGTATGGTAGTCACTGTATTGTAGTCACTGTATTGTAGTCACTGTATAGTAGGCACTGTATTGGAGTCACTGAGTCAGAGTCACAGTATTGGAGTCACTGTATTGGAGTCACTGTATTGGAGTCACTGAATCAGAGTCACTGTATTGGAATAACTGTATTAGAGTCACTGTATCCGAGTCACTGTATTGGAGTCAAATACATGCTGAAATGAAGTATGATATGCGAAATATATTTAACGTTTGCTATACAGGTATTAAGAATCTTGTTGTTGATAGTATTGATTTGACATATCAATACAAGTTTATAGCATAAGTTCCTGAAATCAATGAGACAAATATGTTGCAGATTCCAGTGTCCGATACAATTTGCTGATAAACTTACTTTCATGATCTTAACCCGTTCGCTCAGATAACTGCAAATGTCGTTTTATTCAAACTACCTACAGACGATTTTGTTGACCTGCCTGAGTTGGAGGGTTAGTCGAATTCATCTTTTGTCCGTCGTTCCCTTGGACAGGATTCGGTGGGTCATTTATGGCACGCATGATGTCACCATTTTTCATTTTTGCTTGTCATGTGACCATCTGAGCCAATAGGAGGCTGAGATTCTAGGAGCAGCCAGCCATACCTCAGTCTTGGCCCAGCCACATTGCAAGGTGGTGGTGTGCTGCTCGGTCCACTGACTGTGACTGACTGTGACTTTTTTCTGTGCCGTGTTTGACCCCCTTAACCTGGTAAGTGACAAATCATATTTAGTGAAAATGTTACATATAGTGGAATATACGGTGATATATTTTAGACAGGAATTTGAAACTTTTACATAACTTAGCCAAATGATATAGCTCCATGTACCAACAGCCAGACATGCCCTGTGATGCCACATACTGCCACTGTTAATTATTATATTTACTTACCTGTCCTGCCTCACTTCCATGTTAGTCATAAACTTACATTTTTTTACCTGTTCCTGATGAATTTTGTTTACCCATTACTTACCTGTTTTATCTCATGCATGTGCCTGCTAATCATTTACTTACCCTTTTCACATGTTCTTGATTAATTTTGTACTGATTACCTGCAACTCATTTACTTACCATTTTTGTAGATAATGTTAACCCATTCAATGTTGTGTGCATATGATATCTGCAAACACCCCATATTCATACTAATTTTGTTCATAGGGTTTGTAGGAATGTCCATGGTGTATTTTAGGCTGATTCATTGATAAGTTGTTGAGAAATTAATTGGTTTCTCTCAATTCTTTGCCGAAAAATGTACCTGTCTCAAAGTTCAATGTACATAATGCAATGGCATTGCTATCTAGTGTTTCCGATTTCAATTTTTAGGTGTTCCATATCTTCTAGGATAGTTTTCCACTATTCATGCCAAATTTCAGCTAAATCCAGCAATATTTAGACACCCTAATAATTTTTTATAAAACCAACATGTTTTTTGTTTTTTTCGAAATTAACCCTTTGTTATTCTTTGTCAGGTTCGCGCCCTATGTGACCCAGGAAGCCATAACTTCAACACAGCATACCTACAGGATCCCCCTATAACCCACCAGAGTTTCAGCTACCTCAGGGATACTTGAGTATTTTTTTTTTTTTTTTAGTAAAGTTACTCATTTTTGTAAGTTATTTTTCCAAAATAATAATTAGAAATATATAAATCACTCTGATTTTCAATTCCACTTGACATAAGATTAAGCATTCCTTATATTTTATGGTACAATTTAAAACAAAATTACTATCTATATTACCTGATTTTTGGCGAATATTTTAGTGTGGTGTGCCACTTTCGGACAGGGTTACTTAAATCGTACACCCAAAAAAGCGTATCCTCTCCCGGGTTGGGAGGCAGACCATTTGTTTGGTTTAATAATTCATTTGTTCATATAATGTTTTTAGTTTCCTCCCTAGACCTCCATCAAGCTTAGAAAAACACCCCCTAGATAAATTTTGATATATTTTTCGGTAGAAAAATTTCCCGGCCGAAGGCCGGTTCCTCTTAAAATTGCAGGCTCGCTTTTGCTCGCCAGAAAATAATCGACACCTAAATGGCACGAAAGGTCTTAAAATTGACAACGAAATGGGGCAAAAGGTGTTAAAATCGCCAAACTAATGGGCCGAACGTCTTATAATCTCAAAACTACTGGGGCTAAACATTAAGGAGAAGGGGGTCCAGAAAAACGGGTTGCCTCCCCTTAAGACCCTTCCTAGTTTAGTGCAAATCATCTGGCAGCAGCATTTATAATACAATGAGGGGGTTAAACATGTGATGGGGCTTACGGAAGTGTTATCTTATTATGTACTGTTATTATTATTATTATTATTATTATTATTATTATTATTATGCTTTCATTAGTATATGAATACACTGTATATATTATTTTAGTTTGCTCCCTAGACCTCTATCAAGCTTAACAAAATTGTAAAAAATAAAATAAAATAACATAAAATAAAATAATAACACATAAGACGACACCCCTTCGGATAAATGTGTACATTTTTTCGGTAGAAAATTTTCCCGGCCGATGGCCGATTCCTGCTAAATTACAGGCTTGCTATCGCTCGACAGGACAAAATTCAACTCCTAAATGTCCACAAAATGTAATTTATTAACATAAACGGGGCGAAAGGTCTCTAAATCGTAAAACTAATGGGGCGAACATCCTAAAATCTCAAAACTAATGGGGCTGAACATTAGAGAGAAGGGGGTCCAGAAAAACACCCATTAAGTGAAAATCTCCCCCTTAATGATACCTCCTCCCCCCATTGTACATACATAATGCGGGAAGGTTTATAACGTTCTCCACCGACATACTGTACCCTGCTCTACACCATCATTTGTTATGGAATGTCGTGTAATCGGTATTTAACTCCCTTAATTAGTATAATCAGTTAACCCGTGGAGCCCCGGCTAGTTTTGTAATGTTTGCGCACCAGAACCCGGCCGGTTTTCAAAAAATGGTTTTATTCCAGAAACATTAGCGAATGGGTTAGGAATGAAGGAAAAACCACGAAAACCGCTCAAAAAGCTTAAAAAATGGTCCTACAGAGCCCCCGAAAACGGATTTTACAAGAGTAAAACATTGAAGGCAATTATCCCAAAAAAACAGGTTATTGCGCGCTCGCGCGCACGCACGTGGACTTTGAGAGTTTTCAACCATCGGCACGGTTGCGTGGGATACGTATACAGTTCCCATACAAATCTGAGCCCTCTTGAGTGGCTACACCTGAGGTTACGGTCGGCACAATTAGGGTGACGCGTCAGGCGCGTCTCTGGGGCTGTGCGTTACATACATCGCCGACGCGTCAGACGCGTCGCTGGGGCTGGACGGGTTAAAGGTACATATTAGCTGTTTCGTTAAATATATTAGAGCACAAATAATGCAGTTTTGATAGCGGTTTGCATCTCATTTGGCCAAATAAGTGAAGTTACAACATTAACTCGGTGTTGATGACCACTTACCAGGGCTTTATTTAGCTATGCCCAGACCAGGGAGCCTTTTATGTCCGTTAGTAGATTTACATATCTTGTACAACCTCGAACAGACATCTCTACAGTTCACAGAGGGGCAAACTTAATAAGAACTGTAAATTGAAATATTTAAATAAGGTCAATTGTTCTTTTGATAATCTATTTTATTCTGTCTATCTATTTGGAGAGATTGTTAGACACCAATCGAGCCGGGCAATACCCAAAAGGAAGCCCCTTTGGCATGTGATAAGGAGTTGCTAGAACTTCTGTATAATTTGTCTGGCTTCCCTCACTGTTTCTGTTTGTGCCTTACCTACACAGAATAATCCAGCTAGCACTCAAAAACACCTTCTCCTTCTATTAATTTCACTACACAAAACAAGCACACCACACGTCTTTCCATTAACAAAAAAAGAGAGAAAAATATGATTTTTGTTTATTAGCGACTAACACTTTCAACTTTGGAGAAGGCACTTGTTACAGACAGCTTTGCCTTTTGTCTCCTTCATACACATAGAACATATATTCATAAATTGAATGGATAAAGGAAACATAAATCCAATGACAATTAAAATAAGTTTGCTTATAATACAGTGATGTAGACATTATAAAGTACATAGGTATACGGTATGTGTTTGGTGGTGACCAAGGTTCATAACGGGTGTAGTTGTTGATGGTGTAGTTACTGTAGGGCCAGGATGTTGGACCAGGTTATCATGGCCACCTTTCATAACGGGTGTAGTTGTTGATGGTGTAGTTACTGTAGGGCCAGGATGTAGGACCAGGTTATCATGGCCACCTTTCATAACGGGTGTAGTTGTTGATGGTGTAGTTACTGTAGGGCCAGGATGTTGGACCAGGTTATCATGGCCACCTTTCATAACGGGTGTAGTTGTTGATGGTGTTGTTACTGTAGGGCCAGGATGTTGGACCAGGTTATCATGGCCACCTTTCATAACGGGTGTAGTTGTTGATGGTGTAGTTACTGTAGGGCCAGGATGTTGGACCAGGTTATCATGGCCACCTTTCATAACGGGTGTAGTTGTTGATGGTGTAGTTACTGTAGGGCCAGGATGTTGGACCAGGTTATCATGGCCACCTTTCATAACGGGTGTAGTTGTTGATGCTGTAGTTACTGTAGGGCCAGGATGTTGGACCAGGTTATCATGGCCACCTTTCATAACGGGTGTAGTTGTTGATGGTGTAGTTACTGTAGGGCCAGGATGTTGGACCAGGTTATCATGGCCACCTTTCATAACGGGTGTAGTTGTTGATGGTGTAGTTACTGTAGGGCCAGGATGTTGGACCAGGTTATCATGGCCACCTTTCATAACGGGTGTAGTTGTTGATGGTGTAGTTACTGTAGGGCCAGGATGTAGGACCAGGTTATCATGGCCACCTTTCATAACGGGTGTAGTTGTTGATGGTGTAGTTACTGTAGGACCAGGATGTTGGACCAGGTTATCATGGCCACCTTTCATAACGGGTGTAGTTGTTGATGGTGTAGTTACTGTAGGGCCAGGATGTTGGACCAGGTTATCATGGCCACCTTTCATAACGGGTGTAGTTGTTGATGGTGTAGTTACTGTAGGGCCAGGATGTTGGACCAGGTTATCATGGCCACCTTTCATAACGGGTGTAGTTGTTGATGGTGTCGTTACTGTAGGGCCAGGATGTTGGACCAGGTTATCATGGCCACCTTTCATAACGGGTGTAGTTGTTGATGGTGTAGTTACTGTAGGGCCAGGATGTTGGACCAGGTTATCATGGCCACCTTTCATAACGGGTGTAGTTGTTGATGGTGTCGTTACTGTAGGGCCAGGATGTTGGATCAGGTTATCATGGCCACCTTTCATAACGGGTGTAGTTGTTGATGGTGTAGTTACTGTAGGGCCAGGATGTTGGACCAGGTTATCATGGCCACCTTTCATAATGGGTGTAGTTGTTGATGGTGTAGTTACTGTAGGGCCAGGATGTTGGACCAGGTTATCATGGCCACCTTTCATAACGGGTGTAGTTGTTGATGGTGTCGTTACTGTAGGGCCAGGATGTTGGACCAGGTTATCATGGCCACCTTTCATAACGGGTGTAGTTGTTGATGGTGTAGTTACTGTAGGACCAGGATGTTGGACCAGGTTATCATGGCCACCTTTCATAACGGGTGTAGTTGTTGATGGTGTAGTTACTGTAGGGCCAGGATGTTGGACCAGGTTATCATGGCCACCTTTCCACTGCATGAGAAGTTCATCATCTGGGGGAACCACTTTTTGTTCACCAGCTGTTCACGCATACGTACACATAAAAGCACAATCATTCATATATATATATATATATATATATATATATATATACACACACACATACATACATAAGCATACACACGTACATACATACACACACACATACATATACAATTACTCATACTGTACATACATTTACACTCACACAATTACCCCCCCCCCCCCTCTCTCCCTCTCTCTCTCTCTCTCTCTCTCTTACACACACCCACCTCTCCACAGGCACACACAATCTCCCCCCCATTTTTTTTTTCATTTTTTTTTTCCCCCTCTGACCTGTATCTGATATACCTGGGTCAAACACAAGAGGTTTTCCAGCCAGTATTTGTTTTATTCTTTTATTCTTTGTTTCCAGTGCTGTTAGCCAAGAGGTGGTGTAAATGGTGTTGTGTAATGGAAGGCGTGATAGAGGCTTGGATCAGAACTCTCATCACTGCTTGTTTCTTATTGGCTTTATTTGGGGTTCTGGTTGTAATGACCTCATGGGTGGATTATTTGGTGTGTGGCTGAGATGGCTGGGTGTGGTAGTTTTGTTCTTGTGGTGTATTATGTCGGCCTCAATGAACAAAAACAGTTACATCAGCTTGTGGTAGATTATATAAGACAATTTGAATCCATGCAGTACAAGGTGACGTCATTCTAATTTTACTCTGGCATTGTTATCCCTTTGAGAATTGTGACGCCTTTTAGCAGTTTATTTTGGCTACCATTAGACGATTTTATGCAGTTTAGGAAGTACCTCTAGGAATCTAAGGGTTCAAACCCAACTCAATTATGCCCCACACTCCCACAGATGGTTCCTAATCTGAATGAAATTGTCTAATTATAGCCAAAATAAACTGCTTAAACGCGTCATAAGCCCCAAGGAGTTAACCCTTTGACTCCTACAGATCCTTGCAAAACTGAATACAATCGTCTAAGGAAAACAAAATAAGATTAAGAATGGCGTCATCGTATACTGGAAGGGTTAATAACTAACTCTTTCTATTAAAGTTAAGGAGGTATTGTCTTACTACTGGCCAACCAATGTATATACCACGTGATACCTCTCTTCATAGTAATATAATTGAACGGACAGTATATGTACTTTTAGTTATACTATATGAGAATACCTAAAGCAGGGTTCACACATTGGCGAGTCGGAGCGCAACGCGAGTGATGATATTTTTGCACTCGCCAATGATTATCCCAAATTCGCCGACACTTCGCCGACTTCGCCGACACTCGCACAGACTCGCGTGGCCAAAAATTTTGTACCGACACAAAAATTGGAGAGTCAAGTGGGAGTAGGACGCCGAGTCGCATAGAGTCGCGTAAACTCCTGTAGACTCGTGTGACACTCATGTAGACTCGCGTGACACTCGCGTTGTACTATTTAGAAATTTAATGATCGCGAGTCTACACGAGTCTACATGAGTGTCACGGGAGTCTACATGAGTGTCACACAAGTCTACATGAGTGTCACACGAGTCTGTTTATATTATCAACAAAAATCGTAGCAGCGAAACGACTGCACCTATGGCTTTCATATTTTTACCACATGTACCTTCCCCTTTTGGCTAACCACAAAAAAATCCCAAATTCCTCCTCCCACACACTCGCTGACTGTCGGTCCGTCAGAAGGAAAAAAAAGGAAAATCTGTGGCAGGCGGCGAAACGACTGCACCAATCGGTTCCATATTTGTGTGACAAGTCCCTTACCCTTCTGCCTTCCCCCCACCACACCCCAACCGCCTCCCACCACCCACTTCCAGCGTATCCGTACGAAGATAAGGAAAAAAAGGAAAATCTGTGGCGGCGAAACGACTGCACCAATCGGTTCCATATTTGTGTGACAAGTCCCTTACCCTTCTGCCTTCCCCCAACCACACCCCCAACCGCCTCCTACCACCCACTTCCAGCGTATCCGTACGAAGATAAGGAAAAAAAGGAAAATCCGTGGTGGCGAAACTACCTTACCAATCGGCTTCATATTTGTAACATGAGTTAATTACGCTTCTACCTTCCCCACACCATCCCCCAAACCACCCTCCCACCACCCTCCTACCCATACATAATAATAATGATGTGGAATATATGCAAAGGATAATTATATGATGACAAATAATAATATACAGATTGATATCCAACATGAAATATAAATAAATACAAGATTAATAAATTAAATAGTATATACACTCCTGTTAACTTCCTGTAGACTCACGTTCATCTCGTGTGAACACGTGTAAACTCATGTAAACTCCTGTTAGACTCCTGTAGACTCGCACTAACTATTCGTACCCTGGAATTTGACCGTTATTTTTCAAATTTTGGCGGTGCGTGTTGGGGTGTTACACTCGCCGACACTGGCGTAAACTCCTGTGAACTCGTGTAAACTCATGTAAACTTGTGTTATATTCGTGTTATATGCGTGTTTACTCGCATCAGCTGCTACTCGCGTTGGGTTCGGGCTCCATCAACGACGATATGCGGCGAGTGTGACTCGCGTTGGCCTCGCGCTCCGACTCGCCTGTGTGTGAACCTACCTTTAGGTTACACTACGGTTAAACAAATAACATAAGCTAAGTTACAGACTATACTAAGATAAGTTAAGTCAGTTATAATTTAGTTACTATAAGAGATCTTCACTCACTGGCCGTTTCGTTATGGCTGTTTAACGGTCATTGAACTCAACATGTAGTATCGCTTGCAGTGAAAGGTGATGCAAATATTATTGAACAATTTTGACACTTGGTGTAATATTTTGAAACATTCCTTTTAAGAGGATTTTTTTTTTTTGTCTGGGCCCACTTCACCCTCCTGTCCATTAGTTTTCAGATTTTAAGACGTTCGCATTAATTTGGCGATTTTTAAACCTTTCGCCCAATTTCTTTGCCAATACTAATGCCCCTTTCACACATACAGGACTAGGGTGCCGCATGCAGCAGAGTAGCTACTCTGCTGCATGCGGCACCCGATTCGGCACCTAGTCCTGACCATGCGGCTGTAGTCGTCTGTAGTCTGGTGAAGTCCTGGCAATGTGTGTCAAGTCGTGGCCCCAGAACAAAATGTTTGTGAGTTTCAAAATTTCGTCCAGACTTGACATTTGTCTGGTGGATGCGGGGAGTAGTCTGCGCTAGTCGCCACTAGTCTTCTGTATGCGGCTGTAGTCCTTGAGTATAGCGTAGCGAATTGTGTGTCATGTGTAGCATGAAGACTACAGCCGCATACACCAGAATACACCCGACAGACACGAGTACAGCCGCATAGGTCTACTTCCTTTCCTCCGCCTTCTCTTTCCTTCTCCTCCTCTCTGCTTCTCATTCTCCTCCCTCCCTCCCTTCTCCTCCTCTCTGCTTCTCATTCTCCTCCCTCCCTCCCTTCTCCTCCTCTCTTCTTCTCATTCTCCTCCCTCCCTCCCTTCTCCTCCTCCTCTCTGCTTCTCATGCTCATCCCTCCCTCCCTTCTCCTACTCCACTCTCCTTCTCATTCTCCTCCCTCCCTCCCTTCTCCTCCTCCTCTCTGCTTCTCATTCTCCTCCCTCCCTCCCTTCTCCTCCTCCTCTCTGCTTCTCATTCTCCTCCCTCCCTCCCTTCTCCTCCCTCTCCCTTCTTTTCCTCCTTCTCCTCCTGTCTTCGTTCTTTTCCTCCTTCTTCTTCTCCTCCACCTCTTCCCTCCCTCACTACCTCCCTACTACCCCCTGTTCTTCTCTTCCTACTCTCTTCCCTCTCATTTAACCCGCTGAGTGCCAGCCAATTTTGACGGTGTGCTTCTGCCAGTGCCAGTGTTTTTTTTTTTTTTG
Source organism: Paralithodes platypus (assembly GCA_032716605.1). Taxonomy (NCBI): domain Eukaryota; kingdom Metazoa; phylum Arthropoda; class Malacostraca; order Decapoda; family Lithodidae; genus Paralithodes; species Paralithodes platypus. The sequence continues at coordinate 23,534,885 of CM064581.1, read as the reverse complement.
GCTAAATCTATCAAGTTGGGAGAGAAAGGAAGGATAATGGTAAAAAATACACTCCCCTTGTCCATTTTCGCCAGAAATCAGGTCCCCGATGGTCCCGAAAGTAGCTGAAAAGACACTATAGACTACAGAGACTTTTATGGTATCGGAATGTATGGGTGGGAGGGTGGTTTTGGGGTTGGTGGGGGGAAGGTAGAAGGGTAATTGACTTGTGTTACACATATGAAGCCGATTGGTGAGGTAGTTTCGCCACCACGGATTTTCCTTTTTTTCCTTTTCTTCGTACGGATACGCTGGAAGTGGGTGGTGGGAGGCAGTTGGGGGTGTGGTGGGGGGAAGGCAGAAGGGTAAGGGACTTGTCACACATATATGGAACCGATTGGTGCAGTCGTTTCGCCGCCACAGATTTTCCTTTTTTTTCCTTCTGACGGGACCGACAGTCAGCGAGTGGGTGGGAGGAGGGATTTGAGATTTTTGTGGTGGGTAGCCAAAAGGGTAAGAGGTACATGTGGTAAACATATGAAAGCCATAGGTGCAGTCGTTTCGCTGCAACGATTTTTTTTCGGCGAGGACGTAGTCGACTGTAATGATGTCCACCCCTGGTCGAGCGCCCTTCATATACCTCCGTTGGCCACAGAACCTGTATGTGTCGGCTTTATGCGAGTGTATGCGGATCGACTCTGAAGTCGATAGTCTGAAGTCTTATAGATGCGGGTGTAGTCGGCATGTACAAATGACCGTTATTTCCATTGTCGGTTAGAGTCTCAAGACTTCTCCGGAGTCAAGACGACAACGTCGGCTGTATGCGGCTGTAGTCTTCTGTAGTCTGGTGAAGTCCTTTGGATGCGGCATTACCGAGCCAGCTCCACCAAGTCGGGGAAAAAAACGCCACGACTAGCTACTCTGCTGCATGCGGCACCCGAGTCCTGTATGTGTGAAAGGGGCATAAGACCTTTCGTGACATTAGGTGTCATTATTTTCCTGTCGAGCGACAGCGAGCCAGTAATTTTAGAGGAACCGTCCTTTGACCAGGATATTTTTCTACCATTTTTTTTTAGAATTCTTTACGAAGTGAGGTCTGAGGGGGAGGGAGGGGGGTCATCTCCCCCTTCCAAACTTCTGGGAATCTGTTTTAGCGAGAGTGGTAATATGATCTTTCCAAGAGAGGTCAGGAGAAAGAGAAACACCAATGATAATACTGATAGAAGATGAAGGGTTGATTTGTGTATTATTATAGAGTAAGGGATAGTCGCGTGGGAGAATGTGACGGCTAGATAGATCGATACATTGTGTTTTGGAAGCATTGAAAGTAACAAAATTGTATCTACTCCAATAACAAATAGTTGATAGATCAGAAGATAGGCATGCTACGGCCTATTCACGTGAGTTTTAGAATGATTGAGGAAAACTAGTTTAATTGTGTAAGGTAGTCATCAGCATAGGAGTGGATAGAACTGGAGGTACAATTAAGAATATCCTTAACTACTGTGAGAAAAAGCATTGGAGACAAGACAGAACCCTGAGAAATACCAGATTTGATAGCTTGAGGAAGTGAGTGATGGCCGTCCACAAAACAACTATGGAACGGCTAGAAAGTAAATTAGAGACAAAGGCACAGATGGAGGGATGGAAACCGAAGGAAGGTAGTTTATAAATTAGAGGTTTGTGTCAGACTCTACCGAAAGCTTTTGATATGTCTAACTCAATAGATAAAGTTTCACCGAAGTCCCGTAAGGAGGATGACCAAGAGTTAGTAAGATAACAAAAAAGATCACCAGTTGAGCAACCCTTAAATTAAGGAAGCCATACAGGCGATCTGAGAGTAGATTATGGAAAGAAAAATGCTAAATACACTATTTATTAAGAATAGTTTTAAAAAACATTAGAGATGCGAGAAATGAGAGCAATTGGACAATAGATGGAGGATTGAGAGCAGTACCCTTCTTTGGGACAGGTTGAATGAGAGCAAACTTCCAGCAAGAAGGAAAGCCGTTAGAGGAAGGCTAGAGGATCCCAGAGACTTCACATCTTGGCTTCAAAGATTCCAAGATTTCAATGGGTGTCCAGCCACTACTTTTAAGCTCCTCGGTGGCCTAGTGGTTTAGGTGCTGGAGTGCTGCATTACTGGCCTGGGTTCGACCCTTGGCTGGGGCACGACAAAAAAAATATTAATTTATTAGGGCTCTACTTGTTTATCAGTGAGGCCTTCAATGTGCCTCAGATTACTTGTATCCTTCTCTAGTACTTAGTTGCTAGTGTTTGTGTGTGAGGTGTTTGTGTGTATGGTACCTAGCTACGTGATCACGAGTCGAGTCGGAGCGGGTGAAGGTGGATGGGATATAATTCCGAATGAAGCCACTACTTTTAAGCTCCTCGGTGGTCTAGTGGTTTAGGTGCTGGAGTGCTGCATTACTGACCTGGGTTCGAACCCTGGCTGGGGCATGACTCAAAATATTAATTATGGCTCATGGCTGTACAGTAAGGTAAGGCAAGGCATTATATCTCTACCCAATGATAGTCAAGGATCTAGGTTAACTAGAAGACCAGGAAAGGTACAACAACCATATTTATAAAATGAAAGGTAGATTGGGTAAGGTATATTGTAAGATATTCCCATCATTATTTTCCTGAGCAGTATTCAAATCCTTCTGCACAGCCATGATTCCCGAGAACAGCCCCCTGCGTGAGACTCCCTGTGAGAGTAAGCGTGGTAATGAGTGATTAAAAGGGTGGTCGAAGGGATGTCTGATTAATTTTTGCTTTCTGGACCCCCTGCATGCGTCCTCATGTTTAGCGCATTATTTGTGAAATTTTAAGACAGTCGCCCCATTAGTATGGCGATTTTAAGACCTTTTAGGTGTCGGTATTATTTCAGGCGAGCAATAGCGAGCCTGCAATTTACATGGAACCTGACCGGTATTTTTCTACCGAAAAATGCACAACTATATCTCGAAGGGGGTACTAAGGGGTATTTTATTTTAAGATTGATGTACTGTAGGTTTAGGGAGAAAACTAAAAAAAAATATATATATATATACCGGTATATATATATATATATATATATATATATATATATATACTGTATTTTTTTTTTTTTTTTTTTTTTTTTTTTTTTCTATATTCCAACTACTCCCTCTCGGGCATAGGCTGAGAGCCTGTACATTCCACCGCCCAACACGGTGAAGCCCGTGAGGTCTTGTTCCAGTCTGGGGAGTGAGACATGCGAAGCATCCATCATGGCTCGAAGCAGCTCCATCTCTGAAGCGGCCGGTTGCTTCGCTCAAGTGCTTCACCGTCTCACCCTCCAGACTCAGACCCTCACTCTCAGAACGCCACCTATTGAGCAGTGAACTCACTAGGCATTGTCCCCCTGTAACATATTTTGAATATGGGAATATTCATACAGTGTTATTTAATCAGGGAACAACGAGGGTATTTTTTTGGCATTTCGGTGGGCTTTGTGGTAATGCACTGATACTAGGTACAGCACAAATTCAATCCCAATAATATCTTCCCATTGACATATCGGGATTTGAACCCGGGTCCATTGGATTACCAATCCAGTGGCATGACCACTCCACCACACCTCCCCGGTATATATATACAGTATATACGGTATATACTGTATAATTATATACAGTATATAAAGTATATATATATATATATATATATATATATATCATAATAATAATAATAATAATTATACAAATAGATACAAATATCCCGTTATTACTCTCAGTACATTATGAAACCATTCTCGACTTTTATTCTGGGTATTGTTTGACGAGTTTAAGTTTAGAAAAGGCTTGTAAGAGTTAAAGGGGTACTTGCAATGATGTTGACCCCTTTGATTGCAGGAGGTACTTCTGAAGATGTACAAAATCGCTTAATGTTAACCACAATAATACAAAAAAAAAAAAAAAACGCTATGATTCTTAAGGTACCAGTAAGATACTGATTGACTGACTAGGTAAGGACTAGTTTAGAAAGGTTGAGGCACATGGAATAGGAGGATCGTTGTTGGGATGGATTAGGTCATGGCTAATTGGTAGGAAACAGAAAGTCAGCATAAATGGTACCAAGTCAGAGTGGGGAGCAGTCAAAAGTGGTGTCCCCCAGGGATCGGTATTAGGTCCCCTGTTGTTTTTTATATACATAAATGACCTAGATCTAGGTATGACTAGTAGGATAAGTAAATTCGCAGACGATACTAAAATGGGGAGATCAATTGATTCAGATAGCGATATAGAGTGCCTCCAAAGGGATCTAGATACCTTACATGAATGGTCAGTAAATTGGCAGATGAAGTTTAACATTGACAAATGCAAGGTATTAAAGATAGGGAAGATGCAAACAAATGTTAAATATAAACTAGCTAATTTAGAATTAGAAAATTCAGACTGCGAGAAAGATCTAGGTGTGTTTGTTAGCAATGATTTGAAGCCTAGAAAACAGTGTATAAGCGTTCGTAATAAGGCAAACAGGATTCTCGGGTTCGTCTCTAGGAGTGTGAGTAACAGAACTGCTGATGTTATCTTAAAACTTTACTTGTCATTAGTGAGACCCCATATGGATTATGCTGTCCAATTTTGGTGTCCTTATTACAGAATGGACATAGATTCATTGGAGAGAGTACAGCGTAGAATGACAAATATTATCCATAATATTAGAAATCTTTCGTATGAAGAAAGGTTGAAGAAATTAGGTTTACATTCGTTAGAGAGACGCAGAGTTAGAGGGGATATGATAGAGGTGTTCAAGGGGGTTAGTGGGATTAACAAAGGGGACATGACAAATGTACTAAAGCTCAGTGATAGCGAAAAAACTCGTACCAATGGTTTCAAATTAGATCAATTTCGTTTCAGAAAAGATATAGGCAAATATTGGTTTGGTAACAGAGTTGTAGATGGGTGGAATGGACTACCAAGTGCTATAGTGGAATCTAAAACGGTAGGGAGCTTTAAGATAAAATTGGATATGCATATGGACGAGAAGGGTTGGGTGTGAAGGGGGATCAGCCGGGTTGGGCCAATCAGAGCTCTGCAGACCCCCATAATCCTGCGTTAATCTCTAACCGTTTTGGTAAGATGATCCTCAGGGTATTAGAGTGTTCAGCCTATAATTGGGCTTTGTAATTGAACTGGGGTTGTGTGGGACAGGCATCTGCCTTGCTTAGGCCAATCGGCTTTCTGCAGACTCCCATTTTCTTATGTTCTTATGTTCTTATGTAATTGACTGACTATACCTACCAGACTGATTACAAATATTGGATGTCCATGTGAGTTTAATCAATAGAGTCGTTGTCAATTTTGCTACCAAGAACAAATACATTACTTTAAATTTGGACATACAAAAAGGAAATAAATGTATATATTTATTGTCATATTTAGTAATTGTTTTGCATACTAAATTGTTTTCCTTTTTTAAGACAAAGAGTTCTATTACTTTATGCAATTAAACAATGTAGTCTACATCCATACAATGAATTGTTAAACAACGCTAATCATAATGAATACATTCCCATAATATTAATTATAGCATTTAATGTTAATCATCGTTTCAATTATATATTAATGATGACTGGATAATAAAACGGATGATTAAGCCAAACAGGGAGAGAATCATAAAATAATTGCAAATGGAATGAACGTCATCCCGTCAAGTTAGGATATATACAGTATATATATACTGTATATATATATATATATATATATATATATATATATATATATATATATATATATATATATATATATATATATATATATATATATATATATACTGTATATATATATATATATATATATATATATATATATATTCTTTCAGGCAGGTGAGATTAAAATAATAGGCACAGTTTGCATTATTGAGTTTTTTATTGATACTCTCAATTTTTCGTATAGTTTTTCTGGTATTTTCAGGAAGTTGGTAAAGGAGGTTTGCAAAAGGTTCCGACGTTTCAATGGACGCAGCCATCATTATCACTTCTCCTTGATAATGATGGCTGCGCCCATTGAAACGTCGGAACCTTTTGCAAACCTCCTTTACCAACTTCCTGAAAATACCAGAATAACTATACGACAAATTGAGAGTATCAATAAAAAACTCAATAATGCAAACTGTGCCTATTATTTTAATCTCACCTGCCTGAAAGAAAATATCCTCCCTGGCTACACTAATATCAAAATATATATATATATATATATATATGTGACGATATTGTTGCTAATTAACAAAACTTGACCTTCATATGATGAAGAAGCTGGGTACGTTGTTTCTTATTTTCCTATCCAGTATCGATAAATCAGCTAGTAAGAGAATACCTTTTCCGCCATGTGAAACAAATAGGGATGGGTGGACACTGAATAGAGATGCCAACCCCTGCCTGTTATGACCACAGAGAAGTTATAGTGGTGAGAAAGTCGTCATCGGCCTGTAAGTGCAAACAATCGAAACCCCTTTACATCTGAATGAAAGGGAAAGTGAGGCTAGATGAAAGCGGATAAGCGGAGGCCGAACACAAATGTATTCATGGCGGGTGGATTAAGCATTGTCCACACACACTACCTGCCCCTAACGCTTGGCTGAACACCAAAAAGTAGATCACCATTAATTTCCCTTGGAGGTGGGGATGAAGGAGATAAAGTGATCAGCTGACAGCACTTTACGTTGACCTTATTCTCTCACCTCGGCATCCATGTTGTATACCCGACGCTACAAGTATTACAAACAATCATAATTATATATAAAGGTACCTAATGGTGATCGAGCGAGTAAAGAGAAAAAGGTAGTTTACCCCTTCTGTACCGGCGACGTATTTTTCATTGTATTCTGGCAACTATAAGACGATTATATTCAGCTTATGAAGGGCGTGTACCAATTACAAGGCTACACACTATTTCAATTATACCGTTTAGCTACCATATATCCCTCCCAAGCTTCATAAAATCGTGTAAATGTAGCTGAACAAAAATATAAAAGACGTCACCAGTACAGAAGGGGTTAATATCTACGCCTATAAATGGACATCGCGGTGAACTAAAATGGACACACAGGTAAAAGTTAAATGATTATTCATGTAATGTCTCGGGCTATTCAGAACCTAAACTCTGAACTTGATTTTGTATTTCTCTAGTGTCGTGAACTATGCAGAACTTGGACTTGGAACTATTTATTTGATACATTTCACTGGTGCATGACTTCAGTCTTGAACATATAGATTGTTTTGTATATATATATAGTTTTGTTAATTACTATTTATGTTCAGCTTAGTTCAAGCCATGGGTATCTGCTAAGCTATTTGAATGTGCGTAGTTTTTCATATTTTATTAACCCGGGAACGGCGAGAACACTCTTAAGTGGTTTTGGTGGGCAAGGGCGAGGACCCTCTTAAGAGGTAAGGCCTAAAAAAAACTTTTACAAGGCCCAAGTAGCACTTAAAACAAGTGAAATGGTCATTAAGTGAGATAATTCCCTTCCATACCTCCTATCACTACTCCACATCTGTCAAAATCCCCTCTCCCCCCCCCCCCCCTTCAATTATCACCTTTTTCCGTTATTCCCTTATTCATTGGTATATTTTCGTGTAAACATCTCCAAGCCGGTTCTATGGTGTGGTCATGTGACTAGCCAGTGTGTAAGTAAGGAAGAGGGTTGGGTGAGTGAGTCAGTCTTACTCAGTCAAGCTCTAGGCCTCGCGTCTTCCCCGCTCTGCTGCACAATTCATGGATGAACCGCTCGGCAATAATTCGCGATTTTGACCATCCAAACACTATTCCCACTTGTTTTATTGTTGTTACATGTTACTATCTTCATATTAAACGTAAAATAGGCGCATATGAATAAGTAATAACGATATTTATCGTAAAATTATGATTATAGGCAGGAATGAAGCTTAATATTGCCGCCCAGAAGTGTGGTGTTCACTACACCCTGCGCGCGCTCGCCGGGTTAATAGGGCCTACATTAGAGGTAGGTCGGAAATCGTGACTTTTAACCTCTGTAACTAAAATAGGGCTAGAGCAAACGGGCTGTAAATTATCACACCAATTTCCTGGCTGACACTTCCCAAATGGTAGAACTATCAGCTTGAATACTGAAGTCATGTGAGTTATACAAATTTGAACAGGTTAAAGGGAGCATTTGTTATCTCCACCAAACGAAGCTTGCGGAAACTAGTTGTCTGTTTGTACGTGTTTTTTGCTTGTCAGTATAATTTCTCATAAACTGATCGGTGGATTACGATAAGACTTCATCAGTGCTTATATTTGGCACCTGAATATAGACTATTAACTTTTGGCCAACATCCAATAATCCTTTTAGCTACCCTCATCCCACGAATAAATGAGTAAAACATTAATACATAAAAACACCATAAGAGGTTTTTGATACATCTTTACAATCCTCTGCATTATTAGACATATTTGTTACCTAAGGACTTCTATCTATCTATCTATCTATCTATTGCCAGACGACGTGATCCCCTGAGGGGTGGCCACGAATAAATCGCCGCCATGCACCTCTGTCCCCAGTCAGTTGATGCCCCTCCTCCCATCCAGCACTTCTCTCATGCATATACATCTTAACTCCAGCCTTCCACCTCTCTCTCGGTTTATATCTCCCTCTCTGTCCTTCCACTTCACTCTCGTACACTCTCTTAGTCATTCTCTCGCTTCCCATACGTTCCACATGGCCGAACCATCTCAAGGTGTTCCTTTTTACACTTTCCAGCCCATCTATATCCACGTCACACCGCTCTCGTACTTATTCATTCGTCTGTCTATCCCTCCATGTAACTCTGCATGCACTTCTCAAGTAACTCATTTCCACCCCTCTCACTCTTCTAAGCATTTCACACATACAAAAAAAAAAAAAAAAAATGCTTGGATGACCCAAAGTCTCTAAAATATATACAGAGAGTTGAATGATATTCAATGATTGCATTCAGTGGATACTAACATACTAACAGCTCAACCTTCAAGTCCAATTCTGCCACTCAGCCCTACTCCATCAATTCACTTCGGAATTTGATTGCCTCAGCCCATATTAATCACCTTAGCCCAATTCAATCACCTTGGGCCAATTCAACCGCTTCAGATTATTCGACTGGCCCAATTTGACCAAATTCAGTCATTTGGCCCAAATTGAAAGCTCAGGACAGCTTACACACATTTAAATGCCACTCGTTCATGTTTGCCTGAATGGTGGAGATTTGTGCTCTACTGAACACTCTAGTTTGAAACGTGGACTTGACTCATAGAATTACTATTATGTAAGCTACCGAAGCCTTCTAGTAGGGTACGGATACAGCGGTGAATACTGGAGATAAATAATGGCAATTAAAGGGGCTTTCATAAAACCCTCCCGACACAGCGAAATTGGATTGTCATGTAAATTTATGTGAGACAGCCAGACGACAATTACGTTGGACCACAGCCATCCGTACGTGTAACGACCGCATACCGTAAAGACACCCGTAAGATCCCGCCAATTGGCCAACATACACATCACCAAGACGACAAAACAAAACTCTGAACAGACAGAACATAAATTTGAACAGACTGAGGAAGAGCACTTTATTGACAACGTTTCGTAGATAGCTTCATCAGGTCAATGACCTGATGAAGCTATCTGCGAAACGTTGTCAATAAAGTGCTCTTCCTCAGATGGTATTTTTTATCCATTCTGTCTACTTTTCAAGTACCGCTCAACACCCTGTTCAATATAGCTATAGAAGACGATTTACCCCATAAAAGTGTCTTTTTTTCTGGGCGAGCCTACAATTTAGGAGAAACTGGGCTGCGGCAGGGACATTTTCCACCCGAAAAATTTACAACTATTGAGCTCTTGTGATTTGTTATGCAAATATATCCATTTAGATTGATATTCAAATCTAATCATCTATATATTATTGAATACATATGTATTTGTGTATATATAACTGATTTCATTGAGCATCAATCTAAATGGATATATTTGCATAAAGAAAATGACAAGAGCTCATCAACACTTGTCAGCAGCTGTGCATATTTACCTTCAATGGGTTCTAGGGGGCGTTTTATAATTTCAAAGGGGTCTGAGGAGGCGGAAGTTTTGTTATTCTATCTAGGGGGACACACTAACACTATATTGCTCGGAAATGGTTGGATCAATCAAATCCCTCAATAATAATCGAACCAAATATCATAATAGGGTCGTGCCAGATAGTGTAAATATAGCAAGGAGAAGGAAGTGACCACTATCCTCTATAACTAAAAAATTATGACTAGAGTAATCGAGCTAATATTACTACCAATTAGAAAGAGTCAGCCAGGGAATAGATGAGGGCATGTACAGCCAATTTTCTCTAGCCCTTCTTGAGTTACAGAGGTTAGTGGTCAAGATTTTTGGCCTACTTATAATGAGTAGACTATAGTTGTGTGGTGTGAATACCGTGTGATGCAATAAGGCATAATACAATCTTACAATGAAAGTTACTAGTGAAGAATAACGAAGAAACCCAAGATATAATGCAGACAAAATATATACAGTATAATAATTGATTAGAGAGACACGAGGCTACCCAAGATTGAGCAAGGAAGCAAAAACTGGTTATGATGCGGTGTCATGATGTGATAGACAGAGGTAAAAGGTGTCTATGACGTAACATACACTTCGATATTGTGAAAAATATGGATATTAGTCGAATGATAGGCTTCAACTAGGTAATGAGGTAAGCTTTATTCTTAGAAACAATTTAATATGGTTAATCAGTCTTTCAGTGGAACCCCAAAAATTAAGTTATGAGATGGAAATGGCCTTGATGACGGATTGGAGGTGTTGTTGCTTTGGTAGTAAACCCAGGACCCAGATACCGTCATCATCTTCGTCACAGTTCGAGAACATTAGAGTTCTGAGGATTAGTTTGGGTAGCTGTAACAGTGAATAAGTCATTCCCAGTGATGGTGGTGTGGTCTCAGATATCAAACGGATTTGATCGCAAGTCGAAGATACATTGTTGTTGAAGATGGCATACCCAACTTTCCAAAATTAATGTTCTGCCATTAAGCTCTCTCAAAGACAACTCCCAGGGTTGATAAATCTAAACTAAGGTTACTAAACTCCCCAGATAATCACAAAGGCTTAAAATATCCCAGGAAGACGCAGGTGCATTTTCCAGTACATGAAAGAGGTAATGATTGTAGATGACAGACCAATATTGGTTGCAGATGGCAGACCATTGAAATATAGCAATGAACTTTTGTTGCTACCTGGCTCAGTCTTATCGTTGGTAGTGCAAAACATTGTTAAGATGTTCCTGGTGTTTGTGTAAGATAGGCATCGGTGAAGAGAGCTAGAAGTAGGCTCATTGGCCCTTGTGGCTTGAAGGTGTGGGGCCTAGAGAACCTAGGGTCTGAGCCGTTCTCTATGATTCTAAGAATGGTAAGCTTAAATATTCCATGCACAGTGTATCTATCTTTCTATTGTAGAGTTCACCATATGCAAGTGGCACCGACGAGTGCGACGTCCTTCAGTATTTTGTATAAAGTTTATTCCTCTTACAGGTTGCCACCCAAGGCTGACGAGTCACATTCACCAGGATTTTTATGAGGTTGTCTCTCCTACATGGGATGCCAACCAAGACTGACGAGTCTTTATAGGCATATTGGTCAGATTATATGATTCTAGTTTAGCTGTAAGATCATATATATAATGATCAAATTATTTTGCATACTGTATCGTTCTTAACACCAATAACACCTCAAATGAAATTATGTGAAAGCATGTGATTCTCCTAGGATTGGAAGCCATATCAGGCTATTACTAATATAAAAGATAATTCTTTTGGACTAGGAGCAAATACAATATAAGTAACAATACCTATGACTCTACCAATCCTAATCCATCCTCTATAACCCCGCTCGTCATGATACCCGAAAACAGCCCTCTGTGGTGCCCTCCAATGAACAGAACTTAACCTCTCCCTGAATCCATCTATCCCTCAGCCTATGACTTAGATTGCTTCAAACTCCGTGTGTCCAGACATTTTGGCTCGAACATTCCTTGATTTTGTCCCTGTCACTCTTTCAACTCTGTGGGAGGCACTTGTCACAGGCAGTTTTGCGTTTTGTCTTCCTCATCCACATAGAATTTGTTTTGATATTGACAAGCACTATGAGATTGCTTGCCATATAATTGTTTAGGTTGTAAAGGAATCGTATATGGCGATGGACACCCACTAGTCAGAATTATCTTCCCAAACTTGGATCGTAATCCCCTTTTAGGCTCGCTGGTTTTCATGGAGTTTTATTCTTATTCATTCAAAGTGTAAATGATAGAGGTAAAGGAGATATTTTAGCAATATTATTTAATAATTTGCTGTCATGAGGTTGCAAACATATGCCTCAAATGTTGTTGTTATTTTTGCATTATATACAGTAGATGCATTATTTTGCATTAGAAGTATAAACTTATTTGGCAATTTATGACAATTTTATCCTTGGTTACAGGCGGAGATGTTACTATAGCCATTCTCATGTAAAGAGGTTTTATATAAAGTGACTTTATCAGTGTGGAGAAAGGGAAAGGTGATACTGGCATACAGGGCTTGATAACAGGTAATGACTTATTCCAAGGACCAAGCTCAACGACGAGTAACTACTTTATTGTAATAACATTGTTTATTTTATTTATTTTCACAAAATGTTCGAGACATGCATAGCAAAAACATAAATAAATACACAAAATAACTATATAAATTATTAAACAAATAAACAAATTAGGAAGCTCGCAGTCTTTCATAGTATGATTAAGCTAATTGATTTGAACTGTTCATGGTGATGTTGATTGTACTACTATTACTACTACTACTACTAATGATTATAACAATAATATTTATAATAATAAAAATAATAATAGTAAAAATAATAATAATAAAAATAATAATACAAATAATAATAATGATAATACTACTAATAATAATAATAATAATAATAATTAAAGTTGCAAACAACATTGTCTGGGGTTCAAGCGGTTGTGCACGCAGGGTATTGTTTTGTATACAAGGGTTGTGTCACATATATCAAAAGAACATCCAAATTATCGGGAATGGAGAAACTATAGAAGGAACAGATTGTAGCCATTTTGGCTATGGCTATTAAGGAGTGTAGCTCTTTTGGTGGCGGCCGTTTATGAGTGTGTCTGTTGTTGTTGTTGTCTTTCCCCAAGCTGCCTGGCCGAACAGCCCCAAGGCCCCGAGCAAGGCCAAGGCCACAACCGAGCGCCCTCACAGAACCCCCCCTGCCGACCACAACAAAGCCTGGGTGACCGAAGCCACTCCATGGCGGGGAGCTGAGGAGGGTGCGGAAACGCCCGGGAAACCAAAGCCCCACCCAGGGCCCTGTGCCCCTCAGCAATTATGAAGAGAAAGTTGAGGGGCAAAGGAAAGATGTGAGGCTTTGGCTTCCAATCTTGGTAGATTGGGAGGTCAATCCACGCAAGAGACGCCGTCACTTGAGATCTAGAAAATATATAAGTAAAAGGAACAGTCAGAGTAAGCTATGGGTATGGCAGAGATCGCTCAGTTCTCACTCTGATAGACCAGCCCATCACCACATCACCATATAATATTTATACTAATTTATCACATCCATAATATGATCATACAATATGTGTTATATAATTTTCGTAAGTTTAAGTGCTTTTCAATATGTATTGTAGTAAAACTCAAATTATATAACTTTTAAAAAATACATAATCATATTTCTACATCTAAGCCATAATATTGCTATTCCTAGCCCAATAATATACCTAAATGAGTAAATCACCTCCATGTCAGCTTAAAGCTAAGACTTCTCCTGGATAATCAAACAATATCTAGGTTACTTTAGGTAAAAAGTGCTTTCTATTATGTAATAATGCTCAAAACATATAATAAAGTATAGTACGTGTTTCATTTAGTAACACTGAAGTAATAACCTTATTATATAAGGACAACACCACAAAAGCTGAAGCAAAACTAAGAATGATAACAAAACTACAACTCAAATGGCCACACTCATACACGGCCATAACCAATAACAGACACACTCATGTAAATACATAAATACATGAGTGTGTCTGTTATTGGTTATGGCCGTGTGATATCACATATGATATGTGACATGGCCGAGGGAGAAAACAAATATATATATTTATGTATATATATATGTAACAAATGCTACTGGGGTGTTTTAAATGTTTGTTTTTTAGGCCTAGGATCTTAAGAGTCTTCCCGCAGTCGCCCAGTAAAACCTCTTAAGAGTCTCCCCGCAGCTGCCGGGTTAAGAGGAAAGCAGACGTCGAAATATTTATTTGGGTTGACTTTTCTTTATGTGAAGTGATTCTAAAGTTCTTAATTTTACAGAAGAGCAACTGTCAATTATTTAAAAATTTGCCTTGCTTAGAGGAATTTTACATACTTAGCTTAGTGCAATGGTCCCTCACAGCTGAGTGAGGAGGGTTTGTGAGTGGTTGACCCATCCTGATGAACATTTAGGTCAGTCTTACAGGATGGGTCAACCATTGTTGTTGATCATTGTTGCTATTGTTGTTATTGTGTGTGTGTGTGTGTGCATGAATGTATGTATGTATGTGTGTATACATTATGTGTGTGTGTGTTAGTAAAAATTGTAGTAAAATTTGTCAAAATCCTAATGACGAATTTATATATATATTGGTCAGTACCTTGATTTGATAACCAAACAATAACAAACAACGTTCAGCCAACATGTGTCCACCCCTCCCACACCGAATTAAAAAAACAAACACAAAAATTAAGGGGGGGGGGGGGGGGGGAGAGGGGGGAGGGGGGAGGGGGATTAGTTTGTTCCCTAGATTACTCAATTTTACACTATTCAACTAGTTTTTCACAACGACCTAGCATGTAGTCACTCCAAAACATATGTGATGAAGCCATACCACCTCTATTTTCTGTTCAATCAACTATTCCCGATTGGGGTTGAGAAGATCTTGTTACTCTCACTGCCTCCAAAACCCAAATTCTCCATCTACCTACCCGTCACAATCTTCCACACTACTGTCCCTTATACTTCAATAATACACAAATCAACCATTCATCTTCTGTCAGTATTTTTGATGTATCTTTATCATCTGACCTTTCTTGGAAAAACCATATAACCACTCGTGCTCAAATAGCTTCTCATAAGTCATTTGTGCTCTGTGGGTTCTTCATCCCCGCACAGCTTCTTACTCTGTACAGGAGCACAATGCACCCATGTATCGAGCATAGTTCGCATATGTGGGGAGCTTCCACACATATTGCACTTATCGACAGAGTAGAATCAAAATAATTTAATATCATCAACTCCCTTCATCTTACTAATTACCTACAATCTCTCTCTCTGAGCTGCAATGTTGCATCTCTCTAGATTTTCTACCGATATATATATATATATATATATATATATATATATATATATATAAATATATATAATTCAAAATATGTAAATTCAAGCCAGCTATAATTTTCCTATTCAATGTAGTGGACAAGTAGGTCAAGGAAAGGATGAGAAGAAGAAAGTAACATATTGGTGTCAATATGAAGATCACGACCTCAATCAGTCACAGACCTCTTGTTAAAATTGTCTACGTGTTGAAGATGGACTATTATTATCAAATGATGTATAGAATAAACAGTCTGTCTTTTATTTCTATTGTCATTGCTGTTAGTTAATGATGCATATTGAAATGTACACATTATATTTTGATAACATTAATCGTTGCTATTATTGTGACTAATTATATGTGGTGCATTTTATATCATATTAAATTATAATAAACCCCCCTTTAATTATACTCACTTCATAAGAACCAATACACATATTCCCAATTTGAATGTATAACTAACAAGTGCTAAGGTCGGCATGAAAAAAACATAAATATATAAAATCTAATTATATGTTCAACACTGAACTAAATAAAAACAAAACATATATATATATATATATATATATATATATATATATATAATTATATCCAAATATAAACATGCTAACTGCATAAATGATAAGACTAAAGTGTAAGATCGAAGTGCATTTTATAACAGTAATCGTTGTTATAATTGTGTTTATGATTACTGAGTATTTGTGGTGCATTTATAGATTATGCTATGGTCGGCCTCTTCCTCTCTGTCCCTCCACCTCACTTTCGTACACTCTCTTAGTCATTATCTCGCTTCCCATATATGTTCCACATGGCCAAACAATCTCAATGAGTCCTTTTCACCCTTTCCAGCACATCCTAAGCCACAGCACACCGTTATTTTGCTTCCTCATTCATCTGTATATCTCTCCATGTAACTCCACACACTGTTATCAAGTAACTCATTACCACCCCTTGCACTCTTGATTTGTGTCTCTCCAACAACGTCCATGCTTCACTCTCTTACATCAATTTCGGGATTACCGCACTTTCATGCAATGTCTTTTTTACTTCCATGCTAACCACCCTATTCCTTGTCACTCCTTTCAGCGTTCTTACAACCCTCTTCCCTGTTTGCATCCTCTCCCGCACTTCATCCTCCATACTCCCATCTTTACTCATCACACTGCCCAAATACTTAGATGAGCTGACATTCTCCATAACCTGACAATTCAACCTCATCTTACAGTCTGTGACTGCACCCCTTTCAAAGACCTTAACCTTCCTCTTCCCCACATTTACCTTCAGGTTCCATTTCTCACACACGGTTCCAAACATATTTACCAGACCCTGCAACTCCCACTCACAATCACTCATCAGAACTGTATCGTCAGCAAACAGCAGTACAGGCAACTTCCACTTATTTCCTTCCCTTATCAGGGGTAAACCAACATTCACTGCTCTTCCTTGAATTTTGTTCATGACTCCATCCATATATATATTGATCAGCCATGGGGACATCACACACCCTTGCTTTAACCCAACATTCAGATAATAGAACTCGCTCTGTTTATTCTCCGAACGCACTGCCGCCTTTGCACTCTCATACATACTCTTCACCACATTCAGCAACTTACCAGCTACTCTGTATATTCTCAATGCTTTTCACAGACCTTCTCTATCAACTCTGTCATAGGCTTTCTATAAGTCCATAAAGGTAGCATACAACTTTTGTCCCTTCTCCAGATATTTCTCAACAACAAATTGCAAAGAGAAAATCTGGTCTACACAACCTCTTCCCTTCCCAAACCCTCACTGCTCACCCATTTATCTGTTCTCACTCTCGCTCTCTCGACCAATACCCTAGTATACATCTTCCCTTCTATGCTTAGGAGACATATACCTCTGTGATTGCCACACTCTCCTCTCTCCCCTTTACCCTAACAGACTATTATGCCTGTCTTCCAGTCTTCAGGCACACTTCCCTTCTCCCATGCTAGTCTACACATTTTCCATACCCATTCAATCACCAACTCACCACCACACCTCAGCATCTCCCAACACACTCCAACTACTCCTAATACTTTCCCCATCTTCACCCTTTTCAAGGCCTCATACACTTCTGACCTCCTAATCCCCACCTCCTCCTCCACTACCCTGCTTCTTCTCCCTCCCATACCCCATCCAACTATGTTTGCCAGCATTTAATTCTCTACATTAAACACATAATTGGAATTCTTCCTTCATCTGTCGACTCTGCTAGCACTCGCCCATTCATATCTTCACTCCCTTACAACTTCCCTTGCCACCCTCCCTAAATATCTTGACCTCTTTCCAGATTACATGTTTATTTGTAGGAAGAGCTTGTCAATACAATCAAAATATTACATATGACAATTTTATGTAAATAGTACATTACCACCATCTTGTTTTTATCTTAATGCGTTTAAGATCACAGTAAACACAATTCGTTATTAACCCTTCCAGTAAAGTGACCCCTTCCAAGTTTTTTATTATGGCTTTCATTAGACTATTTCAATCTGTTTAGGCATAATGTTTGGTAAGGAGAGGGTCAAGTCGGAAAGTTTATGTGTTTAACGGTTAAATATCTTTACCATAAGCTGAATCAAATTCTTTAAAATTAGGCTAAATACAATGAAAATAACTCCACCGTACAGTACTTTAAGGAATAACTCCACCGTACAGTACTTTAAGGAATAACTCCACCGTACAGTACTTTAAGGAATAACTCCACCGTACAGTACTTTAAGGAATAACTCCACCGTACAGTACTTATAAGGAATAACTCCACCGTACAGTACTTTAAGGAATAACTCCACCGTACAGTACTTTAAGGAATAACTCCACCGTACAGTACTTTAAGGAA
This sequence comes from Paralithodes platypus, assembly GCA_032716605.1. Taxonomy (NCBI): domain Eukaryota; kingdom Metazoa; phylum Arthropoda; class Malacostraca; order Decapoda; family Lithodidae; genus Paralithodes; species Paralithodes platypus. The sequence continues at coordinate 23,516,602 of CM064581.1, read as the reverse complement.
TAACTCCACCGTACAGTACTTTAAGGAATAACTCCACCGTACAGTACTTTAAGGAATAACTCCACCGTACAGTACTTTAAGGAATAACTCCACCGTACAGTACTTTAAGGAATAACTCCACCGTACAGTACTTTAAGGAATAACTCCACCGTACAGTACTTTAAGGAATAATTTGACACGCTGAAGAAACTAATGAGCTATAACACACACACACACGTACACACACACATACACACACACACATTTACACGATGGGTTTCCTGCTCAGTATGACACAAATACAGATTTACTTTTTGTTGTATTACAGTACTTCACAGAGGCTATAATTAAAGCCACCATATGTTCACCTATCTAATTATCGAGATCTGATTGTCGACATGGCTGATTGTGTTTTGAAAGGACGGGGCCGTAATTGGAGTTGTAATTGGAAGATCAAGTGCGATGTTATTTGAGATTACACAGTGTGGGTTGTGTGTCGGGAGATAATTGGAAGATGGCCTACCCTCCTTTCACTCATACGGAACAAACACGAGCAACACACACACACACGTACACCCCCTCTCTCTCTCACACACACACACACACACATACTCTTTTACTTTCCCTCTCACACACTCTCTCTTTCACTCTCACATACAATGACCTTCTCTCTCCTCAATCACACTTTAATTCACTTACACCTGGTGAACTTGGTGATGAACATGCTGATGCACCACTACCAGTAGTAGTCATCCACCGCTTGTACCCGTCCCCAGTGGAAGACAGGGGGGCAAGGGGACCAGTAGATAATAACACACATAACAAAGCCACTCCAACAGCTTCCTCTCTCTCCATCACCCCTTCTCACCTCTCTACACTCTTCAGAAAAATAGGAAAAGTAGAATGTAGATACGAGGTGCCCTTGTAAAGGCTTATCCCTCAATACCTTCACCTGACCTGGACTGTACATGGTAGACAGATCGAGATGTTACACGGAGGAGATCTTGTTTGTAAATGTACGTTGGGTGCCTCCAAGTGCTTGTCGCTCACCCACCCTCCACGAGTCCCAGAGTTGGCACCAGTACTCGAGGATTGCCATTATTAGAGATTTTTATAAGATGATCCTTGATTTTTCTTCCCTTGTGGCAAATATCCGGAGAAGCCAACTCATTTGATTGCGAGCAGAATGGTCTATATCTTGGATGTGTTTGGAAAATGTTGCATCACTACTTATTGTTACCCCCTACATCTTTGATATTGGCAACTGCATTGATACTGTTTCCATCATAAGATGAGTATACAGTATTGTATTTTAGTTTTATATCAGGTCCATATTTAATAAGGTTATATGTGCAGCTATTAAAAGATATATTATGAGTTTTAGCCCAGTGGTACAGCACATTCAGATCCTGCTAGAGTGTTGCTGCATTATTCTCATTATTTATTCTTCCAGCCAGGAGAGTTAAAGAGCTCAGCTGTTGAAAAGAAAAATATTGGAAGTATCGTTTCACTCTTGGGTTAGAGAGTTGCACAGAGAAGGGATGGGATTGTGTTCCAAGACTGGTACTACGTACCCAACGTAGAGGATGTAGTATACACTGGGAGAGCTTTGAGGAACACTGATTATTGTAATAGTGATTAAATACCGGGAGAGATGCAACATTGAGTCGAATCTAGAGAGATTGCATATAAAGTATATACTGTAGTATATATATATATATATGTTAGTATAGCCAGGTAATAGATTCTCTTTTAAACAGACGAGGTTAAAGGCAACAGCAGTTTCAGCATTCAGGATTTTATTGTTACAGCTTTCAATAGTTCTAACAATTTTCTTCTGGGGTTCAGAGATGAGGTACAACAGGTTAGCAAAATTCATGGTGGATCAAACGTTTCACAAGTAAACATCTTGCATCTTCAGGGAATGGACAGGTAATGATTAGAATAAGGACAAAGCAACATATTTATACAAAATTCGAGGATCAAGAAAAGGTAGGTGGGCGGAGCTACTGGGTGTGGGGTGGCTGTTCATTGGTGGAAGGCAGTCTATTCGCGAGACGGGCACTAAATCTTATCGGTGGTTGGTTGTTGGCTGTGGGTGGCTGTGATTGGTTGGTGTTGTCAGTTGTGTGCTGAGCGCGGAAAGGTAAGGGAGGGGGGCACAGGGCGAGAGGAAGGGGGGCAGTATGCCTGTAGCGCTTGCCTGAAGGAAGAATTTGAAGGTCTTGTGTTTGGTTGTTGATGCTGGGGTTGAGCGTTTGGATGTATAGAGCTTCTAAAATAGCTAGTCTTCTGGGGTCTGATTCTTTGTCGAGTATGGTAGTTTGTTTGTCTAGGTCGGCGCGAGTTAGGGCAAGATGGTGGGGGGCTTGATAGTGATCTTTTATAATTTTGTAAAAATATGTAAATTTTTCGGTAGGAAAATGACCCGGCCAAAGGAAGGTTTCTCCCAAATTACAGGCTCGCTATCGCTCGCCCAAGAAAAATGGACACCTTATTGGGTTGAAGCATCTTATAATCGCCAAACTAATGAGGTAAAACGTCTTAAAATCTCCAAGCTAATGGAGTAAAACAGGGAGGATCGAGATTGGCCCGCCCTGCACCTTAAAGGGTTAAAGCCACTGGAGGACTGTGAGAGAGAAGTACATAGATAGTGACTGATAATGCAACTGTTTATGAGCAAGGTTGGCGGAGAACTATTGATGTTCACTATACATTTTGGGGTGTATTATTTTTGTTGGACCTCCTTCTCCCTCATGTTCAGCCCATTAGTTTTGATATCTTAACCCATACAGTACCGGTGACGTCTTGTTCATCATATTCTGGCTATATTTATAATTTTGTATTCCGTTTTAAAAGGGCCTCCGCAATTAACAGGCTCCGAACTATCTCACTTAACCCCTTTTAGTATCAAACATCTTTCGTAAGCTGCACAAAATCGTCTAAATATAGCTAGAATATACTGTAATTAAAAAGACGTCGCCGGTACAGAAGGGGTTAAGACGTTCGTTTATTTAATTGTCTATGTGTATGAAGGAAACAAAATGCAAAGCTGCCTGTAACAACTGTCTCCCCCAAAGGTTGAAGGAGTGACAGAGACCCATTATCAAGGTACAAATAGGTAATTTAGATGTTTTGGAAAGATATCTGGTGTGTTTGATAAGTGTAGTGAAATATATAGCAGAAGGAGGTGTTTGTGAGTGTTAGCTGGATATATCTCTGTGTAGGTGAGGCACAAATAGAAACAGTGGGGGAAGCCAGGCAAATGAACAGGAGTTCCAGCAACTCCTTTCAATTGCCTATGTGGCCTCCCCTGGGTACTGCCCTGCTCGATTGGTGCCTACAATCTCCCCACTGGTTCACCCATTTCTTTGCCAATATTAAGACCATTCGTGCCTTTTAGGTGTCGATTGTATCATGGCGAGCGATAACGAGCCTGTGATTTAGGAGGAATCAGCCTTTGGCCAGGTCATTTTTCTACCAATAAATCTAAGAATTAATCTCTAATGGGGATCTTGGGGTTGTTGTTTTTTAAGTTTCGCAGAGGTCTAGGGAGCAATTAAAAAAAAAAATAATAATAATAAACATCCAACACCAATTTTAGGGTATGAAGTATCGTGAAAAATCGATCTAAATATTCTCGTGAATTTCTCGGTATAGTTTATCGTCAACATCATCATCATCATCATCATCATCATCATCATCATCATCATCATCATCATTATTAATACTATTACTTATATTATTATACTTTATTTATTTATTTTATCTACTTATTAAACTATATTTTTATAATTCTTATGTATATATTTATTTACTTATGAATTTAATTATTTATTTGTTTATTTACTTTTGTATGGGGGGGGGGGGGATGTAAGTATGCGGGAGGCGGGTGTCATCAGGTTATGGCATTACTCTTTATCAAGGTAGGAAATAAAGATAAAACAATTCTATCTATCTATTGCCTGACGCCGTGATCCCCGAAGGGGTGGTCACGAACGAACCGCCCCCATGCACTTCTGTCCCCAGTCAGTCGACGCCCCTCCCCCCAACCAGCACCGCCTTCGTTCATGTACTTCCTCACTCCATCCTTCCACCTCTCATTCGGTCTACCTCTCCCTCTCTGTCCCTCCACCTCGCTCTCGTACACCCTCTTAGTCATTCTCTCGCTTTCCATACGTTCCATATGGCCGAACCATCTCAAGTTGTTCCTTTTCACACTTTCCAGCACATCTACCTCCACACCACACCTCCTTCTTACTTCCTCATTAGTCTGTCTATCCCTCCATGTAACTCCGCACGCACTTCTTAAGTAATTCATTTCCACTGCTCTCACTCTTGGTCTGAGTCTCTCAACCAACGTCCATGCTTCGCTTCCGTAAGTCAGTGTCGGGATTACCACACTGTCATGCAAGGACTTCTTCACTTCCATACTGACCACCCTATTTCTTGTTACTGCTTTCAGCATTCCTACAACCCTCTTCCCCTGGTGTACCCTCTCCACCACTTCTTCATCCATAGTCCCATCTTTACTCAACACATTGCCCAGATACTTAAAAGAGTTGACGATCTCCATAGCCTGACCGTTCAGCTTCACCTCACACTCTGTGACTTCACCCCTTTCGAAGACCATAACCTTGTTCTTCCCCGCATTCACCTTCAAATTCCGTTTTTCGCACACTGTTCCAAACTCATTTACCAGACCCTGCAACTCCCATTCATTATCACTCATCAGAACTGTATCATCTGCAAACAGCAGTATAGGTAGCTTCCACTCAATTCCCTCCCTTTTCAGCGATACACCAACATCCACTGCTCTTGATAGTATTTCTTTCGTGACTCCATCCATATATACAGAAAACAACCACAGGGACATCACACACCCCTGTTTCAAACCAACATTCAGGTCAAAGAACTTGCTCTGCTCACTCTCCACACGTACTGCCGCCTTTGCACCCTCATTTATGCTCTTCACTGCTTTCAGCAACTTGACATCTACTCCGTATATTCTAAGTACTTTCCACAAACCTTCTCTATCCACTCTGTCATAGGCCTTCTCCAAGTCCATAAAGGCAACATACACCTTTTGTTTCTTCTCCAGATATTTCTCCACAACACAATTCAGGGTAAAAATCTGATCTACACATCCTCTTCCCTTCCTAAAACCTCCCTGCTCGTCGCCTATCCATTTCTCCGTTCTCACTCTCACTCTCTCAATCACTACCCTACTGTATACCTTCCCTACTATGCTTAGAAGATATATTTCTCAGTGGTTACCACACACTCCTCTTTCCCCTTTGCCCTTATATAGGGGGACTATTATGCCAGTCTTCCAGTCATCGGGTGCACTCCCCTTCTCCCATGCTAGTTTGCACATTTTCCATACCCATTCGATCACTATCTCACCACCATACCTCAACATTTCCCCACACACTCAATCTGTTCCTGGTGCTTTCCCCAACTTCACTCTTTTCATGGCTTCCCACACTTCTGACCTCCTGATCCCCACCTCCTCCTCCACTACTTCTCTTCTTCTCCCTCCCATACCATAGCCAGCTATGTTTGCTGGCTCTTCATTCCTTACATTTAGCAACTCATTGAAGTACTCCCTCCATCTTTCGACTCTCTCTTGCTTCTCGGCTAGCATTCTCCCATTCCTATCTTTCACACCCTTACTGTTTCCCTTGCTATCTTCCCTAACTTTCTTAACATCTTTCCAGAACAGTTTCTTACTCTCCCTCCATTTTACACTCAGATTCCTTCCAAATTCCTCATCTACTCTTCTCTTACTTTCCTTCACTACTCTCTTCACCACCCTCTTACTCTCCACGTACCTTGCTCGTTTCTGTCTCTTGAAATCTTCATTCCCTCTACTACCCAACCACTCTCTATATGCTTTCTTCTTTTCTTCCACAGCTATTCTTACTTCTTCTGTCCACCATGCTGTACCTTTCACTTCCCTCCCTCTTCTCCTCACTCCACACACCTCTTCACATGCTGCACAGATCTCATCCTTAAACACCTTGCTCATCTCCTCCACTTCCTCCATAACTTCCAGGTCGAACCCACCTAGTCGTCTTTCCACTGCTCTCCTGTACTCCTCCCTGACTTCCACCTCCTGCAACCTCTCCACCCTCCTCACCATTCCACCCTCCTCTCGCCTCCCTCCAGCTCTCCTCACCCACTTATTTTGTATCCTAACCTTAGCTACCACTACATAATGATCAGACAGACCCTCTCCAATACCCCTAAAACACTTATATTATATTAAATATGCCAATAATTTCACTTCCATTGTAAATAGGATAGAATAGTATTAAAGGGGAGTCTATTTTATTGGGCCTAGACCTCCACCAAGCTTATGAAAATACCCTCAAGATCCCCTACGAGATATGAGAATACATTTTTCGGTAGAAAACTGTCCCTGTCGAAGGCCGGTTCATCCTAAGCTGCAGGCTAGCTATCGCTCGCCAGGAAAACAAATTAAATCTAAATGGAACGAAAGGTCTTAACATTGACATAGTTATGAGGCAAAAGGTCTTAACATCGCTAAACTACTGGAACGTTTTACATTATTAGGCTACATGAGGAAGAAGGGGGTAAAAAAAAAAAAAAAAAAAAAAAAAAAACCTACCTCCTTAAATAAAAAGAGCCTATGCCCTTAAAATAGACGCCAAGGTACTACAAAGCTAAACAAACTTCTAAGGCAGCAGACATAACGCAGTGCAAGGCATGACAGAGAAGGAGAGTGTGGGAAAGATGAAGAGTGAAGAAACTGTGTGTGTGAGATAGATAGATAGGTAGTTAGATAGATAGGTAGATAGATAGACAGATAGATGATATATATATATATATATATATATATATATATATATATATATATATATATATATATATATATATATATATATATATATATATATATTTATATATATATATACATATATATATATATATATATATATATATATATATATATATACTGTATATATATATATATAGTTATATATATATATATATATATATATATATATATATATATATATATATATATATATATATATGTTAGTATAGCCAGGTAATAGATTCTCTTTTAAACAAACGAGGTTAAAGGCAACAGCAGTTTCAGCATTCAAGATTTTATTGTTACAGCTTTCAATATTTCTAACAATTTTCCTCTGGGGTTCAGAGATGAGGTACAACAGGTTAGCAAAATTCATGGTGGATCCAACGTTTCACAAGTAAACATCTTGCATCTTCAGGGAATGGACAGGTAATGATTAGAATAAGGACAAAGCAACATATTTATACAAAATTCGAGGATCAAGAATAGGTAGGTGGGCGGAGCTACTGGGTGTGGGGTGGCTGTTCATTGGTGGAAGGCAGTCTATTCGCGAGACGGGCACTAAATCTTATCGGTGGTTGGTTGTTGGCTGTGGGTGGCTGTGATTGGTTGGTGTTGTCAGTTGTGTGCTGAGCGCGGAAAGGTAAGGGAGGGGGGCACAGGGCGAGAGGAAGGGGGGCAGTATGCCTGTAGCGCTTGCCTGAAGGAAGAATTTGAAGGTCTTGTGTTTGGTTGTTGATGCTGGGGTTGAGCGTTTGGATATATAGAGCTTCTAAAATAGCTAGTCTTCTGGGGTCTGATTCTTTGTCGAGTATGGTAGTTTGTTTGTCTAGGTCGGCGCGAGTTAGGGCAAGATGGTGGGGGTCTTGATAGTGATCTTTTATAGCGCCAGATTGAAGGTGGAGGGTTAGTCGACGGGAAAGGCGAGTCTGTGTCATTCCAATATAGGATAGGGGTCCACAGTCCCCAGAGGTGCAAATATGCTGGTATATCACATGATCATCTTTCGGTTGGTTGGTGGAAATGGGGCGGTTATGGAGGACAAGGTTGGAGGTCTTAGGAGATTTGTAGTAAATAATGAGTTTTATTTTATTGTCAGGGTTGGTGGGGAGGACGTTTTTGTGAATTATTTCTTTCATAATGGATTCGTCTGTTGTGTGGTCGGAAGATATGTAGTTTCTGTAGAAAAATGTAATGTCATTGGCCGGGTTGGTGCTAGGGGGGTCTTGTTTGTACCATTTTTCTAGGTGGTGGTTGATGGCATTGGTGACGTCAGTGTTGGAATACCCATTGTTGACTAGGACCTGGGTGAGCCTTTCCAATTCATTGTGTGTGTCATTAGGTGGTGCAAAGGGTGAGGGCTCTCCTGACATAGGCGGCGATGGTGGACTGATGGTATCGTTTAGGGCATTCACTTTCCCCATTAAGACATTGGCCATTGTTAGTAGGTTTGGTGTACACTGTTGTTTTGAAGCCGTGGTCTTGGAGGGAGACAAGGAGGTCGAGGAAGGGTAGATGTCCATCGGTGGTTTCTTCGTATGTGAAGTTGAGTCCGGAGGCGGCCATGAAGCGCTGCTGGAGGTCCCTGAGTTCGCCCAGGTCCTTCACCCGCACGAAGATATCATCGATGTACCTGCAGTAGACAGTGGGCCGGTGGGCAGCCAGGAGTTCCTCTTCGATAGTTCCCATGAAGAAATTGTCGAACAGGACCCCCAGGGGGCTTCCCATCGCTACACCGTCGATTTGCTGGTACATATTCCCGCGGGGGCAGAGGAAAGGGGACTCCTTGGTACATAGTTCCAAGAGCGTCTTCAGGGCCTTCTCCGGGATGTCCAGGGGGGGCGTATTAGGGCAGTGGTAAACTCGACGTAGGATAAAATCTATGGTCTTGTCAACGGGCACGTTGGTAAACAAACTCTCTACGTCGAGGGAGGCGATGATGTGGTCGTTAGCAGGGGGGGCATCTCATAGAATTTCTAGGAAGTCATAAGCAGAGTTGAGGTTGTATTGCCGAGGAACAAACGGGGTGAGGAGTTTGTTCAGGGCTTTGGCGGTCTGGTAGGTAGCAGTAGGGATCTGTGATATGATGGGGCGGAGGGGGTTCCCGGGTTTGAGGGTTTTTATAGTACCGTAAGCATAACCTGGGGTGAATTCGCCGATGAGTTTCTTCAGGTGTACGCCATCGGCTTTGGCATTGATAGCAGTGATGGTGGTGTTGGCTTTCTTTTTTATTTCGTCAGTAGGATTGCGAGTGATCCTTTTGAATTTGTTTTTATCACTAAGAATGTCGTCCATTTTCCGTAGGTATTCTTCTTTTCCGTGTATCACAAGGCAGGAGGCCTTATCAGCTCGTCGAGTGATAAGGCCGTAGAGAGTTTGTTTACCAACGTGCCCGTTGACAAGACCATAGATTTTATCCTACGTCGAGTTTACCACTGCCCTAATACGCCCCCCTTGGACATCCCGGAGAAGGCCCTGAAGACGCTCTTGGAACTATGTACCAAGGAGTCCCCTTTCCTCTGCCCCCGCGGGAATATGTACCAGCAAATCGACGGTGTAGCAATGGGAAGCCCCCTGGGGGTCCTGTTCGCCAATTTCTTCATGGGAACTATCGAAGAGGAACTCCTGGCTGCCCACCGGCCCACTGTCTACTGCAGGTACATCGATGATATCTTCGTGCGGGTGAAGGACCTGGGCGAACTCAGGGACCTCCAGCAGCGCTTCATGGCCGCCTCCGGACTCAACTTCACATACGAAGAAACCACCGATGGACATCTACCCTTCCTCGACCTCCTTGTCTCCCTCCAAGACCACGGCTTCAAAACAACAGTGTACACCAAACCTACTAACAATGGCCAATGTCTTAATGGGGAAAGTGAATGCCCTAAACGATACCATCAGTCCACCATCGCCGCCTATGTCAAGAGAGCCCTCACCCATTGCACCACCTGGAATGACACACACAATGAATTGGAAAGGCTCACCCAGGTCCTAGTCAACAATGGGTATTCCAACACTGACGTCACCAATGCCATCAACCACCACCTAGGAAAATGGTACAAACAAGACCCCCCTAGCACCAACCCGGCCAATGATATTACATTTTTCTACAGAAACTACATATCTTCCGACCACACAACAGACGAATCCATTATGAAAGAAATAATTCACAAAAACGTCCTCCCCACCAACCCTGACAATAAAATAAAACTCATTATTTACTACAAATCTCCTAAGACCTCCAACCTTGTCCTCCGTAACCGCCCCATTTCCACCAACCAACCGAAAGACGATCATGTGATATACCAGCATATTTGCACCTCTGGGGACTGTGGACCCCTATCCTATGTTGGAATGACACAGACTCGCCTTTCCCGTCGACTAACCTTCCACCTTCAATCTGGCGCTATAAAAGATCACTATCAAGCCCCCCACCATCTTGCCCTAACTCGCGCCGACCTAGACAAACAAACTACCATACTCGACAAAGAATCAGACCCCAGAAGACTAGCTATTTTAGAAGCTCTATACATCCAAACGCTCAACCCCAGCATCAACAACCAAACACAAGACCTTCAAATTCTTCCTTCAGGCAAGCGCTACAGGCATACTGCCCCCCTTCCTCTCGCCCTGTGCCCCCCTCCCTTACCTTTCCGCGCTCAGCACACAACTTACAACACCAACCAATCACAGCCACCCACAGCCAACAACCAACCACCGATAAGATTTAGTGCCCGTCTCGCGAATAGACTGCCTTCCACCAATGAACAGCCACCCCACACCCAGTAGCTCCGCCCACCTACCTATTCTTGATCCTCGAATGTTGTATAAATATGTTGCTTTGTCCTTATTCTAATCATTACCTGTCCATTCCCTGAAGATGCAAGATGTTTACTTGTGAAACATTGGATCCACCATGAATTTTGCTAACCTGTTGTACCTCATCTCTGAACCCCAGAGGAAAATTGTTAGAACTATTGAAAGCTGTAACAATAAAATCTTGAATGCTGAAACTGCTGTTGCCTTTACCCTCGTTTGTTTAAAAGAGAATATATATATATATATATATATATATATATATATATAGAGAGAGAGAGAGAGAGAGAGAGAGGAAGTAGAACACACTTTCATTTCCTCCCTCATACAGTTAATAATACAATATGAATCTAATTATCTTCCACATGCACTCTGGAACAATCAAGGTACTCAATTGCAGTGCTATATTCTGTTTCATTTCATCTGACGGTAAATTGCTATCTCTTCATCTTGATTACTCCGCTATTATGCAGGCTTTGTAGCGAAATCGTTTGTTAATTATGAAAACTTATTATATGAAGCAGAGACATGGTAGTTTCACCTTTTCCCGTTAGTTATCGAGAAGTCAGTTGTTAACCCCTTCTTTACCGGCGACGTCTTTTACATTATATTTTGGCAACTATTTAGATATTTCATACAGCTGAGGAAGGACGTCTACTCATGAAAAGTTTATAATCTATCTCAATGAATCCTTTTCGTTGCCATATATCCTTCCTCAGCTTCATAAAATCGTATAATTGTAGCTTAAATAAAATACAAAGTACGTCGCCGGTACAGAAGGGGTTAAGGGATTCAATTTATCGTCAGATGAAATGAAACAGGGTATACAACCTTCATTTTGGGCTGCGACGAGGACGAAGGCTACTGAATGCTTGACTTTGTTGTTTTTGTTGTTGCTGTCTTAGTGTTAGTTCTGTTGTAGCTGTTTCTGTTAGTACTATTGTTGTTGTTGGTTTTGTTATTTTGTTGCTGTTGCTGTTATTGTTGTTATCAGTTGATTTTATGGTTATTAGTTGTTGTTTTTGGTTTTGCTTTCATTATTGTTTTTGTTGTCATTGTTGTTATTGTTGTTGCTTTCGTTATTGTTGTTGTTGTCATTATTGTTGGTGCTGCTGTCGTTGTTTCTGTTGCTGTTCTTGTTGTCGTCATTGTTATTAATGTAGTTGTTGTTGCTGTCGTTGTTGTTGTTGCTGCATTTGTTGTTGTTGTTGTTGTTGTTGGAAATGATCAAAGGCAGAACATGGGAAAGACACTATGGATTTATTGTCTTAGTTGATTATATTCTGAGCTGAGGTTTGGTGGCCATACACATACGGCCTATAGTAAGATGCCGATTCACACTTTGCTAAATACGAAAACTGCATACCTTACCTGGCTAAAATGGCGGATATAGTATTTTTGATTTGTGTAAGTTGAGATACCTACAGTATACCCTGTTTATTAACCTCTACAATTCCAAAACGGCTAGAGTAATCAAGCTAAAATTTCTACCATTTGGGACAATTTATTAAGGGAATTGGTATGAAAATGTACAGACTATTTTCTCTTGCCAATTTTTAGTTAGAAACGTTAAGGTATGTGATTTCTGGTCTACTTATAATGAAAGAACTATAGCTGAAAATTGACAGACTTATAGATATCGCCAATACGAAACTTCTTTTACATTTTGCTTGATTTATGAAGGGTAACTGAGAAACATAAATTTTGATTACCACAGCATGACACAGGTAGCATGAAAAATCTGCAAATGAACTTGAGCTGAGGTTATGTGCTGTCCATGTAGAGTGATTGTTTTCAGTCTTTACTTTTAGTTTACGGTGTATAAGATATCTAGCACACATAGTGTTTGCTTGGTTAATAATTAAAGTGATATTTGTATTAATTTAGAACACTCATATGAAACTTTAAATTGTGTATACTTATTTAGTTAATATAGATAATTTGAATCAGTCATTCATAATTTTAGCTTGTGATTGTTAGAAGTTTGACACTGAGTTTGTCATTTCTGCTGTACCTATGTAGCTGCTGCAGGTTCTCGTACAAGGATTGTGTAGTAATTAAGAACTATTTTGAAATACAATATAGATTTCTGAGTAATTAATATAATTTAAATTGAATCATTACATTCATGGTCCCGTTCTTGTTGAATTTCTATAGGTATGTTTTCTTTTAATAGGGATCTTGGGGTTTTCCTGACGATGGCTGCGAGAGGTTAGCCGAAAAATAGAAAAATAAATAAAGATGTTTCCAAGCGTCCTTTTCCTCCTTAACCTTCTACTATGGAAGCTGAGATGCCCTAGGTCATCAGCTGATGTACTTTTAACTATATATATATATATATACATATATCCCTCAACGACAACGTAATGAAGCCATAGAACTCTTAAATTCTGATCTAAACACTATCTCCAATTGGGGCAGAGAAAATCTTTTTACCTTTAATGCTTCCAAAAACCCAATTTCTCCATCTATCTACCCGTCAGGATCTCCCAGCGGAGTATCCCTTATTCTTCAACAATACAAAAATCAACCCTTCATCTTCTCTCAATATTCTTGGTGTCTCTTTTTCTTCTGCTCTCATTTGGAAGGACCATATTACCAGTCTTGCTAAGGCAGCCTCCCAGAAGCTGAGTGTGCTCAACCGCCTTAGGGGGCTCTTTTCCCCTGCACAGCTTCTTGCTCTGTACAGGGGCATAGTGCGTCCTTGTATTGAGTATTGTTCACATGTGTGGCGAGGTTCCTCTCACACCGCTCTCCTAGACAAAGTTGAAAGGAAGGCCTTTCTTATCATTAACTCCCGTCCACTCACCAACTCTCTGCAATCTCTCTCTCTCCGCCGCAATGTTGCATCTCTCTCGCTTTTCTATCGCTACTATAATAATCAGTGTTCCTCAGAGCTTTCCCAGTGTATACCACCTCCTTTACGTAGGGAACGTGGTACCCATCTTGCAACTCAATCCCACCCCTACTCTGTGCAACTCTCCAACCCAAGAGTGAAACGTTACTCTCAAACTTTCTTCTACTCAACAGCTGAGCTCTGGAACTCTCTCCCAGAATCAGTCTTTCCCTCTCCCTATGACTTAAATTGCTTCAAACTCCGTGTGTCCAGGCATTTTGGCTCGAACGTCCCTTGATTTTGGCCCTGTCACTCTTTCAACTATGGGGGAGGCACTCGCTATAGGCAGTTCTGCCTTTTGCCTCCCTCAATCATATAGAAAAAAATATATATACCGGTATACCGTATATATTGGTACCACGTTAATGTGTGCCTGTTGTTTGTGTCGTGTGCATGTATGTGTGTATTGTGTGTATATATGTGTGTATTTTTTGTATGTATGTGTGTATGTATGTCTGTATTGTGTGTATGTATGTGTGTATTGTGTGTATGTTTGTGTGTATTGTTTGTATGTATGTGTGTATTGTGTGTATGTATGTGTGTATTGTGTATATGTATGTGTGTATTGTTTGTATGTATGTGTGTATTGCTCGTATGTATGTGTGTTTGTATGTCTGTATTGTGTGTATGTATGTGTGTATGTATGTGTGTATTGTTTGTATGTATGTGTGTATGTATATGTGTATTGTGTGTATGTATGTGTGTATTGTGTGTATGTATGTGTATATGTATGTGTGTATTGTGTGTATGTATGTGTGTATATATGTGTGCATGTATGTGTGAATGTATTGTGTGTATGTATGTGTGTATTGCTTGTTTGTATGTTTGTATGTATGTGTGTGTTGTGTGTATTTTGTGTATGTATGTGTGTATTGTGTGTATGTATGTGTGTATTGTGTATATGTATGTGTGTATTGTGTGTATGTTGTGACGTTAACCACTCCGTTAGAACCGCATGGCTTTTCCTACAGTGACTCGCTAGGATCGCCGGGACAGTGGATGTGGCTACAGTTTGTGTATTGTTGTGTGCTTTATTTCATATGAAAGCTCGTGTCATGGGCAGTCCAGAAAGGCTCTTTGTTTTCACCCATGTCAAGGCTTTATATATTTAATTGTAAAGTATATGTTTTATCCTTAACTAGTAATGATAGGATCAAAGAGAGAGAGAGAGTAGAACAGAGTGAGAGGGGGCGCGTAGTGTTTTGCTATACTCGATGACGTCATAGCTGGCTGGCCTCGTGGGGATTGGTTGAGGGAGTTCTTTACCATGCTCGGTGACGTAATGTTTTGCTAGCTACTTTGGTAGTGGTTAGAGGACTTGTTACCGTTTTTTCCCACGCGGCTCGAGCTAGTGCGAGTATATATACAGCTCCCTCGCCACTTTCTCCCTCAGATCTGGTTTCTAGAACGCATCCCTCTTATCCCTTTTATACCTGTCCCCCTGTGCTGCACCTGAGAATCTTTTCCTCTGCCTATCTCTCTCATTTTCCATATCTTTCACCACCTTTTATTAACATTATACCCCCTCTGGTTAACTCTGCAAAATCAGCTTAATGCTGGCCAGTTGTATTGTGCGTTAAGGTCTGATATAACCTATGTATGTTAGTTGTTAAGATAAGTTGATCACGAAGCATTGGTTAGCATTCATATAGTTCAGTACTGCTTCCTACAATTATTAGTGTTCTGCTGGATTAGATAATGCTAGACTAGGGGTCTGATATTATAAGGTATTGTTTCCTATGAGTGCTGGCTTTAGTTAAAAGCTGCACGACATACCTGAGAACTGGAGTTGATTGAGTAAATTCTAGTCTGTGTGCCATTGAGAGTAGAGCATGCACGAATGAGGGCTTTTTGCCTATACCATTCTGCACTGTTCTAAGCTCGTTGTTTGTCTTTGAGGTACGCCAGGAGAACGCTTAATACTTCGGTATTAAGTTTTCTCAAGAGAGCTACCCTTCCCTATAACGTAATATTTGACGCACAGACTTGAGATTTGCACTAGGCTATGCGGCATGCCATGCGCACCAGTATCTCGTAGCATTGACTCTAGCTAGACTTTATCAGTCATAGTAGACATTAAGTATATTAACCCAATTACTCTTTTTATGCATACCCATTTATGATTACACAAGCATTTCGCAGCCTAGTTTGATGTATTGAGACACAAACGACTTAGGCTCTTTTTGTTGATAGGAATACTGCATTGTCGTGGCGATTATTATTGTTGTAGCGTTTAGGATATTCTTGGCCCCGACTGCATTATATATCCTGCCTTTTGTGTGCATAGCCTGCACGAGCATTGTTCCGCTGCCGGCCTTTTTGGGTTCCATTTCCGATTCGAGCATCTTGATAGCATCTAACATTTAAAGAAGATTCCTTGTTGGTGTTGAAGGACTTTAGTGCACTTTCTTTCATGCAGGAGTGCCTGACATTTATTGATTAACCCCTAACTATCGGCGCGCAACATAAGTCGAGTATAATAAATCTGGACTATCTGGCGGCGCTCGACATAGGTCGTGTGGCAATTTCAGCACGTAATGTTGCTGAGAGAGAGAGAGACAAGTGGTGGCAGGAGAGTAGCGAGCGTATGACTGCTCCAGACCACCGCGGCGAACCTACTGACACGAATCCCACCTCCTCCCTCCCTCTCTCACTCGCTACATACTGAATTGTATGGGGAAAGTGCCGAATTACATGCTTTTTGCACTCGCGTTGCGCGGTTGTTGCAAGAAAACTAGCCATCATAAAAGGATCATTACGGTGTCATTGGAAAGCTCTGTTTATGCCCTTTCAGGGATAGCTACTTGTTTTACGCTCTGGGTCTTATTTAGGCATGAAAATGATCACGTAAACAGCCCTATTTTGGCTAAAAACACCCCGCTGGGCGGTACATATAAATAAACCGCTAGCCTGCTAATCTAGTGTTAAAGTAACGTAAGCTGTAACTTCTCTTACCATCTTACTTTGCATACCATAACTAAGCACCTTCGGTTATAGGTAGTAAGAGGCTGTTTTCACATAACGTTAAACCTAGAGTAGACGCACATTTATTGAGAGTTTAATAACCTATTATTGCATATAGAACTCTGTAGAGTATTTGTGTTCTTTGTTCACTGGGAATATACATCAGAGGTTGGATCTAGCGCTTTCCGTTGTAGCATTTATGCCATTACTAGTCCAATGAATAAGAGCCCTGATATATTTAAACCCCAGTCGTAACAAATGGCGACCCTACCTAGGATTTGGTGAACCTATATTTATTAGCAGGGAACATTTGTTGTTTTGGGGAATATTTTGCGTGGATCAGCAAGAATATTTTTTTGTTGCAACATAGTATAGCCCTTGAGTATTTCCGAGAATTTTTGTGTGTATATTGAGGTATAAGAGTTTGGGGTGCTTCTTTTCTGAATATTGAGGTGGGAAATTTTTGTGAGCATCATGTCTTATACCGGATCAGAGGAGAATGGAGACACAGTACGTAATGTCGAAACTGAGGAACAGCAGTATGATGATATGGTTAATCAGGTGAACTGTGAGGAGGATGCTAGGATATTTTTGCAATGGCCTGTTACTGCCGAGCGGTTGGAGGGTGTGAATCGGTACGGTCTTCAATGCCTGGCCACAGCTATCGGTCATGCGGGTACTAGCAGCATGACCAGGGATAACTTGATAACGTGTGTACTGGGCAGGGTGACTGGTGAGCGAGATGGGTTGAGTGCTCAGAGCCCTTCGGCCATGCTTCCCCTACACTCGACTCCCAGCCATCCCAGTAGTTTGCCGACCCCGGGTACGCTTCCACAGGTGGGTGGTGACTGGCAGGGTGGGTTGCCCCTGGGGGAACCACCGGTAATTTCAAACATTGTAGCACCTTCACCTCCTCAAGGGTTATCTCCAGAATTATTGCTTCAGCTCGAATTAGCTAAGATCGAAGAGAGAAAGGCTATCAGGGCAGGTGAGCAGCAAATAGAAATAGCCAAGATAGAAGAGAGAGCCAAGCTAGCAAAAATCCAAGCTGATTTAGAGTCGACTAGCTACTGTGCCGACATGGACGTAGAGAAGTCGCGAGTAGAGACAACGGGACAGCGACTTGGGGCTGGTAACCGTGTTCATGAGCAGTCTCTCTCGCACTTATTGAAACTGGTTCCGGTGTTTGATGAGAGTGGTGTAACAGAATTTTTCGCACGCTTTGAGAAGAAGTGCCAGGAACATCAGTGGCCAGAGAATAAATGGGCAGCACTTGTATCCTCTAGATTAATAGGCAAGGGTCTTAAAGCCTACGATGCGTTACCTTTGGAGTCATGTATTGTGTATGAGGATCTCAAGGAGGCTGTCCTGAGGGCTTACGAACTGCAACCAGAAACGTATCGTTTGAGTTCCGGGGTGTAACTAAGGGAAGAGATAGCACCTTTTTGGAACACGCCCGGGACTTGTCCGATGCTATGGGGAACTGGCTCCGATCTGAGTAGGTAACAACGTTTGATGGAGTTAAGCAGTTGATGATGTTGGAGCAGTTCTTTAAGAGCACGGGCGGTGATCTAACTTTGAACTTAAAGGAGAATAACCCAAGAACTCTAGTCGAAGCAGCAGAAATGGCTGATCGACGGCTGTCGTTGATTCGGGGTTGCGGGTCCTCACAGAAGTACGATGCAAGTGCTAGGGACCGTTATGCTCCCCCTCCCCGTAGCAATGACTCATTTAAACAAAAGAGCAATGAAACTAAAACTGAATCCAAACCTAACACTACACCGTATGTGAAAAGTCAGGGGCCTTTTACATCACAGTATAAGCCGAAACCGAAATTTATGTGTTTTAGTTGCCACCAGGAGGGTCATAAGGCAAATGAGTGCCCTAGTCAACCTCCTCCGGCAGCCGTGTCTTTTGCTCACGGCATTGGAGTGTTCAAGAGGACATCAGAGTTTGTTAGAGGCATTTCTTCCAAGGTAAATACACTGCCAGTGCAGAAGGATCTGGAAGGCTTATTCCCTGTCCGTGATGCCTTTAGTGACCACAGGGGACTCGGTTGTGTGGAGTGGGGGGGTAGAAGACATGAGGTGAGAATTTTGCGTGACACTGGGGCATCGCAAACATTGTTGAGGAATTTCACTGGTAAACCTGTAAATACGGCGCGGGTAGTTGTGGTTCAGGGAGTTAATGCGACAAGGTCATACCCGCTTGTAAGAATGAAGATGGAAGTTGATGGTGTGACTCGTGACCTGGATGTAGGAATTGTGGAGAAGTTACCTGTTGGGGGCGTCGACCTCCTTCTCGGCAACGACTTTGCGGGACCTACTTCTGAGGCTCCACCCTTAGTCGTTGCCGAGAAGCCAGCCGTCGTGAGTAGGGAGGAGCAGGAGTGGGTTGAGAAGTGTCCGGGGCAGCCTATGGCGTGTGTTGTCACCGGAGATCCTGCATCCAGGGAGTCACATTCTGGTCAACAATCTTTAGATCAGCGGAGGAAGGGTACCAAGAAGGGGTTGAAAGTTGATGCGGTTGAGAGTTTAGTATCAACGGACCTTCTCGGGGACTCATTATTAGGACCACATTTTGAGTCTGGAGAAGACCCAGTAACTGTTCCTGAAAAGGCAGAGGATGGGCTTAAAAAGACGAAAGAGTTGAAGGAGGACAGTGATGCACAGTCGGGAGATGTAGCAACAAGGTACCCTGACGCGTACCCTATGAGAAATGGGTCGGCGAAGACGGTGGTCCGAAACTTGCTAGTGTATTTTTCCCGGTATGGTTACCCGCAGGGGATTTAGTCAGTCCAAGGACCCAACTTCACTTCTAGCCTCTTTGTTCAAGCAATGCCGCAGCATGGGATTGTTGGGGTTGTGTCATCTGCGTATCATCCGGAGAGCCAGGGTGTGTTAGAGCGATGGCACTCAGCCTTAAAATCTGTGCTTCGTTGTTGCTGCTTTGAGAGTGGGAAGGATTGGGATCTTGGCCTGCCATGTGTTTTGTTTGCTGTGCGGGAGGTACCTGGGGAAGGTTTGGGATTCAGCCCTGATGAGCTCGTCTTTGGACACCGTGTCAGAGGGCCTCTCCATATGGTTGAAGAAGTATGGGAGGGCACAGAAAAACCTTGTTCTATGCTCAAGTGTGTCCTCGACAGTCGAGAACGGATGTTGCGCAGTCTGGAGTTGGCTGGCCGTAATTTGACTAGCTCTCAGGCCCTCAGGAAGGACAGGTACGACCTCAAGGTTGAACTCAGGGAGTTGCACATGGGTCAGGAGGTGTTGATTCTACTGCCCCTTGTAGGTCACCCCTTATCCGCGAAGTACGCTGGTCCTTATAGGGTGGTGGAGGAGCTATCAGACCTGGATTACTTGGTAGCCACTCCAGACAGACGGAAGTGCAATCAGTTATTTATGTTAATCTCGTGAAGGAGTATGGGAGGCACCCCCCTGAGCCTCTCACTGTGCCTGTGATGACGTTTAGCAGTCAAGGTGGAGAAGGAGAATGGGACAGTCAAGCTCAGGTGGAGGATAACTGGAAGGATAAGAAGTTCAAATGGGCGCCTGAGTGTGAGAAGGTGTTTAGAGAAGTAAAACATCTGTTGTGCACTCACCCGATCCTCAGGGCCCTTGACTTTAGCCTACCTTTCCAACTAGCAACGGAAAATCTACAAACAAAATCTACAACACAAACATGCACAACAACACAAAAAGGTGGCTGGCCAACTTCCTAGCAGGCAGATGTGCACACGTATCTTTTGCCGGTCAGTCATCTAAAATCAGAAACTTTCCAAACGGAGTCCCACAAGGATCCGTCCTATCGCCCGCACTCTTCAATCTGTACATGCACGATATAACTACACCCAATATGCCCCAAATAAACTTAGCCTCCTATGCAGATGACATAACACTCACATGCACACACCATGACCCAAGAAGAGCAACAGATCTCCTTCAACCCTATCACAACACTACATGGCTGGTGCACTACAAACAGACTTAATCTAGCTCCAGCCAAATCCACCGCAACCCTGTTCACAAGCTGGACAGGTGAACACGAATACATCCCTCAACTCACCATAAACAACACACCCCTAACACATACACACACACCCAAAACCCTAGGAGTAACATATGATACTCATATGACATTCAAACAGCACAAATTAAAAAGAAACTGACACCCAGACTTAACGCCCTCAGGTCACTTGCTCACACAAAATTTGGACACAACAAAGAAACTACCACCACAGTATATAAACAATAAATAAGATCAGTGATGGAATACGCGAGCCCAGCCTGGGCTTCTAACCTAGCTGAAACACATCATAAGACCTTACAGACTATTCAAAACAAAGCCCTGAAGATCATTACAGGCTGCACAGCTACTGCACCCACAGATCAGCTACATCAAGAAACCATAACTACATATAATTTAACCTATTGTGTTGGGGAGGGTTATAATTTTGTAAAATGTTTTGTTGAGGAACTGTGCCAGATATTTTACTGCCGCTGGGTGATGGGAAGTAGAGATATAGCATGGGTTCTAACCATCAGATTTTTGTGAGCCTTGAGCCTCTGAGAAAAATCTTGGGGGGGGGGGTGTGACGTTAACCACTCCATTAGAACCGCATGGCTTGTCCTACAGTGACTCGCTAGGATCGCCAGGACAGTGGATGTGGCTACAGTTTGTGTATTGTTGTGTGCTTTATTTCATATGAAAGCTCGTGTCATGGGCAGTCCAGAAAGGCTCTTTGTTTTCACCCATGTCAAGGCTTTATATATTTAATTGTAAAGTATATGTTTTATCCTTAACTAGTAATGATAGGATCAGAGAGAGAAAGAGAGTAGAACAGAGTGAGAGGGGGCGCGTAGTGCTTTGCTATACTCGATGACGTCATAGCTGGCTGGCCTCGTGGGGATTGGTTGAGGGAGTTCTTTACCATGCTTGGTGACGTAATGTTTTGCTAGCTACTTTGGTAGTGGTTAGAGGACTTGTTACCGCTTTTTTCCCATGCGGCTCGAGCTAGTGCGAGTATATATACAGCTCCCTCGCCACTTTCTCCCTCAGATCTGGTTTCTAGAACGCATCCCTCTTATCCCTTTGATACCTTTCCCCCGTTCTGCACCTGAGAATCTTTTCCTCTGCCTATCTCTCTCATTTTCCATATCTTTCACCACCTTTTATTAACATTATACCCCCTCTGGTTAACTCAAAATCTCAAAATCAGCTTAATGCTGGCCAGTTGTATTGTGCGTTAAGGTCTGATATAACCTATGTATGTTAGTTGTTAAGATAAGTTGATCACGAAGCATTGGTTAGCATTCATATAGTTCAGTACTGCTTCCTATAATTATTAGTGTTCTGCTGGATTAGATAATGCTAGACTAGGGGTCTGATATTATAAGGTATTGTTTCCTATGAGGGCTGGCTTTAGTTAAAAGCTGCATGACATACCTGAGAACTGGAGTTGATTGAGTAAATTCTAGTCTGTTTGCCATTGAGAGTAGAGCATGCACAAATGAGGGCTTTTTGCCTATACCATTCTGCACTGTTCTAAGCTCGTTGTTTGTCTTTGAGGTACGCCAGGAGAACGCTTAATACTTCGGTATTAAGGTTTCTCAAGAGAGCTACCCTTCCCTATAACGTAATATTTGACGCACAGACTTGAGATTTGCACTAGGCTATGCGGCATGCCATGCGCACCAGTATCTCGTATCATTGACTCTAGCTAGACTTTATCAGTCATAGTAGACATTAAGTATATTAACCCAATTACTCTTTTTATGCATACCCATTTATGATTACACAAGCATTTCGCAGCCTAGTTTGATGTATTGAGACACAAACGACTTAGGCTCTTTTTGTTGATAGGAATACTGCATTGTCGTGGCGATTATTATTGTTGTAGCGTTTAGAATATTCTTGGCCCCGACTGCATTATATATCCTGCCTTTTGTGTGCATAGCCTGCACGAGCATTGTTCCGCTGCCGGCCTTTTTGGGTTCAATTTCCGATTCGAGCATCTTGATAGCATCTAACATTTAAAGAAGATTCCTTGTTGGTGTTGAAGGACTTTAGTGCACTTTCTTTCATGCAGGAGTGCCTGAAATTTATTGATTAAACTAACGTAAGCTGTAACTTCTCTTACCATCTTACTTTGCATACCATAACCAAGCACCTTCGGTTATAGGTAGTAAGAGGCTGTTTTCACATAACATTAAGCCTAGAGTAGACGCACATTTATTGAGAGTTTAATAACCTATTATTGCATATAGAACTCTGTAGAGTATTTGTGTTCTTTGTTCACTGGGAATATACATCAGAGGTTGGATCTAGCACTTTCCGTTGTAGCATTTATGCCATTACTAGTCCAATGAATAAGAGCCCCGATATATTTAAACCTCAGTCGTAACAATGCGTGTATTGTGTGTATTGTATGTGTGTATTGTGTGTATGTGTGTGTGTATTGTGTGTATGATTGTGTGTATTGTGTGTATGTATGTGTGTATTGTGTGTGTGTATGTATGTGTGTATTGTGTGTATTTATGTGTGTATTTATGTGTGTATTGTGTGTATTTGTGTGTGTATTGTGTGTATGTATGTGTGTATTGTGTGTATTTATGTGTGTATTGTGTCTATGTATGTGTGTATTGTGTGTATGTATGTGTGTATTGTGTGTATGTATGTGTGTATTGTGTGTATGTATGTGTATATTGTGTGTATTGTGTGTATGTATGTGTGTATTGTGTGAATGTATTGTGTGTATGTATGTGTGTATTGTGTGTATGTATTGTGTGTATTGTGTGTATTGTGTGTATGTATGTGTGTATTGTGTGAATGTATTGTGTGTATTGTGTGAATGTATTGTGTGTATTGTGTGAATGTATTGTGTGTATGTATGTGTGTATTGTGTGTATTGTGTGAATGTATTGTGTGTATGTATTGTGTGTATGTAATGTGTGTATGTATGTGTGTATTGTGTGTATGTATGTGTGTATTGTGTGTATGTATGTGTGTATGGTGTGTATGTATGTGTGTATTGTGTGTATTGTGTGTATGTATGTGTGTATGTATGTGTGTATTGTGTGTATGTATGAGTGTATTGTGTCTATGTATGTGCGTATTGTGTGTATTTATGTGTGTATTGTTTGTATGTATGTGTGTATTGTTTGTATGTATGTGTGTATTGTGTGTATTTATGTGTGTATTTATGTGTGTATTTATGTGTGTATTGTGTGTATGTATGTGTATATTGTGTGTATTGTTACGTATCTTGATGCTCAAGTGGTTAACTTGATGAATCTAGGTAGCACAGAGATATATATTAAGGTATCAGTCAGCTGAAGGCAAAACAAAAGTAAAATCTAATAAAATTGTTTCCTGTTGTTGCTTCCTTTCCTTTTGGATCTTAGGACTTGGTATCCTTTATTGACTGATACTCTTTAATTATGAAAAATACTGAAACTAATTAAAGTAATGTAGTATTTATAAAGAATTATTATTTAACCGAAGCTTAGTAGGCTATGGTTATGAACCAAATAAGTTATATCTAAAGAAGGACTATTAATTCTATAAAAAAGTCTTGAAAGATAAATATTAAAGTAAGAATATTTCTGTCTCTTACCCTTTTTTAAATGAATAGCTAGTTTCCTTAATGTCCTTTTATTTATATTTAATGTAATTATTCTTGGTTCTTGTCTTACGTTAATAGTATTATATTATTTTTATCATCAGGATTTATATCAAAGTCACATAAAAAGTTAGATATATATTTAATAATTAGTTAAATGTATTTCTTAAACACGTAACATTGAAGTTTGATTATGAGTAAATTAAGTTACAGGATCGCTTCATAGATTCGATTCAGGTCTCACTCAAATAATATGAAAAGCAAATGTAAGCTTAATTAAAAGAAAATGAGAGAACTCATAAGTATTAATATAAAACAATAGTATTACTTTCATCATAACCCAATTACTTAAAGAGTTGCTTTAGTCCACAAGTTAGTCAACTAAAATAGTTAAGTACATAATAATAGCGTTAACGTTAATTCTCAATCAAATAGTTAAGTATAGAATAGTAGCGTTAACGTTAATTCGCAATCAAATAGTTAAGCACATAATAATAGCGTTAACGTTAATTCCCAATCACATATCTCACTAACCAACATAACGTAAGTGTTTACACCGAACACACTTAACACACTTATATAATCTGACTGACAGTCACAATCCCATTATAATACTTCACCCCGTCTTCCTCCAGCTGCAAGTTCACCTTCCCCAACTCCAAATGAGACTGATTTGAATGCCCACTACTCGGGTCTTATATACTAAACAATGATGGTGTAGGAACGAATCAGGAGGCGAGTGATGGTGCGCGCTCCTATCATAGCTCCTCGAGTTGCATAACAGGTGCATGGACCAATGGGGTCTCTTGGCGTCGATCATACGTCATAGCGTCGGGTCATCAAAGTAGTTTGCAGGGTCCCCTATGACGCACGCAGGTGTGAAGGCTTGTTTGCTGGTATGCGGACGAGCTGGTTTCCCACTCGCTAGTTCGCTCGCTGGTCTGCTTCGCCCCTAGAAAAGAGTTTAAGGAGTATAGTACATAATATTAAACATAATACATAAATAGATTCACCACCAGATTGGCAACAGCAAGATTATAATGAGGATATAATAAGGATATCACCCAAAGTAGGCAACGTCTCCAGGTACCACATCAGAACATAGCCGGAACGTAGCTGGAGCGTTATTCGAACTGCAAGGCATCTCACAGCTGAAGGCTTGACAGCGCACTACTAAAGCATGATATTTACCTCGCTACAAGGGAGAGCTAATTGCCAAAATCCTCTCATTAAATTATTCTTACTGCTGTATGAGGCCAACCTGGTAAATGTAATCTTTGATCCGTGGCAGTGGGTAGGTATCGTTCTTTGTGACTGCATTAACTTGCCTATAGTCCATACAAAACCTATGGCTCCCGTCTGGCTTTGGCACAAGTATGACCGGACTACTCCACAGGCTTAAGGCCCTTGTGATCAGCTGGTTTGAAAAAATGAAGTCAAGCTCGACCCGCAGCATACTCCTGCGTTGTGGTGAGACACGGTAGGGAATAGTTTAATGGGAGTTGCATCCCCTACATCGATGTCGTGCACGGCCAAAGAAGTGAGCCCTGGAGTATCACGGAACACACTGGGAGACTGAGATAAAACAGAGATTAGTTGGTTCGCTTGATCAGAGGGAAGATGACATAGTTTAGATGGTAATTCCCCCCAAGCTACTGAGGTATACTGAACGTTGGATAGGCTACATGACAAGTCAAAGTCGGCATGGATACCTTCAGGCTCTGGAACAGTCTGTTGCGGGTCAGTAAGAGAACTGAAGACTTTGTCCGCACCAGGCTGCCCACAGGTCCTGACATTCACTGCCACAGTGGGAGAATCTGGAGGAGAGGAATCAGGGGACCTATGGTAGGGTTTCAACATATTTATATGGAATACTTGCATGGGCTTTCTCCTGTCTGGGGTAGTTACTAGATAATCGGTAATGCTCACCCTCCGAATGATCTTATATGGGCCCCTGAACTTGGCAGATAAAGGTTGGCCAAAAAGGCGGAGGAGGACCAAAACCTCATCACCGGGCTGAAACTCCCTCTCACGGGCTTTTCTGTCATACCAGGTCTTCATGGAGCTTTTAGCCACTGTCAAGTTTTGAGCGGCAAACTCACATGAGGATCTCAGCCGGGTTTTGAAATCTGAAACATACTTGAGGTTTTGGTTCCCCTCCTGGCCAACTAGGCTATCCTGCAATAGTTGCAAAGGACCTCTTACCTGGTGACCGAAAACTAGCTCATTAGGGGAAAAACCCAGGGATTCAGTTGGAACCTCACGAGTAGCAAATAAAAGAAAAGGTACCCCCTTATCCCACTGAACTCCGGTCTCTGTACAATACTTACGTAACATTCCCTTTAATGTCTGATGATATCGTTCGAGAACCCCTTGACTCTCTGGGTGGTAGGTGCTAGACTTAACATGCTCGATACCCAACTCCTTCAGGGACTGCTGAAAAATGTTAGAGGTAAAATTAGTTCCTTGATCAGTTTGCACCTCATGGGGGAAACCCATTCTGGTGAAGAATTTGAGCAGTTCCTTGATGACAGTTGGAGCAGAAGTAGTCCTTAAGGGACTGGGTAGCGAGTTGCCATGTCCATAATAGTTAATAAATAAATGTTACCTTGGGAAGTCTTAGGCAATGGGCCTACAATGTCCACTACCACCCGAGTAAAAGGATTCTCGAAAACGGGCAAGGGCACCAGAGGATGTACAGGCACCTTCTGATTGAGTTTTCCTGTCATCTGGCAAGTGTGACACACTCTACAAAACTCCACTACATCTGCACGCATTCCTGGCCAGTAAAAGTGGGCTCTGATTCTGTCTAGAGTTTTGCTCACACCTAGGTGTCCTGCCAATGGTATACAATGTGCCATTTCCAAGATATCTCTATGACAAGGTTTGGGGACTACTACTTGATGGACGTCCCAGGCCCCATCATCGATTGGTCTGTGTGGCTGTCTCCATCTACGCCACAATACTCCTCCTTTGAGGTAGAAACATTCACCACCCTCCTTCTCACATTCCTCTTCATTCACGGACCTGGCAGCTAACTCCTTGCATTCACTATCATCTCTCTGTAACTCTACCAGGCCACTAGGACAATTTGGAGGAGTTTCATGGTCATCATTAGGGTCAAGATGAGCCATAAAGGTAGATAAATCCACCTCAGTCACATCATCAGGCACAGTTGGAGCGTCATTCACACTCTCATCATCCCTTTCATCAACTCTTACATTCGGTACATTTCTGTCTGAGTGAACTGCTACTTGAGACATTGAACGTGTGACAGCACACACAGGGAAAACTGTTGGCATCTCCTTTTCGAGCTCACCGGTTAGTGGCTCGTTAACAGGGGAAAGTGACAAAATGGGGTCTGGTCGGACCTTCTCACCTGCTACATCATTCCCCAAAAGGAGTGTTACCCCAGGCACAGGGATATCTTGGGACCTACACAAAGCTATGGTGGCCTCACCCTGTAGTAACTCACATTCAATTTCGCCTTTTACCAAGTGTGCATAAAATTTGCCTCCAGCACCTCTCATTACAACTGGTTCGCCAGGTGGGCACTCAGTGTAAGGATTCACCATGAGGGTGCTAGTAGAACCTGTGTCTCTCAGAATTTTTACCTCATGCATACAACCATTTAATCTCACGTTGCCAGATGAAATAAAGGGACGGTAACTGTCCTGCACTGATGGTGAAATTATTATTGGCTCAACCCTAGTGGGTTGCACCACGCATGCTACTACACCCCTGTCTAGATGATTTACGTTAGCTGCTAGGTACTCCTTCTGTCGGGAGTCCTGCATTAAAGGAACTTTTGGTGCTAGGTACTCCTTCTGTCGGGAGCCCTGCATTAAAAGCACATATGGAATTTGAGATACGGCGGCAACTGTCGGCCCCGATCTCTCGGTTTTCTCCTTGGCCCAGCACTGATAAGCTAGGTGGCCTCTCATGCCACAAAAAGTACATACTTTAGGGATAACGGGAACGTTCCCTCTTAGAGCATTACTATTACTTTGGGGCCCACCTCTGTTACCATTGCCCTGAGTCGCATTTTTAGTTGGGGGAACAATTCTATTTTGGCTAGCTGGGGGAAGACGTTACAGGCTTGTGACTGGGTCTGTCAGATTTGTGATTGGGATACTTAAAATTAGAACTAGAATTATCGTAAGGCTTCTTTCCACGAAATTTGTTGTTGAGCACGTATGTGTCAGCCATGTCAGCGGCGTCGGCAAGACAATCTACCTTTTTCCCCTTTAAATGATAGGATACAGAAGAATCAATTTTCCATAGGAAATTTTCTAACAGGACCAACTCCTTCAGATCGTTGTAGCTTGTGACTTTCTTACTCTTGACCCAATGATTGAAAGTTTTAGTCATGGTCCTGGCAAATACCTTATGGGTTTCTTCTACTTTCTTCTGGTTTTTACGGAAAGATTGCCTGTAAGCCTCAGGCTGCAATTGATAGGTTTTTAGGATTGCTTCTTTGAGATTGTCATAATCCTGCCTAACCTCTGCTACTTCTGACAAATACGTGGCTCGAGCCTGCCCTGTCAAAACGGTTTGTAACATAAAAGGCCATTGATCTCTTGTCCACTTCATACCTCCAGCAACTTCCTCAAACAAAACAAAGAAATCCTGCACATTATCCTCAGTAAAAGGTGGAATGACACTAGTCATAGTCAATCCCAGAGGGGGAGCAATTAAGGGAGCATTTGTATTGACATTTAGTTGAGCCGTACGATATTGATATTCACATTGTTCGGTCGTTGCTCTGGCTTTTATGCTGGCTTCTTCGATATTTATTCTGGCTAGTTCTATTTTTAGTTTGGCTTGTTCTAGTTCGAATATTTGATCACCGGTCAAACCAGGTGGCAATTGTATATCAAGTTGGCTAGGTTTACTCGGGATCCCACCAACTGCTCCGTCACCCTCCTCGCCTTCTACAGGGAACAGGTGGGTTTTTATGGTCTGAGCCACCTCTACTTTAGACATGTTTGAGACAGTAATTGGAGATGTGAGGCAAGCACTTTCAGTTCGGATTTTGACAGACAGTCAATATCAGGGGCTGTGGGTTCTGATTCTATGAAAACTCGAGCATCTTAGTCATTAATTAGATGAGGCATGATTAATATTCGATTTTTAAGTAGTGAAACGTTAATGAAACTGAGTGAAACTGTATGAAACGAATCCTGGCGAGGTCGCCACTCTTCTGTTACGTATCTTGATCCTCAAGTGGTTAACTTGATAAATCTAGATAGCACAGAGATATATATTAAGGTATCAGTCAGCTGAAGGCAAAACAAAAGTAAAATCTAATAAAATTGTTTCCTGTTGTTGCTTCCTTTCCTTTTGGATCTTAGGACTTGGTATCCTTTATTGACCGATACTCTTTAATTATGAAAAATACTGAAACTAATTAAAGTCATGTAGTATTTATAAAGAATTATTATTTAACCGAAGCTTAGTAGGCTATGGTTATGAACCGAATAAGTTATATCTAAAGAAGGACTATTAATTCTATAAAAAGTCTTGAAAGAAAAATATTGAAGTAAGAATATTTCTGTCTCTTACCCTTTTTGAAATGATTAGCTAGTTTTCTTAATGCCCTTTTATTTATATTTAATGTAATTATTCATGGTTCTTGTCTTACGTTAATAGTATTATATTATTATTATCAGGATTTATATCAAAGTCACATAAAAAGTTAAGATATATATATTTAATAATTAGTTAAATGTATTTCTTAACCACGTAACATTGAGGTTTGATTATGAGTAAATTAAGTTACAGGATCGCTTCATAGATTCGATTCAGGTCTCACTCAAATAATATGAAAAGCAAAAATAATATTTTGAAGCTAAAAGAATTTTCTTCAGCTTAGGAAATCACTAGAAGTAATATTAACACAGCCATGTTAGTCTAAGGCGATATTACTAATATGAGACAATAGGATCACCGTACTAAGCACCGTTAAGCAATGTAAGCTTAATTAAAAGAAAATGAGAGAACTCGTAAGTATTAATATAAAACAATAGTATTACTTTCATCATAACCCAATTACTTAAAGAGTTGCTTTAGTCGACAAGTTAGTCAACTAAAATAGTTAAGTACATAATAATAGCGTTAACGTTAATTCTCAATCAAATAGTTAAGCACATAATAATAGCGTTAACGTTAATTCCCAATCACATATCTCACTAACCAACATAACGTAAGTGTTTACACCGAACACACTTAACACACACTTATATAATCTGACTGACAGTCACAATCCCATTATAATACTTCACCCCGTCTTCCTCCAGCTGCAAGTTCACCTTCCCCAACTCCAAATGAGACTGATTTGAATGCCCACTACTCGGGTCTTATATACTAAACAATGATGGTGTAGGAACGAATCAGGAGGCGAGTGATGGTGCGCGCTCCTATCATAGCTCCTCGAGTTGCATAACAGGTGCATGGACCAATGGGGTCTCCTGGCGTCGATCATACGTCATCGCGTCGGGTCATCAAAGTAGTTTGCAGGGTCCCCTATGACGCACGCAGGTGTGAAGGCTTGTTTGCTGGTATGCGGACGAGCTGGTTTCCCACTCGCTAGTTCGCTCGCTGGTCTGCTTCGCCGCTTGGGTAGTTTGACACTCCTTCAACTCTTAATTCTAATTCTAAATTAACATACAGGGCTCCGTATGTCAGAGTATGTATGTGTGTATTGTGTGTATGTATGTGTGTATTGTTTGTATGTGTGTATTGCGTGTATGTATATGTGTATGTGTGTATGTATGTGTGTATGTGTGTATTGTGTGTATGTGTGTATTGTGTGTATTTATGTGTGTATTGTTTGTATGTATGTGTGTATTGTGTGTATTTAGGTGTGTATTTATGTGTGTATTGTGTGTATTTATGTGTGTATTGTGTGTATGTATGTGTATATTGTGTGTATGTATGTGTGTATGTATGTGTGTATTGTTTGTATGTGTGTATTGCGTGTATGTATGTGTGTATGTATGTGTGTATTGTGTGTATGTGTGTATTGTGTGTATGTATGTGTGTATTGTTTGTATGTATGTGTGTATTGTGTGTATGTATGTGTGTATTGTGTGTATGTGTGTGTATTGTGTGTATGTATGTGTGTATTGTGTGTATGTATGTGTGTATTGTGTGTATTGTGTGTATGTATTGTGTGTATGTGTGTGTGTATTGTTTGTATGTGTGCATTGTTTGTATGTATGTGTGTATTGTGTGTATGTATGTGTGTATTGTGTGTATGTGTGTATGTATGTGTGTATTGTATGTATGTGTGTATTGTGTGTATGTATGTGTGTATGTATTTGTGTATTGTGTGTATGTTTGTTTGTAGGCCTACTGTGTGTATGTATGTGTGTGTATGTATTTGTGTATTGTGTGTATGTATGTTTGTAGGCCTACTGTGTGTATGTATGTTTGAATGTATTTGTGTATTGTGTGTATGTATTTATGTATGTAACCCTACTGTGTGTATGTATGTGGGTAAGTATGTGTTTATTGTTTGTGTGTATGTGTGTGTGTATTATGTATGTATGTGTGTATTGTGTGTATGTATGTGTGTATTGTTTGTATGTGTGTGTGTATGTATGTGTGAATTGTTTGTATGTATGTGTGTATTGTTTGTATGTGTGTATGTATGTGTGAATTGTTTGTATATATGTGTGTATTGCGTGTATGTATGTGTGTATTGTGTGTATGTATGTGTGTATTGCGTGTATGTATTGTGTGTATGTATGTGTGTATTGTGTGTATGTATGTGTGTATTGTGTGTATGTATGTGTGTATTGCGTGTATGTATGTGTGTATTGTGTGTATGTATGTGTGTATTGTGTGTATGTATGTGTGTATTGTGTGTATGTATGTGTGTATTGTGTGTATGTATATGTGTATTGTGTGTATGTATGTGTGTATTGTGTGTATGTGTGTATTGTGTGTATGTGTGTGTGTATTGTGTGTATGTATGTGTGTATTGTGTGTATGTATATGTGTATTGTGTGTATGTATGTGTGCATTGTGTGTATGTATGTGTGTATTGTGTGTATGTAAGTGTGTTTTGTTTGTATGTATGTGTGTATTGTTTGTATGTACGTATGTGTGTATTGTTTGTGTGTATGTGTGTATTGTTTGTATGTATGTATGTGCGTATTGTTTGTGTGTATGTGTGTATTGTGTGAATGTATGTGTGTATTGTGTGTATGTATGTGTGTATTGTGTGTATGTGTGTATTGTGTGTATGTGTGTGTGTATTGTGTGTATGTATGTGTGTATTGTGTGTATGTATATGTGTATTGTGTGTATGTATGTGTGCATTGTGTGTATGTATGTGTGTATTGTGTGTATGTAAGTGTGTTTTGTTTGTATGTATGTGTGTATTGTTTGTATGTACGTATGTGTGTATTGTTTGTGTGTATGTGTGTATTGTTTGTATGTATGTATGTGCGTATTGTTTGTGTGTATGTGTGTATTGTGTGAATGTATGTGTGTATTGTGTGTATGTATGTGTGTATTTTTTTTTTCTATGTGATTGAGGGAGGCAAAAGGCAGAACTGCCTATAGTGAGTGCCTCCCCCATAGTTGAAAGAGTGACAGGGCCAAAATCAAGGGACGTTCTAGCCAAAATGCCTGGACACACGGAGTTTGAAGCAATTTAAGTCATAGGAAGAGGGAAAGACTGATTCTGGGAGAGAGTTCCAGAGCTCAGCTGTTGAGTAGAAGAAAGTTTGAGAGTAACGTTTCACTCTTGGGTTGGAGAGTTGCACAGAGTAGGGGTGGGATTGTGTTTCAAGACGGATACCACGTGCCCTACGTAAAGGAGGTGGTATACACTGGGAAAGCTCTGTGTGTATGTATGTGTGTATTGTGTGAATGTATGTGTGTATTGTTTGTATGTATGTGTGTATTGGTTGTATGCACGTATGTGTGTATTGTTTGTGTGTATGTGTGTATTGTTTGTATGTATGTATGTGTGTATTGTGTATGTATGTGTGTATTGTGTGTATGTATGTGTGTATTGTTTGTATGTATGTGTGTATTGTGTTAATGTATGTGTGTATTGTTTGTATGTATGTGTGTATTGTGTGTATGTATGTGTGTATTGTGTGTATGTATGTGTGTATGTATGTGTGTATTGTTTGACTGTATGTGTGTATTGTGTTAATGTATGTGTGTATTGTTTGACTGTATGTGTGTATTGTGTTAATGTATGTGTGTATTGTTTGTATGTATGTGTGTATTGTGTGTATGTATTTGTGTATTGTGTGTATGTTTGTTTGTAAGCCTACTGTGTGTATGTATGTGTGTATGTATTTGTGTATTGTGTGTATGTATGTTTGTAGGCCTACTGTGTGTATGTATGTGTGTGTATGTATTTGTGTATTGTGTGTATGTATGGTTGTAGGCCTACTGTGTGTATGTATGTGTGTATGTATTTGTGTATTGTGTGTATGTATGTTTGTAGGCCTACTGTGTGTATGTATGTTTGTATGTATTTGTGTATTGTGTGTATGTATTTATGTATGTAACCCTACTGTGTGTATGTATGTGGGTAAGTATGTGTGTATTGTTTGTGTGTATGTGTGTGTGTATTGTGTATGTATGTGTGTATTGTGTGTATGTATGTGTGTATTGTTTGTATGTGTGTGTGTATGTATGTGTGTATTGTGTGTATGTGTATATGTATGTGTGAATTGTTTGTATGTATGTGTGTATTGTGTGTATGTATGTGTGAATTGTTTGTATGTATGTGTGTATTGTTTGTATGTATGTGTGTATTGTTTGTATGTTTGTATGTTTGTATTGTTCTTGCGGATATTTTCTCCACCAACTCAACCTTAGATGAAATAAATCAAGATGTCCCTGTACTTAATTTTAATTCGCCTGAAATTCCCTCACTTAAGATCCACACCAGACATGTCAAAACTATTTTGCAGAATCTCTCAGTAGATAAGGCTCCTGGTCCAGATGAAATTCCTCCAATAGTACTTAAGAATTGCTCCTTGGTGCTCGTTCCTGTATTGGCAAAAATTTGCCGTCTGTGTACTCATACCTCATGCTTCCCAGTACCCTGGAAAGAAGCAAACATCCATCCAGTTCCTAATAAAGGTGGCTCTTCAGATCCATCAAACTACAGACCAATAGCTATAACTTCCACTCTTGGTAAAGTCTTTGAAATTATATTAAATAATCACATAATTAAGCATCTTGAGAATAATAAATTAATCAGTGATAGGCAATATGGTTTTAGACGATGTCGATCAACTGCAGACATGCTTTGCCTTCTTACGCATCAAATCAACCAAGCTACAGACCAACATGGTGAAACACATACAATAGCACTGGATATATCAAAGGCATTTGATAGAGTCTGGCATCAATCCTTATTGTCGAAGATGTCTCACTACGGCCTTGCATCATTAGTTCCACTAATTTCTTCTTATCTTCATAACAGAAAAATATGTGTAATGGTAGATGGCCTTTATTCTCAATTTCACTCAATAAATGCTGGTGTTCCCCAGGGATCAGTTTTGGCCCCAATTCTGTTCCTCATTCATATCAATGATCTCATATCTACCACTCATAATCCAATACATTCCTACGCAGATGACTCAACACTCCACAGTTCCTTCACATTTACCAATTCTTTCACCCAATCCGATCTTATAAATTCAAAAATAAACACTGCAATTTCTCTGAACCAGGACCTTTCTAGAATTAATGGATGGGGACAAAAGAATCTAGTTTCCTTTAATGCACAGAAAACCAAATACATTCAATTTTCTAACCGACAGAATCTCACTGACTCCCATATATTTTTTAATGATGTAAATATTCCCACTTCCCCTAGTATTGACATTCTCGGTGTAACATTATTATTATTATTATTATTAATTTTTTATTTTGCCAATCAAACATACAATATATGTTAATTTTACAATAAAATAATATCATGGCTGCGCCTTTTGAGAACAATCTCTCTTAAAGGCACCTTGAATACAACTCGATGGTTATTTTACATACAGTAAGATTATTAAAACATATAATATTATATAATTATAGCTAATGAGGCACAGCCCCAGCCCCGCAGCCACAGCAAGAAGGGATTCGGAACAGTGGCCAGGTATAATTACCTAGCCACCACCCCGAACCACCCCCCACCCAGACCGCTGTGGGTAGAGCAAACCCCAGCCTTATATACAGTACGGTACCTACATATTGATCAACACCAGAACAGTATCCTAATTTGTTTCCGATATAAAGGTGATTGTAATTTAGGGTTGTGGCAGTTTTATTGTCAAATGTTAAGTAAGATTAATATTTAGACATTAGTGAAGATTTGAGTGATATTTTGAAACTAGGCAGAGTGGGTTTATTTTGTAAGTCAGGAGACAACTGATTCCAAACTTTCGCACCATGGTATTTTATTGATGTCTGGGATTGTCTAGAGGTCATTAGGGGAATATTTAAAGAATTTATATTTCTTAATGCATACCTTTCATTTTCACGATGTCTATATAATTCCACATTGTTTTAGCCATTTAATGCTTTGTATACAAAGATAGCACTGCAAAATATGTTAATATCTTCAAATTTTAAGAGATTATTTTGTCGAAATAATTCATTGGTGTGAGCATATTTGGATCTAAATGTAATTGTTCGTATAACTTTTCTTTGTGCAACTTCAACAGGTTGTAATTTACTTTTACCCGTCGCTCCCCATACTGTATGACAGTATAAGAGAAATGGATAAATTACTGAATAATATAAAAGCTTTAGGGCATTTAAGTCAAGACATTGACGTGTTAAGTACAGTATACCACATTGTTTATTTAGTTTATTTGTTACGTCCTTTATGTGTAAGTTCCAAGACAGTTTTCTGTCCACCGTTATCCCCAGAAACTTAACGCTCTCCACTTCTCTCACTGATTGATTACCAAATTTAATTGGTTGCATATCATTTGGAACGTTTTTGTTTCTGTGAAAGACTATAAAGTTAGTTTTATTAATATTTAGTGTAAGTTTATTGGTAGTTATCCAATTATGTACATTCTTAAGTTCATTGTTTATAGAAACAATAAGAGAGCGCAAGTCCCGGTGACTGGCGTACAGAGTACTGTCATCAGCAAATAATATATATTTAAATAACATACTTGAGTTTACAATATCATTAATAAATAAAATGAACAACAATGGACCCAGTATAGAACCTTGTGGTACTCCGTAGGATATTATTTGCATATTAGATGAATTGTCCTTATATTGTTCATACTGTTTTCGATTAGTTAGATAAGAGTGAAACCATTTGCTAATGGTACCTCTAATGCCATAATGTTCGAGTTTCTTTAGGAGGATTTGATGGTCAACAGTATCGAATGCTTTGGATAGATCTAAAAATATACCAACTGTAAAATGCTTGTCATCAAAAGATTTGAGGATATCGTTAGTAAATAATGATAAAGCTGACTCTGTTGAACATCCTTTTCTAAACCCATGCTGAGCCTCATTAATAATATTGTTAGTTGAACAAAACTCTGTAATCCTTGTATGCATAATTTTTTCTAGGATTTTACTCATAGCTGGGAGTACAGACACAGGACGGTAGTTATTAAAGATTGAACTATCTCCGGATTTATATATAGGAGTAACTTTTGCAATTTTAAGGCAATCGGGAAAAACATTAACTACTAACTTGAGCTGGACACATTATGTTAGAAGCATTGCTAAGAATGCCTCTAAAAAACTGGGACTCCTGTACAGAGTTCGAGAATTCTTCACTGACGAGCAGTTGGCCGTGATATATAAAAGTCATGTGCGTTCTCAGATGGATTACTGTTCACCTCTGTGGGGTGGAAGTGGAGTGGTTGCATTGAGGCAGTTGGACAAAATTCAAAATAAAGCTATTAGATTAATCAATAACCCTGCAATCACACAGGACCTTCCTACATTATCCATACGAAGAAACGTTGCATCCCTTGCATTATTCTACAGATATTTTCACAGCAATTGTTCCGAGGAACTTGCTTCAATTGTGCCGCCTCTCCACATCTTTCCCCGTAGAACTAGGGCAGCTGAGAGCGCCCATGAATTTACACTTTCTCCTCCACAATGCAGAACTTCTGCTTATCAGAATTTATTTATCCCCAGAGCTACTACTCTTTGGAATTCACTTCCCTCGAATTGCTTTCCACAAACTTACAATCTACAAATGTTTAAATCCAGTTGTTACAAACATTTTATGAATGGAGGATGCCTTTAGGCACATGGACCTTTTTGTTTTATCTGTGTTTTTCCTTCCTCCGTTCATTGTCTCTTAAAAAAAAAAAAAAAAAAATGTATGTGTGTATTGTTTGTATGTATGTGTGTATTGTTTGTATGTGTGTATGTATGTGTGAATTGTTTGTATGTATGTGTGTATTGTGTGTATGTATGTGTGTATTGTGTGTATGTATGTGTGTATTGTGTGTATGTATGTGTGTATTGTGTGTATGTATGTGTGTATTGTGTGTATGTATGTGTGTATTGTTTGTATGTATGTGTGTATTGTGTGTATGTATGTGTGTATTGTGTGTATATATATGTGTATTGTGTGTATGTATGTGTGTATTGTGTGTATGTGTGTATTGTTTGTATGTATGTGTGTATTGTGTGTGTGTATTGTGTGTATGTATGTGTGTATTGTGTGTATGTATATGTGTATTGTGTGTATGTATGTGTGCATTGTGTGTATGTATGTGTGTATTGTGTGTATGTAAGTGTGTATTGTTTGTATGTATGTGTGTATTGTTTGTATGTACGTATGTGTGTATTGTTTGTGTGTATGTGTGTATTGTTTGTATGTATGTATGTGCGTATTGTTTGTGTGTATGTGTGTATTGTGTGAATGTATGTGTGTATTGTGTGTATTTATGTGTGTATTTTTTTTTTCTATGTGATTGAGGGAGGCAAAAGGCAGAACTGCCTATAGTGAGTGCCTCCCCCATAGTTGAAAGAGTGACAGGGCCAAAATCAAGGGACGTTCGAGCCAAAATGCCTGGACACACGGAGTTTGAAGCAATTTAAGTCATAGGAAGAGGGAAAGACTGATTCTGGGAGAGAGTTCCAGAGCTCAGCTGTTGAGTAGAAGAAAGTTTGAGAGTAACGTTTCACTCTTGGGTTGGAGAGTTGCACAGAGTAGGGGTGGGATTGTGTTTCAAGACGGGTACCACGTGCTCTACGTAAAGGAGGTGGTATACACTGGGAAAGCTCTGTGTGTATGTATGTGTGTATTGTGTGAATGTATGTGTGTATTGTTTGTATGTATGTGTGTATTGGTTGTATGCACGTATGTGTGTATTGTTTGTGTGTATGTGTGTATTGTTTGTATGTATGTATGTGTGTATTGTGTATGTATGTGTGTATTGTGTGTATGTATGTGTGTATTGTTTGTATGTATGTGTGTATTGTGTTAATGTATGTGTGTATTGTTTGTATGTATGTGTGTATTGTGTGTATGTATGTGTGTATTGTTTGTGTGCATGTGTGTATTGTTTGTATGTATGTATGTGTGTATGATGTATTGTGTATGTATGTGTGTATTGTGTGTATGTATGTGTGTATTGTTTGTATGTATGTGTGTATTGTGTTAATGTATGTGTGTATTGTTTGTATGTATGTGTGTATTGTGTGTATTGTGTGTATGTATGTGTGTATGTATGTGTGTATTGTTTGACTGTATGTGTGTATTGTGTTAATGTATGTGTGTATTGTTTGTATGTATGTGTGTATTGTGTGTATGCATGTGTGTATTGTGTGTACCGGTATGTTTTTTTTTTTTTTTTTTTCTATAGGCCTATTCCAACTTACTTCCTCTCGGGCATAGGCTGAGAGCCTTAACATTCACCGCTTTATAATGAACAGTGAAACCCGTGAGGTCTTGTTCCACTCTAGGGAGTGAGACATGTGGAGCACGTAGAGTACAACGAGCACCTGCCATCTTGCCTTCACATGAGGCACGGTGCTCACTCATGGCCCGAAACGACCCCATCTCTGAAGCCACCTCGTTCCCATGCTTCACTGTCTCACCCCCTTCACTCGGACTCTCACACTTACACACACACAACGCCACCTGTTGAGCAGATAACTCACCAGGCATTGCACCCCTATAGCATATTTTGAATATGGGAATATTCATACAGTGCTATTTAATCAGGAACAATGAGGGTATTTTATTGACGTTTCGGTGGACTAATGGTAATGCACTGATACTAGGTACAGCACAAATTCCATCCCAATAATATCTTCCCATTGATACATCGGGATTTGATCCCGGGACCTTTGGATTACCAGGCCAGTGGCAAGACCACTCCACCACACCTCCCCTAAATGTATATGTGTATTGTTTGTATGTATGTGTGTATTGTGTGTATGTATGTGTGTATTGTTTGTATGTATGTGTGTATTGTGTGAATGTTTGTGTGTATTGTTTGTATGTATGTGTGTATTGTTTGTATGTAAGTGTGTATTGTGTGTATGTATGTGTGTATTGTGTGTATGTATATGTGTATTGTGTGTATGTATGTGTGCATTGTGTGTATGTATGTGTGTATTGTGTGTATGTAAGTGTGTATTGTTTGTATGTATGTGTGTATTGTTTGTATGTACGTATGTGTGTATTGTTTGTGTGTATGTGTGTATTGTTTGTATGTATGTATGTGCGTATTGTTTGTGTGTATGTGTGTATTGTGTGAATGTATGTGTGTATTGTGTGTATTTATGTGTGTATTTTTTTTTTCTATGTGATTGAGGGAGGCAAAAGGCAGAACTGCCTATAGTGAGTGCCTCCCCCATAGTTGAAAGAGTGACAGGGCCAAAATCAAGGGACGTTCGAGCCAAAATGCCTGGACACACGGAGTTTGAAGCAATTTAAGTCATAGGAAGAGGGAAAGACTGATTCTGGGAGAGAGTTCCAGAGCTCAGCTGTTGAGTAGAAGAAAGTTTGAGAGTAACGTTTCACTCTTGGGTTGGAGAGTTGCACAGAGTAGGGGTGGGATTGTGTTTCAAGACGGGTACCACGTGCTCTACGTAAAGGAGGTGGTATACACTGGGAAAGCTCTGTGTGTATGTATGTGTGTATTGTGTGAATGTATGTGTGTATTGTTTGTATGTATGTGTGTATTGGTTGTATGCACGTATGTGTGTATTGTTTGTGTGTATGTGTGTATTGTTTGTATGTATGTATGTGTGTATTGTGTATGTATGTGTGTATTGTGTGTATGTATGTGTGTATTGTTTGTATGTATGTGTGTATTGTGTTAATGTATGTGTGTATTGTTTGTATGTATGTGTGTATTGTGTGTATGTATGTGTGTATTGTTTGTGTGCATGTGTGTATTGTTTGTATGTATGTATGTGTGTATGATGTATTGTGTATGTATGTGTGTATTGTGTGTATGTATGTGTGTATTGTTTGTATGTATGTGTGTATTGTGTTAATGTATGTGTGTATTGTTTGTATGTATGTGTGTATTGTGTGTATTGTGTGTATGTATGTGTGTATGTATGTGTGTATTGTTTGACTGTATGTGTGTATTGTGTTAATGTATGTGTGTATTGTTTGTATGTATGTGTGTATTGTGTGTATGCATGTGTGTATTGTGTGTACCGGTATGTTTTTTTGTTTTTTTCTCTATAGGCCTATTCCAACTTACTTCCTCTCGGGCATAGGCTGGGAGCCTTAACATTCACCGCTTTATAATGAACAGTGAAACCCGTGAGGTCTTGTTCCACTCTAGGGAGTGAGACATGTGGAGCACGTAGAGTACAACGAGCACCTGCCATCTTGCCTTCACATGAGGCACGGTGCTCACTCATGGCCCGAAACGACCCCATCTCTGAAGCCACCTCGTTCCCATGCTTCACTGTCTCACCCCCTTCACTCGGACTCTCACACTTACACACACACAACGCCACCTGTTGAGCAGATAACTCACCAGGCATTGCACCCCTATAGCATATTTTGAATATGGGAATATTCATACAGTGCTATTTAATCAGGGAACAATGAGGGTATTTTATTGACGTTTCGGTGGACTAATGGTAATGCACTGATACTAGGTACAGCACAAATTCCATCCCAATAATATCTTCCCATTGATACATCGGGATTTGATCCCGGGACCTTTGGATTACCAGGCCAGTGGCAAGACCACTCCACCACACCTCCCCTAAATGTATATGTGTATTGTTTGTATGTATGTGTGTATTGTGTGTATGTATGTGTGTATTGTTTGTATGTATGTGTGTATTGTGTGAATGTTTGTGTGTATTGTTTGTATGTATGTGTGTATTGTTTGTATGTAAGTGTGTATTGTGTGTATGTATGTGTGTATTGTGTGTATGTATGTGTGTATTGTTTGTATGTATGTATGTGTGTATTGTGTGAATGTATGTGTGTATTGTTTGTATGTATGAGTGTATTGTTTGTATGTATGTATGTTTGTATTGTTTGTGTGTATGTATGTGTGTATTGTGTATGTATGTGTGTATTGTGTGTATGTATGTGTGTATTATGTGTATGTTTGTGTGTATTGTGTGTATGTATGTGTATGTATGTGTGTATTGTTTGTATGTATGTGTGTATTGTGTGTATGTATGTGTGTATTATTTATATGTATGTACTCACCTAATAATATTGTACTCACCTAATTGTAGTATACAGGATTTGAGTTTTTAGGCTCGTATTGTCCCGCCTCCAAAGATTCTGTTATCTAATTTGGCTTTAAAAATGTGGATATTCCCCGTACCCACCACTTCATCATCCAACTGATTCCACATATTAATACTTCTATATGGAAAGCTGAATTTCCTCACATCTCCTTTACATCTGCCTTTCTTTAACTTGCAACTATGTCCTCTAGTCCTCCCTTTATCTCCCTCGATAAAGTCCTCCTTGTCTATCCTTTCCAATCCCCTAACACATTTATACATCATAATCATATCCCCTCTTTCTCTTCTCTCACTTAGAGTTGGCAAATTCAATCTCTCTAATCTCTCTTCATATGTCAGTTCTCTTAGTTCTGGAATCATCTTCGTTGCAGCTCTCTGTACTTTCTCCAACTTAATTATGTGTTTTTTAAGACCACACCACTGGCGCATATTCCAATTTAGGTCTCACCAATGATTTTATTATATTTACTAGCATCTCTTCATTCAAATAGTTGAATGCTATTTTTACTTTATTCAACAGGCCATAAGCTTCTCCCACAATTTTGTTAATATGGCTCTCGGGTGAAAGATCTCCCTGTATTATAATGCCCACGTCCTTTTCTTTCTCTGAGGGGTTAATCGTGCATTCTCCTAGTTTATATTCCCAACGAGGTCTCCTTTTACTCACACCCCCTTCCATCACATGACATTTATCTTTGTTAAAATCTAATTTCCATATCTTGCTCCATCGGTCTATCTTATCCAGATCACTCTGTAGCTCTCTACAACTGTTTTCGTCCACTATATGTTTCATAATTTTTGCATCGTCAGCAAACATATTCATGTATGCATTTATTTCCTCTGGCATGTCATTTATATAGACCAGAAACATAATTGGGGCCAACACTGATCCCTGTGGAACTCCGCTTGTAACATCCCTCCATGTTGATAAGCTGTCTCTTATCATGGTTCTCATCTGTCTTCCCGAGAGATAGTCCTCCATCCACTTCAACAAATTACCCTGAACCCCTCCAAACTTCTTCAACTTCCATCTAAGTCTACTATGAGGAACTCTGTCAAAGGCCTTCTTTATATCAAGATACACACAGTCCGCCCATCCTTCTCTCTCTTGTAGTATATCTATCATCCTATCATAAAAGCTCAGCAGATTAGTAACACATGATTTTCCCTCTCTGAATCCAAATTGTCTTACAGTAAGTAAATTATTTTCTTCCAAGTACTTTATCCATCTTTTCTTAATAATCTTCTCACACAGTTTACAAACAACACTTGTCAGTGACACTGGTCTATAGTTTAGCGGCTGCTCCCTTCTCCCACCTTTGTAGATTGGTACTACATTAGCCCTTTTCCAGTCTAGTGGTAATTTTCCAACTTCAATAGAGTACTTAATTATTTCATATATAGGTTTTACCAATTCCTCAGCACATTCTTTTAGAATCCATCCTGCTATATTGTCTGGGCCCATAGATTTTCTGACATCTAGTCCCTTCATAAGTTCTAGTAGTTCCTTTGGTTGAAAGATAATATCCCCCAATTTTTCATCATTTTGGTATATAATCTCTGGTTCTAAAAATTGTTCATCCATAGCATAAACTGAATGTAATGTATTATTCATAACCTCACACATCTTCTCATCACCCTCATAAATATTGTCTCCTTCCCTCAGCTTCATTATTTTGTCCTTAACCTTCATTTTGCTATTTACATACCTGTAGACAAATTTGGGATCACTTACACATTTTTCCACAATGTTTTTTTCATAATTTCTTGCTTCCTGTTTCCTAAGTCTGACATACTCGTTCCTTAGCTTCCTATATGTATTCCAGGTCTGTTAATTTCTCCTTCTTCTGGCTATGTTCCATGCCTTATTTTTCTTATCCCTAGCTATTCTACATTTATCATTAAACCAGTCTTTTATCTTTTCAGTCTTATTTCCTTGTCTTGGCACATACCTGTTTACAATATCATCATAAATGTTTTTAAACACACAGTATTTATCATTAACATTTTTTTTTCTGTTCAATTTCACCCCAGTCTGCATCCCTGAAGCAACTTTTTAATAGCTTAAAATCTGCTTTCCCATAGTTCAATCTCCTTTCTTTATGTTCTTCTCTCTCTAGCATTGTTGGATAACCCATCAGGATTTCCATTTCAATTACCACATGATCACTATTTCCCAGCGGAGGTAGGTATTTAGTATATGTAATCATATCTGGATCTCTTGTAAACACCAAGTCTAATCTAGACGATTCATCTTTACCCCTTCTTCTTGTGTTTTCCTTAATATTCTGAATTAGCAGGTTTTCTGTAACCAAGTCTAGTAGTACATTCCCCCAAGAACTCATATTACTACCTGCGTCTCCCTCCTCCCAATTAACCTCTCTACAATTAAAATCCCCTACCAATATTAACTCGTTGTTTCTGCGAAATTAGTGTTCCATAGTTTGATCATCTCCTTTTTTAACCCATGGTATTCTTCCTCTTTCCAGGCCCTCGTATATGGTGCCATATATGCTACCACAATATCAGTTTTTTCATTATTTTCATTAATTACCTCCACTGCTATAATTTCTGCTATATTGTTTTGTAAATCTATCATTTTAACTTTTAATTTATTGTGTGTATTGATTAAT
The DNA here is from genome assembly GCA_032716605.1 of Paralithodes platypus. Classification (NCBI taxonomy): domain Eukaryota; kingdom Metazoa; phylum Arthropoda; class Malacostraca; order Decapoda; family Lithodidae; genus Paralithodes; species Paralithodes platypus. Next base: position 23,472,131 of record CM064581.1, on the reverse strand, counting down.
ACTCCTCCACCCATCTTGCCCTTCCTATCCCTTCTCCACAAATTATAGTTATCCCATCCCACCACTTCCAGACTCATATCTGTATTTAATTTTGTTTCACATAAACACATTTCCGTGGGCTTTTCTTGTTTTATGAGGTCACCAATCTCCAATATTTTGGATATTAAACCATCCACATTGCTATACACCAGTTTACAGTTGCTACTTTTATATCTTGTACTATGTTTTCTTTTCCTCGTTTTTAATCCCTCTTCTTCGCCAACTCCCCCTCCTAATTCTCTCTCTCCCCCGCCTCCCTCCCTCTCTCCCCTCCCCTTTCCCTTTCCTCCCTCTCGTCCCCCCGCCTCCCCTCTCTCGTCCTCCTCCCCATCCTCCTCCTTCGTTCCCCTCCTCTTCATGTACCATTTTTTCACGTTCCCGTCGATAATTCGGTAGAAAAAATGTATTTTATCTACCTCTTGTTACGATCCAGGTTCTCAAAGACACAGGGCTCTTCAACATTGGACTAGATAATGGCAAAATGCAACAACGGTAACACTAGATCCAACCCCTGCCTTAAACACTGGAAAACAAAACACCATTACCGCCCTGAGTCGTGCCTGGACAACGAGGTATCCTATGACTCGGTAACTGGTGCACACACACTAGGCTGACGCTCGATGAAACAGCCTATTCTCAAACAGTAAAAGATTACTCGATTAGGTTACACAAAGAAAAGATAGTTAACGTGATTAATTAACGTTACGGTAGATACTCAAATAACTGGCACTCCTGTATTAAAGAAAGTGCAATGCTAGTCCTGCAACATCAACTGGAAACTTCTAAAATAAGTCTGATGCTGGGAAGATGTTCGTAAAGAATCTTGAACAATTATAATGCAGAATACGGGTCACAATAAATGCTAGGACATATTAATAATAGGCAGGCGAATAATAAAGACTGCGCAAACGTAGTAATGCTCGACAACTAAAGAAATACTTCGTGACACAACGCAACAGCCTACTAGGGTTGTGCAACTCAACAACAACCTCGGCTCAAAAGTGCAGTGAATAATAATGCTGCATACATATAATAATGGGGGCTTATCTCTAACCAGTGTCTGCTCAGTTAATAAAGTCTAGCTGGGGTATCAAGGCAGGGCAACAATGGGCGAGCATGCGGCTCGTAGCCTAACGTTGTCCGAAGGTGATATAATGACGATTACGTTATACGACGGGGATGCTCTCTTGATAAATCTAGGTCTCTAGTACCTAGTTCTATCCTGGCGATCCCTCAGAAGTCAACACAAAGAGGCAGCACTATGTTGTGAGGGATAGGCTATGGCCCTCTCACACCACAGCGCTGTGCTCGCAAAGTAAACCCACCCGAAGACAACTTAGGCTCCCACAGTACCTGTCGATGTCGTGCAGGGCTTAGCTAACACTGCACACATCGGAGACAACGACACAGTAACCTTACCCCTAGTCTAGCTTTAGATAACCAAGCAGAATCACTCAACACCTTGCCAGGGAGACATATACCGGTCTACAACCTTCCCGAGAGAGGACACATACGGAAAAGTCCGTCTCTCCAAACCTCAATAAAGCATAATACCTCCTTAACCTAATACATGGAAATATCTGAGAGCTTCGCGTACAATACGACTGGTCGACGGTGAACGTCTATGCTGAAACCAGAAGGGATGTTGAGTTTAATAAAGATTAGAGAATGAGAAAGGAGAAGTCGAGAGAGAGAAATAGTATGCAAAGTGGCGAGTATGGGGGACAGAATTGCAAAGGATGTAGGCCATACGCGTGTCAGGCAAGCTCTGAGCTGGTAAAGAACATGAGGCAGCGACGGGAAGGGACTAGTTGACCACCCGGCCGCCAACGCCGTCAGCGCCCAAGCGAGCCGGGTCATAGCTCACCTCGCTGCCGGGTGTACCCCCTCACCCTCTCTCGCTCGCCTCCCACACAAGCAACATTTATATTATTGCGAATATAAAATATAAGGCGCGGTCACAGACCAAAACAAAGACCATTTCTAGACTGTCTGTGGCAACACGACCCTAATGAAATAAAGCAGATCATTCTAGGACAACTGTAGCCCATCCCCTCATCCTGGCGAGCGCTAGCGAGCTGCAATGCCCCACGCAACCATTCTGCTAACGCCGGGAGGCGTCACACTCTGACCTACTATCGTTCTTTTCTCTCACTTCCTTTGTTATTTCTCTCATATTATCGCGCTCTTCTGCATTTAAGTCTGTCTTTAATATAACCTTGGTGTATTTCCCTTCCTGACTCAGTTTCCAGCTGTTCCTCAATACCTCTTCTGCTGCTTTCGTAGACTTAAATCTAATTTTAATAGGCCTCCTCTCCCCCTTATTACACTTTCCCAACCTCCAACTATCTTCCACCTCTTTCTTCCAACCTTCCTTTCCTACTCTCTCCAACACCTCTAACATGTCATCAACCTTCTTCATTTCTGCAACTTTCCTGTCATTTCTGTCCATTATTTCCTCCTCCACTTCTCCAAACATTATCACACATCTCTTCTTTTCCACTATATCAGTTACCTGTCTCTCATTTTGCCTTATGGCCTTCACTACTTTCTTTCCTAGATTATTACCCTGCCACTCCTTTTGTTCATCCCTAATAGTTTTAAGACTAACCTCTGTTCCTCTACTTTATTACCCCAAGCATTTTTCATTTCATTCATTTCTACTTCCACTTTTTCTGTCCTATCGTGATTCCTTTTCAATCCTTTCCTTAGTCTTTCATTCTCCTCTTTAAGTTGTTCTATCTCCCTTTCCGCCTTTTCTCTATATTCTTTATTTTCTCTTTCCATGTGTGTATGTATGTGTGTATTGTTTGTATGTGTGTGTGTATTATTTGTATGTATGTGTGTATTGTGTGTATGTATGTGTGTATTGTGTGTATGTGTGTGTGTATTGTGTATATGTGTGTGTGTATTGTGTGTATGTATGTGTGTATTGTGTGTATGTGTGTGTGTATTGTTTGCGTGTATGTGTGTGTGTATTGTTTGTATGTATGTGTGTTTTATGTGTATGTATGTGTGTATGTATGTGTGTATTGTTTGTATATGTGTGTGTATGTATGTGTGTATTATGTGAATGTATGTGTGTTTTATGTGTATGTATGTGTGTATGTATGTGTGTATTATGTGTATGTATGTGTGTATTGTGTGTATGTATGTGTGTATTGTGTGTATGTATGTGTGTGTTGTGTGTTTGTATGTGTGTATTATGTGTATGTATGTGTGTATTGTGTGCATGTATGTGTGTATTGTTTGTATGTATGTGTGTATGTACAGTATGTGTGTATTGTTTGTATATGTGTGTGTATGTATGTGTGTATTGTGTGTATGTATGTGTGTATTGTTTGTATATGTGTGTGTATGTATGTATGTATGTGTGTTTTATGTGTATGTATGTGTGTATGTATGTGTGTATTGTGTGTATGTATGTGTGTATTGTTTGTATGTATGTGTGTTTTATGTGTATGTATGTTTGTATTGTGTATATGTATGTGTGTGTTGTGTGTATGTATGTATGTGTGTATTGTTTGTATATGTGTATGTATGTATGTGTGTATTATGTGAATGTATGTGTGTTTTATGTGTATGTATGCGTGTATGTATGTGTGTATGTATGTGTGTATTATGTGTATGTATGTGTGTATTGTGTGTATGTATGTGTGTATTGTGTGTATGTATGTGTGTGTTGTGTGTTTGTATGTGTGTATTATGTGTATGTATGTGTGTATGTGTGTATGTATGTGCATGTATGTGTGTATTGTTTGTATGTATGTGTGTATGTACAGTATGTGTGTATTGTTTGTATATGTGTGTGTATGTATGTGTGTATTGTGTGTATGTATGTGTGTATTGTTTGTATATGTGTGTGTATGTATGTGTGTATTGTGTGTATGTATGTGTGTTTTATGTGTATGTATGTGTGTATGTATGTGTGTATTGTGTGTATGTATGTGTGTGTTGTGTGTATGTATGTATGTATTGTTTGTATGTATGTGTGTTTTATGTGTATGTATGTGTGTATTGTGTATATGTATGTGTGTGTTGTGTGTATGTATGTATGTGTGTATTTTGTGTATGTATGTGTGTGTTGTGTGCATCGTGTGTATGTATGTGTGAACTTTGTGAATGTTGCGTGAAGTGACACACAGAAGTGGACTGTAGAATAGAGATCGCCTTTCTAATGTACTGCAGGTGATGGGAGTGACGACGGTAGATTTGTGTGTTTGTGTGTGTGTGTATGTGTATGAGAGAGAGAGAGAGAAAATATGTGAGATTGAGAGTGAGTAATGCTAGCCACACATCCACAATGAGTCTATCTTTAGTTCCGTTAACCCCTCCTGTACAACGGTGACTTTCTAAATGTAATTCTGGTTAACTGCAGGCGATCTTTGGCAGTGCACGCAAACCTTATAGGGCTTTGATTCGTCTAGTAAAGCTGTATAAGGATAGCCAGTACATAATTAAAAGGAAGCCTGCGTATTAACAAAGTAAATATGATCTAACCGACATTTTAGAAGGTTATAGATTTGTTTTGGTATTATACTTATTATTTATGAGCTTCTTGTTTAGTTTTCCCTTAGACACCTCTTATTCGTATATTTTTTCCCAGGTCCTCAACTTCAAGATAAAAATTGACTCTCAGAGCTCCCCTTCGGGTTAAATTTACACTATTTAGTGAAACAAATTTCTGGTCAAGGACATGTTTCTCTATGCTTGTTATCGCCTTTTATGAAGAAATCTACATCTATTAATAACCTAGGTAATGGGGTAAAACGTCTTTATACTCATGGGTAGAAGCAGAGGAGTATCCAACAAATTACCAACCTTCGACTTAGATACAGTTAAGGCGGCGTCTCAAGCGAACAGAAGGGAGGATTTCATGACCTCCTTCTCCCTCATATACAGTATAGCCCTATTATATATATATATTTTTTTAGACATTTACCCCAATAGTTTGGCAATTTTTAGGCCTTCCGTGCCATTTTGGTGTCGACTTTACCCTGGCGAGCTATAGCATCCTTGCAATTTAAGAGGAATCGGCCTTTGGCCAGAGCTGCGGAGCAATCGAAAAATGCACAAATTTATCTCGAGAGGGTTCTTGGTGGTATATTTCAAGCTTGATGGATGTCTAGGGAGGAAACAAAAATAATTATAAATAAATAAATGTATAAACAAGTAAACATAAATCTACCCTTTAGCTGACACCCAATAATATCTTTTGCGGAAATTATCCCAGATTCACTTGCTAACAATGTACAGTAGGACAGATATTTTACTGTATATATATATATACATATATATTTATGGCGCCCGCCACTTTCTGGTGCAGGTAGCCTCCTCTGTGGTGGAGGGGTGAGAAATTTCCACTACCGCTTTTCTCCGGCGAGACGTAGAAGTCGGCTAAAGGGGATCGGGGGCGGGAGGCCTGGTATCCTTCTCCCCTTAAATAAATCTACCAAAAAAACGAGACAGAGATAGGGGCGAGGGAACGCATTCGTGGTCCCGGACCCTAAGAATAGGAGCTTTGTATGTGCGTGGATGTAGTACGAATGAGAAGCGAGAGGATATTGGAAGGTTATTTGAAAGAAGGATGTATGATGTCCTTGCACTGAATGAAAAAAGATGAAAGGAGAGGGAGAAGTGGATTTTGGAAACGTGATAGGTAGAAAGTCTGGAGTAGACAAGGGAGTCAGAGGGAAAGAAGGAGTGGCTATTATTGTGAAGGAGGAGTTGAGAGAGTTTATAAAAGAGCGGAAAGAGGTGTCATCAAAGCTAATGTGGGTGAGAATGCGGTTTAAGGGTGAAAGGTGGGTTTTTGTAAGTGCGTATGGACCAGGAAGTGAAAGAGAGTTAGACGAGGTAGAGGGTTTCTGGGAGGATTTGAGAGATTGTCTACAAGGGTTTGATGAAAATGAAAATGTCATAGTTTTAGGGGACCTAAATGCTAGGGTAGGAAATGAGCCTGTTGAGGGAGTCATCGGTAGTTTTGGTGTGGATGGTGTAAACGAGAGTGGAGAAAGACTGAAAAATGTATGTGAAGAGTGCAGATTGAGTGTAGGTAATACGTTCTTAAAAAAAAGGTGTATACACAAGTACACCTGGCATAGACTTGTGAGGGGAGAGATTGTAGAGAGGGCATTGATGGATTATGTGGTGGTGACAAGGGAAAGATTGTGTAGACTACTGGATGTGAATGTGATGAGAGGTGAGGCGGAGGGTATGTCAGATCATTACCTGGTGGAGGGAAAGCTAAGAGTTAAGAGTTACAGGAGAATAAGAGACTAGCATGAAGTAAGAGAGGTAATAAAAGTTAGTGAGTTAGAGAAGAGTGAAAAAGAGAGGGAGTACAAGGAAAGACTAAATGAAAAGTGGATGGAAGTGAGAGAGATGGAAGAGAGAGAAGTAGAGGTTGAATGGCAACAGTTTAAGGAAGGAGTGAAAGCAAGTGCAGAGGTAGTATGCGGCAAAAGTAAAGTAGGAGGCAGAGGTATCAGGTAGGGAAGCGAGTGGTGGAATGATACGGTGAGAAAGGCAGTTGAGGAGAAGAGACAGTGTTTTGAGAGGGTTTTACAGAATGGTAGTGTTGAGGTATGGGAGAGGTACAAGGAGAAAAGGAGAGAGGCAAAACTGAAAATTAGAGAAGCGAAAAAAGATGCAAACGAAAGGTAGGGTCAAAGGCTGAGTGAGAATTTTGAAGAACGAAAGAAGATGTTCTGGAAGGAGGTAAATAAAGTAAGGAAAGGAGGACAAAAGAGGGAAGAGTCAGTGAAAGATGAAAATGGAGAATTACTAGTGGAACCAGTTGAAGTGAGGAAAAGATATGCCGAGTATTTTGAATCTTTGTTAAATACAAGAGATGGAAGAGAAGCAGTGATTGAAGCAGAGGTGGGTGGAGATAGCTTACCCAGGCCACCCAGGTGGCAGGGAATGAATGAAAGGATTGAGGAAAATGAGGTGAAAGAAGCAGTGAAACAAATGAGAGCGGGAAAAGCAGAAGGTTTGGATGGTATTGCTGTGGAGTGTATAAAGAAGAGTGGAGATGTGATAATAGATTGGTTGGTGAGACTTTTCAATGTGCGCTTTGCTGTGTCAATGGTACCAATAGACTGGAAGAGTGCATGTATTGTGCCGTTGTACAAGGGGAAGGGAGATCGGCAGGAGTGTTCAAGTTATAGAGGTATTAGTTTATTGTCAGTGGTTGGAAAGCTGTATGGCAGGGTGTTGATAGAGAGGATAATAAAGTGTACGGAAGTTGCAATAGGAGAAGAACAGTGCGGTTTTAGGAGGGGAAGAGGTGCGTGGATCAGATGTTTGCAGTAAGACAGTTATGCGAGAACTATTTAGAGAAGCATAAGGAGATATTTTGGGCTTTTATGGACTTGGCAAAAGCGTATGATCGTGTGGACCGTGAAGCAATGTGGAAGGTGTTAAGGATTTATGAAATAGGAGGAAATTTGTTAGAAGCAGTTAAGAGTTTTTATGAAGGGAGCAGAGCATGTGTGAGAGTAGGAAATGGTGAGTTGAGTGAATGGTTTGAGGTAAAGGTAGGTTTGCGACAGGGTTGTGTAATGTCACCATGGCTGTTTAATATGTTTATGGATGGTGTGGTGAGGGAGGTGAAAAGGAGAACTATGGGAAGAGGATTGGGTTTAGTAGGAAAGAATGGTAGAGATTGGGAGTTGAATCAGTTGCTATTCGCTGATGACACAGCATTGGTGGCGGATTCTGATGAGAAACTGCAGCGGGTAGTCAAAGAGTTTGGTGTGGTTTGTGGAAGGAGGAAACTGAAGGTGAACATCAATAAAAGTAAAGTAATGGTGTGTAATAGGGGAGAGCATAGGGTGAATCTAGATGTGAGGCTGGATGGGGAAATATTGGAACAAGTAGAGTGTTTTAAATATCTAGGAGGAACGATAAGCAGGAGTGGAGGTATGGAAGTGGAGGTAAAACAGAGAGTGTGTGAAGGAAGGAAGGTTTTCGGAGCAATGGGAAGTATGTGGAAGACGAGAAATCTCGGAGTGAAAGTAAAAAGTGCACTGTATCAAGGAATTGTTGTGCCAACAGTGATGTATGGGGCTGAGACATGGGCTCTGAAGAAAAAGGAGAAAAGAGGGCTGGATGTGATGGAGATGAGCTGCTTGAGGAGTATGTGTGGAGTTACTCGTTGAGACAGATTGAGGAATGAAGAGATACGTAGGAGAGTGGTGCAGCAGGAACATTTGTCAGCCAGAGTGGACAGAAGGGTGCTGAGCTGGTATGGTCATGTCGAACGAATGGGAGATGAAAGGTGTGACGTTTCTGCATAGTAGCCACGTGCGGGCATGCGCGCGCGTTGGCTGCCCAGCCGTTTAGAAACCGGCTGGCAGCAGCCGGCCGGCAGGCTTTTCCTTAGTATATATCCTACGACAACGTAACTAATGTTTGGGATATTCTTATGTTGTTTCATAGCTTGTAGCTGCCCTTATTCTTAACCAACGCATCTTAGTATATTTTATTCTCGATAGTGATTGTTTCATTATAATATATAAGATGTAAGTCTAGTGAGGGCGGGAGGAGACGAGCGGGAGAGAGAGACCGGCTTGGGACGTTGCTTCGCTTGCCAGCTTGGGACGAGCCTGAAGCGTTGCCATATGCATTTGATTGCAACGTTAGGCTTAGTTTCGACTCACGCACGGGGTAGAGGATTTTGACCCGGCAACTGTGTTGAGTGTTGCCAAGCATGGGATGTATTCTGCATGCCTAGGGCGGGGTCCAGACAGATTCAAGACTCAGAGCCCACCTCACTGTCGTACCCTTCGGACCCCCTTGATATCTATCCCTCTCAACCCCACTTAGAAACTTTCTCTCTTACTTTGTATACCTTCCTTCCACTACTTCACCAATCTATTTAATTATCCCATCCCCTTGATAGACCTTATATCTATTATTGTATTAACGACGAGCTCTCAGATAACTAGATAGGATTTTGGGCCTTATGCAGAGACGTAATTGTTAATGAGACCTAGGAAGCTTTTTTGTTGTCTCATATTTGGTGGTTTCATGCTTGCTAGTGTGTTCTTGTGTCAGGTTAGCAGGGGCTAGACCGGAGGGGAGGCTTTTTGCGATCCTTTAAGTAAAGTCTGCTGGTGCGAGTCCTGTGGACCCGCACGACTTTACTAGGATACCCATGGGAGTCTGGGGGCATTTTCTTGTCTGTGTCCCTGTGTGTCTAGTGTTCTGTTGTGTGAGGGCCCTTGCCTAGTCCACTCAGCACTGCGCTAGCACGTCTTGCTTTTGTTTTAGGGTCGCCAGGAGAGAGTCAGATACTTGCAATCTGAGTCTCTCAAGAGAGCACCCTTTCAATTAGAGTAATTTGGCGCACAGACTTGGGAACGTCCCTAGGCTAGAGCAGGTGGCTCAGCCCGGGTATCCGAAGCCTATATCCTTCCGGCTAGACCGGAAGGGGTTTATCATCTCTGTATGCTTGTTATTGTGCCACAGTTTACCGTTTTTGTGAGCATTGTGAGTCAGGGTGTGGCTTAGAGACTCTGTCCGAGCAGGCTTGCCTGACTAAGAGTGAGAAGCACACCTGTATGTGGTTATGTTGCGAGTTGCTGCCTTTATTTAATTATACCTATGCCATTATACACTGTATGGCCTATCACTAGTATTTATTCCTGCTTATGAGTTAAGAGTTCTCTAAATCCGTAACGTACTTTCTTTGCTAAGCATCAGATCCTACAGTAGCCACATGCAGTTTAGAAACCCGCATCTTGTCTACCTGTACGATGTTTTGAGGACTGTTTGCTTTCACCTTCTTTCACGCAGGGGTGATTAGTTGTATTAATTAACGTAACGTTAAATGTACTTTCTTCTATTTTGTTATTAAATTGTTTCTGCAATTTAATTCCGTTATCTATCTTTTCCTTGAAGCTTTAAGTCAACTTAATTGTGTGATCTTTTATATAGCCTGCTTGACTATCAGCAGCCTATAGTGCGTGCACCCTGTAACCGAGTCATAGGATACCTCGTTGTTCAGGCAGGACTCTTGACGGTTTAGGGTGGTTTGTTGCCTGGGTTTATAGATAAGGGTTGGATCTAGCGTTTTCCGTTGTTGTTTGTTGCCGCATACCTAGTCCAATAGAAAGAGCCCAGTGTTTATATATCCCAGGACGTAACAAATGGCGACCTTGCATAGGATTTACTGAACAGAGGAATATAGTGGTCATTTGTTTTGAGATTCATTATGATTAGAGGAATACAGTGGACATAGAGTTTTTTTTGGAGCAACCAATATAACACATTAAAGACTTTAAATAACATTAGTATATACATACTTGCATAGGAGATAAGGCACATTCTATAACCGTGATAATTACTGCAGTACACAAACATGTCTAATACATCAGAACACAGTGATGGGTCAGGTCACGATACGGGCTCGGAGGGAGAAAGACCTGTGGAGTGGCTAGTCGATAGCGAGGAGGGTGCTAGAAGATTTTTAGAGGTGCCCCTTACCGCTGCAAGGGTGTTGAAGCTGAATAAGTATGGCTTAAAGTGTGTGGCAGGTCTTCAGGGTCACCAGGGTTTAAGTGGCATGAGGAAAGATCAGCTGAGGACTTTGATATTGGGTTTAGAAGGGAGAGACCTGAGTGGGGAGGCGACTGGGGGCCCCGGTCCCCAGGCCCCCCTCCACTCTACCCCCATATCAAACGTCAGGATGCCTGAATTTAGTACATACCCCCAAGTTGATGGTCAATGGCAGCGTGGAATTCAATCACAGGGACCATCTCCATTAAATGCACCTTCCCCTCCTCAAGGGTTGACTCCAGATTTGTTGTTTCGGCTTGAGATGGCCAAGGTTGAGGTTGCTAGAGCTCTGGTTGAGGCTGCTAGAGCTCAGGTTGAGGCTGCCGAGAGACAGGCTAGTGTGCAGGCTGAGGTTGCTAGAGCTCAGGCTGAGGCCACAGAGAGAACAGCTATACGAGAGGCTGAACTGCAGGCAGAGTCTACTAGGTATCGGGCTGACAGGGAGCTGGAGAGATCTCGAGTGGAGGTAACAGGGCGAAATATTGGGGGAGGTAACAGACATCGGGACCAATCATTGTCGCACCTGCTTAAACTAGTTCCTGTGTTCGATGAATTAGGTGTGACTGAGTTTTTTATGCGATTTGAGAAGAAGTGTCAGGAACACCAGTGGCCTCAGGAAAAGTGGGCAGCATTAGTTTCATCAAGACTCCTAGGAAAGGGGCTAAAAGTGTATGATGCACTACCTTTAGAGTCCTGTGTAGTTTATGATGAGCTAAAGAAGGCTGTGCTACTGGCCTATGAGTTACAACCAGAAACTTACCGCTTGAAGTTTCGGGGTGTTACTAAGGGCAAGGATAGTACCTTCCTAGAACACGCTCGGGACTTGCCTGATGCACTACGACATTGGCTGCGTTCTGAGAGGGCAGCTACTTTTGAGGAGTTGCGTGAGCTGGTTCTCTTGGAGCAGTTCTTTAAGTGCACAGGCGGGGACTTAACATTAAATATAAAGGAACTAAATCCTAGAACTCTCCAGGAGGCAGCAGAAATGGCTGACCTCCGACTGTCATTAATTCGAGGGTGCGGAGCAGCAGCTAGGAGTGAGTCGGGTGCAAAGGATCGTACCCCTCCCCCTCCCCAGAATTTTGATACACATAAATACACAAAACCATCTAGCACTGACAATAAAACTGAACATAAACCAAATACCGTCCCGTATAAGAAGTCTAATGGTACCTCCCACTCCCAAGGGAAACCAAAAAAGTAAAGAGTGCTTTGCATGTCACAAGGAGGGTCACTTTGCAAATGCTTGTCCGAACAAGCCACCAAAGAAGGTTGTGTCATTGGCCCGCAGCATAGGGGTGTCGCCTATATCTTCTGAGTTTGCCAAGGGTAGTTCGTCAGAGGGTGGGACACAGCCTGTGTTCAAGAGTCCGGAAGGCTCGAACCCTGTCCGCGACGTCTTTGGGGGTCATAGAGGGCATGGTTTTGTGAGGTGGGCTGGCGAAAGGCGAGGAGTTAAGCTATTGCGTGATACGGGGGCTTCTCAGACCTTGTTAAAGAACTTTACTGGTAGACCGATTAACGCTGCTCGGGTGGTGGTAGTTCAGGGGATCAATGCTACGAAGTCCTACCCGCTGGTCCGGATGGAGCTGGAGGTGGGTGGTGTGGCGAAGGAGCTGGATGTAGGAATTGTAGAGAACTTGCCTGTTGGGGGCGTCGACCTCCTCCTCGGCAACGACTTTGCGGTGCCTGCTTCTAAGGTTTCACCCTTGGTCATTGCCGAGAAGGCGGCCGACGTTAGTAGGGAGGAACAGGAGTGGGTTGAGAAGTGTAGCGTACAAACCATGGCGTGTGTTGTGACGCGTTCTCAGACATCCGGAGCCTTGCAGCCACCACCTCAGTCTATCAAACTGCGGAGGAAAGGTCACAAGAAAACGGGAAGTGTTGGTCAATTGGAGAGTTTTGAGTCGGCAGTGTTTCTTGGTGACTCATTATTGGCACCTATGTTAGAGTCTGGAGAGGCCCCGGGGCCTGTCACCGCTAGTGCAGGTGCAGGGCAGGAAAAGACTCTGCGACAGCATCGTTATGCGCAGCGTGAGGAAAGGATGGCTCAGCGGGACATTGGAGGTGGAAATAAATTATTTAAGATGAACTTGGATAATCTCGCACCTGCTGATATATGTTCCTTGCAGCTGGAAGATCCTGAAGTCAGGGCGTGTGGTAATGGTGCTGTCGAACTGGAGAGCGATGGGGATGCGCAGCCTGGTGATTTTTCTTGTCCGAGGGGATCTTGTATCGGAGACATCAGGATCGCAAGAAAAAGTGGGATGGCGGGTCAGGATTAGTGGACCAGTTAGTAGTACCGAGGGTGTGCCGTGAGAGCTTATTGAGATTAGCTCATGATGTGCCTTTGGCAGGGCACCTGGGGGCACGTAAGACGGAGGCAGCTCTGAGCAAGCTTTTCTGGTGGCCTGGGTTAAAGGCGAGTGTCGTGTCATGGGTGTCACAGTGTCACACTTGTCAAGTTGTTGGGAAACCCAATCAGGTCATCCCGAGAGCCCCGTTACAACCCATCCCTGTCATTGGGCCGCCCTTCAGCAAAGTAGTGATCTTCTATATAGCCTGCTTGACTATCAGCAGCCTATAGTGCGTGCACCCTGTAACCGAGTCATAGGATACCTCGTTGTCCAGGCAGGACTCTTGACGGTTTAGGGTGGTTTGTTGCCTGGGTTTATAGATAAGGGTTGAATCTAGCGTTTTCCGTTGTTGCTTGTTGCCGCATACCTAGTCCAATAGAAAGAGCCCAGTGTTTATATATCCCAGGACGTAACAAAGGCTTACAAAGAGAATATGTGAGTCAGGTACAAGGGGAGATAGAAGGGGAGGAAGACCCCCATTGAGATGGAGAGACTGTGTAAGAAAAGCTTTGGATGATAGAGGAATAACTATAGATCAGGCAGGGGAAGTGGTGGTGGACAGGAGTGAATGGAGAATGCTTGTGAATAGTTGAGTGAACACGTGGTCATTTGGAGTAAGGGGTCGGGCGCAAGTTGGACTAGATAATAGTCCATCAGGCACCTGGCCCGGGGAGACGATTAATATGAAGGGTGCGCCTGGAAGTGTGGTGGGAGGGCTTGTGGCTTTGGCTCCGCTGCATGTCTTCCTGCCGAGATCGGAACCTCTCGGGTGGTCGGGGGCCGGGGGGAGTGCTGGAGCGACCTTGGTGACCCTGGTCTCTGGGTCTTCTCCTGGGTGACCTGGATGTGTGTGAGTTTGTGCTTTTTATCTGTGTTTATTTGTTGTTTTATGTTTTTGTGTTTTCCCTGTTCTTGCTCTGTCTTGAGTCGGCTACCCCCAAAATGGGGATTGGGCCTGAGCATATAGATAGATAGATATATAGATATATATATATATATATATATATATATATATATATATATATATATATATATATATATATATATATATATATGGGACTATGGATGAAGAGGTGCGGGAGAGGGTACAACAGGGGAAGGGGGTTGTAGGAACGCTAAAAGCAGTAACAAGAAATAGGGTGGTCAGTATGGAAGTGAAGAAGTCCTTGCATGACAGTGTGGTAATCCCGACACTGACTTACGGAAGCGAAGCATGGACGTTGGTTGAGAGACTCAGACCAAGAGTGAGAGCAGTGGAAATGAATTACTTAAGGAGTGCGTGCGGAGTTACATGGAGGGATAGACAGACTAATGAGGAAGTAAGAAGGAGGTGTGGTGTGGAGGTAGATGTGCTGGAAAGTGTGAAAAGGAACAACTTGAGATGGTTCGGCCATATGGAACGTATGGAAAGCGAGAGAATGACTAAGAGGGTGTACGAGAGCGAGGTGGAGGGACAGAGGGGGAGAGGTAGACCGAATATGAGGTGGAATGATGGAGTGAGGAACTACATGAACGAAGGCGGTGCTGGTTGGGGGGAGGGGCGTCGACTGACTGGGGACAGAGGTGCATGGGGCGGTTCGTTCGTGGCCAGCCCTTCGGGGATCACGGCGTCAGGCAATAGATAGATAGATAGATATATATATATCCCTTTATTCACCCTCAGGCTTACATTGCTTAAACCATCCAGTACACCGGTGACATCTTTTTCGTGATACTCTGGCAAATATTAGGCGATGTTACTCAGTTTAAATAGGTATTAGGGCCTCCAGCAATTAACGGGCTTCGAACTATCTCACTTAACCCTATTTACTTGGTGATGGGCTGGTCTATCAGAGTGAGAGCTGAGCGATCTCTGCCATACCCATAGCTTTCTCTGACTGTTCCTTTTACTTATATATTTTCTAGATCTCAAGTGACGGCGTCTCTTCCGTGGATTGACCTCCCTACTGCCAACCTAGAGGTTGGCAGATTGGGAGCCAAAGCGTCACATTTTTCCTTTGCCCCTCAACTTTCCCTTCATAATTGCTGAGGGGCACAAGACCTTGGGTGGGGCTTTGGTTTCCCGGGCGTTTCTGCACCCTCCTCCTTGGAGTGGCTTCGGTCAACCGGGCTTTATTAGTAGTAAGCAGGGAGGGTTTTGTGGGGGCGCTCGTTTATGGCCTTGGCCTTGCTCGGGACCTTGGGGCTGTTCGGCCAGACAGCCTGGGGAACAGCAACAACAACAACCCTATTTACTACCACAGATCCTTCTTAAACTGCACACAATCGTCTAAGTATAACTAGAATAAAGCTACGTAGAGGTCGCCAGTACAGAAAGGGTTAAAGCCAGTGTCACACGAGTGCTATTTCTGGCAAGTTTCGATGAGCAAGTTTTTTCTCGCAATATTTTGAGGCTCTTTCACATTGGAATCAGAAACTAGACTGAAGGTAGATTATATTAGGTGGCTGAGTCTCGATACAATATACATTTTGAAGATGCTAGACTGCAATTGCCCGTAACAATGGACGACTAAACAGCTCGTGTGACACCACATAAAGTACCTGGCTTATAGGTGAGGGCCCAGATCCAAAAATAGGAAAAGGAAAACTAATGGGACTAAACATGAGGAAGAAGGGGGACCTGAAAAACGACCCATGGTATATGAATCCTGACTCATGACGCTATCGGTGGAGCATTAATACCCTCAACATGCCGATACGCAAATATTCATCCATGTTTACTGAGGTGACTATTGGGTAGAAGATGCCTACTCTTTACGCATTTACAAGTTATATTGCACCTAATCGATTTGTGAAGATGATAACGCATTTTGACAGTTTATTCTGGCTATCATTAGACGATTTTATACTGCTTAGGAAGAATCAGTGGAAATTAGTAGGGTAAAGACTATCTCAATCAACCCTTTGACTTCCACATACCCTTCCTAATCTGAATACAATCGTCTACTAATAGCCAGAACACAGACAATAAACGCGTCTTCATATTTTGAAAGTGTTAAGGAGTAAATAATGTAAGTGGGCCTTTAAGGGGAGATGAGTCGTTTTTCTGGTCCCCATTCTCCTTTATGCTTAGCCCCATTCGTTTTGAGATGTTAAGATGTTTGCCCCATTAGTTTGTCGATTTTAAGATCTTTCACCCCATTTTTTTGTCGATATTAAGACCTTTCGTTGCATTTAGGTGTCAATTTTTTTCCTGACGAACGATAATTGTAATTTTGGAAGAACCGGCCTTCGGCTGGGAAATTTTTCTACCGAAAAATGTACAAATTAATCTAGAAGGGGGATCTAATGGATTTTGTTTTAAGTTTGATGGAGGTCTAGGGAGGAAACTAAAAAATAAATAAAAATCAAATAAATATATGAAATAATTGAACAAATAATATACCCATTTCCCTTAACCCATTTACTACTTCATTTGATCTTGGCCATTATTATAGTCTGTTCATTAGAAGTAGGCAATTAACCTCTGTAACTCAAAAAGGGCACCCCAAGATAATTTGTAAATGTTTCAGTAGAAAAATGTCTCGGCCGACAGCTGGTTCCTCCTAAGTTACAGGCTCCCTGTAGCTCGCCAGGAAAAAAACTCGACACCTAAATGGCACTAAAGGTCTTAATACTGACAAAGAAATAGGGCGAAAGTTCTTAAATAGCCAACCTCATGGGGTGAGTCTTAGAATTTTTAAACTAATGGGGCTAAACATGAGGGAGGAAGGGGTCCCAAAAAGATATATAAAAACACTCCCGCCAGCAATGATTCCCGTGCACCCCTCCAGGCCATGGAAGGGTGCAGACATGTATAGCGTGACGGTGGTACGGTACGGTATGGGCGGTGCAGGTAACGTACCGTGAGGTTATGTGTTCCGTCTGGCTGTCGTCAAACACACTCATCAAGTCACAGGCCCACTATTTTGATCCCTCTTTCTGTCTGTCCGTCTTTATCTACATTTTGTTTTTTGTTTTTCTATGTGAGTGAGGGAGACAAAAGGCAGAACTGCCTGTAGCGAGTGCCTCCCCCAGAGTTGAAGGAGTGACATGGCCAAAATCAATGTACATTCGAGCCAAAATGCCTGGACACGGAGTTTGAAGCAATTTAAGTCATAAGAAGATTCTAGGAGAGATTTCCAGAGCTCAGCAGTTGAATAGAAGAAAGACTGAGAATAATGTTTCACCCTTGGGTTGGAGAGTAACACAGAGTAGGGGTGGGATTGTGTTGCAAACGGGTACTACGTACACTGTGTAGAGGAGGTGGTATACACTGGGAATGCTCTGAGGAACACTGATTATTGTAGTAGCGATAAAATAGCGAAAGAGATGCAACATTGCGGCGGAGAGAGCGAGATTGCAGAGAGTTAGTGAGTGGACGGGAGTTAATGATACGAAAGACTTTCCTTTCTACTTTGTCTAGGAGTGCGGTGTGAGAGGATCCTCGCCACACATGTGAACAATACTCAATACAAGGATGCACTGTGCCCCTCTACAGAGCAAGAAGCTGTGCAGGGGTCTAGAACCCCTTGAGGCGGTTGAGTACACCCAGCTTCTGGGAGGCTGCCTTAGCAAGACTGATAATATGGTCCTTCCAGTAGAGAGCAGAAGAAAAAGAAACACCAAGAATATTGAGAGAAGATGAAGGATTGATTTTTGTATTGTTGAAGTATAAGGGATAGAGTTCCAGAGCTCAGCAGTTGAATAGAAGAAAGACTGAGAATAATGTTTCACCCTTGGGTTGGAGAGTAGCACAGAGTAGGGGTGGGATTGTGTTGCAAGACGGGTACTACGTAAATTATGTAGAGGAGGTGGTATACACTGGGAATGCTCTGAGGAACACTGATTATTGTAGTAGCGATAAAATAGCGAAAGAGATGCAACATTGCGGCGGAGAGAGCGAGATTGCAGAGAGTTAGTGAGTGGACGGGAGTTAATGATACGAAAGACTTTCCTTCCTACTTTGTCTAGGAGTGCGGTGTGAGAGGATCCTCGCCACACATGTGAACAATACTCAATACAAGGATGCACTGTGCCCCTCTACAGAGCAAGAAGCTGTGCAGGGGTCTAGAACCCCTTGAGGCGGTTGAGTACACCCAGCTTCTGGGAGGCTGCCTTAGCAAGACTGATAATATGGTCCTTCCAGTAGAGAGCAGAAGAAAAAGAAACACCAAGAATATTGAGAGAAGATGAAGGATTGATTTTTGTATTGTTGAAGTATAAGGGATAGTCCTCTGGGGGTTCTGGACGTGTAGATAGGTGAAGAAATTGGGTTTTGGAAGCATTAAATGCAACAAGGTTTTCTCTGCCCCAATTGGAAATAGTAGTTAGATCAGAAGATAAGAGCTGCATGGCTTCATTACGTTTTGGACGGATTGCTGGCTGGGGCGTTTATTTTTTTTATTTTTTTAGAACAAATACCATGGCTCTAGCTGGGGCATTTAGGAAAACTAATTGAGTAGTGTAAGGTAGAGTAATCTGCGTATGAATGGATGGGACTGGAGGTACAGTTGAGAAGATCATTTATGAAAATTAGAAAGAGAATGGGAGATAGGACAGAACCCTGAGGAACACCGGAGTTGATAGGATGAGGAAGTGAATGATGGCAGTCCATAACCGCAGCTATGGAATGGCCAGAAAGGAAATTAGAGACAAAGGCACAGATGGAGGGATAGAAACCAAAGGAGGGTAGTTAAAAGTTAAAGATTTGTATCAGACTCTATTGAAGGCCTTCAATATGTCTAGTGCAATAGAAAAGGTCTCACCGAAGTCCCGAAAGGAGGATGACCAAGAGTTAGTAAGATATGAAAGAAGATCACCAGTAGAGCGTCCCTCAAGGAAGCCATACTGGCGATCCGAGAGTAGATTATGAGAAGAGAAATGCTTACGAAATTTGGAAGCAAGAATAGTTTAAAAAACTATAGAGATACAAGAGATGAGAGCAATTGGACAATAGTTGGAGGGTTGAGAGCGGTCACCCTTCTTTGGGAAAGGTTAAATGAGAGCAAACTTTCAGCAAGAAGGGAAGTCGTTAGAGGAGAGACAGAGACGAAAGAGTTTGCCTAGGCAAGGAGTCAACACGGAAGCACAGTTTTAGAGTACAACAGGAAGAACACCGTCCGGACCGTACGCCTTCTAATTAGTATTAAAGGTGAACTACAGGAATGACATAAAAAACGAAGTTTACTACATACTGAAATATGTATATGGTCAATATCGATATAATTTTATTAAACTCCAGAAAAAATACTATTTTATAGGGCTGTTGGCATCCTCAGCCGTCAGTTGGGAGAAGTCCAGCTAATTCGTGTGACAACAATATAAACAATGGGATATTTCACCCCCTATCACACACACTCGTGGACAGGTCTATTTTTTCTTAACCCTCTCACGTTCTTGACGCAATTTTGAGCCTATTAGGGATACTTTAAAGCCTTTGTTACCATCAGGGGTATTTAGAAACCTTTAGTTTAGTTACTTCAACCTCTGTAGTTATCTTTGAGTTAGCTGTGGGCAGAAAACTAATTTTGGAGAGGTTATTATAAGAGTGAGAGAACTCTATTTAGTATTGCTAATCTGGCAACCTCTGCGTCATATGGTCGTGAGAGGGTTAATTAGTACCTTTCAATTCAATACTCCAGCTCTGCAAAACATCGAACAAGGTCTTGAAGATGTGGTGCATATCAAGAAATAATCCAATCTCGCCAACAATAAACATACAAGCAGTGTTTTCAAGTGTTTTATCCTGGTCCAGAGTCGAGGGAGGTCGCTTGTAAGGCCTATTTCGTAATGATAGTATCGTTTTCTGTTAATTTTATATATCGCAGTCCCTTGACCAGATAGTGATTAAGCCAAATATTGAGCTGTAAACATGCATACAATTTATAAGAGTTTCTCACATAAAACAAGACCACAGAATCACCCATTTCCCATGTAGAGTGTTCCCGCCATTGTTACCTGTGACGTCATGGTAAACACTCCACTGCTCGCCACATAAAATAACTTAGATAAGCTATATTTCTATGTTGTTGGGACACATTGATGAAAGTTCTTCAGTATCATACCCCTAAAACCAAGCAGATCCCAATGGACATTATAGTTTGAAAAGGTTTCATCCCTGGAATTCACCTTTAAGCCCAGAGAGGGTAGAAAATACGTCTTTAGAAGAGATTAGGATATTAGGCATAAGTAGGAGAGTGGGGGGTGAAGAGGGAGGAATAGCGCCAGAATCATCCAAGATGGAGTTTCTAGCAAAAGTTTGAGCGAAGAGTTCAGCTTTGTCAGAGGAAAAAGTACAAAGGAATACAACGGAAATCAAGCAACAACAGCTCTAGTGTCCCCTCTAGGCTGCTTGTCCTCCAAAACACTGAGGATCAAGTGTCCAAACAGTGGTTTAGAGTGGGTAAGGGAAAATTGGAAAGGAAACTACTGCCCTGGAACTAATGTATGTGGCAGGATTAGGAAGTTAGTAGGGGACAGATGGGTTAGTAACATAACACAGTTATACATTATTTTTTGTATATCTGAGAAAAAGAGAGATGGTTGTGCCATCAGAGTGGAAAAGGGGAGGGAAAGACGAGGAAGAAAAATTGTTGGAGAGGTTTTTGGCTAGATGCCAGAAAGCTTGGGAAGAGATAGAGTTGGATAGTTCAGTGCATTTATTATTGATGAAAGAGTGCTTGGCAAAGTGAAGAACAGATTTGGCTTGATTTCGGGCAGAAACATAGGAAGAATGAGATTCTTGAGTTTTAAGGCATCGGTACCATTTGAATGCTTCTTCCTTGTTGTGGACAGCAGTAGAACAAGCGTGAGTAAACCAGGATTTTTTTGCATTAAACTGAGAGAAAGAAATTGGAATGTATGCTTCCATGCCCGAGAGGATTACCTTGGTAATGCATTCAGCACTCTCCGAGGGTCCCCGGCCACAGAAGCAAAAATCATACAATGGTAAATCAAAGAAGTACTGCCGAAGAGCCTCCCAGTCGGCAGCGCCAAAGTACCACAAGTGCCACCGGCTGGGAGGATCGGGTGGCCGTACCGGAGAGATAGGACAGGTGACAGATAAGTTTATGGTCGGAGGAGCCCAAAGGAGAGGAACGGTTTACAGTATAAGTAGAAGGGTTAGAAGTTAGAAATAAGTCAAGAATGTTGGGCCGATCTCCGAAGCGATCCGGGATATGGGTGGGTTGCTGGACTAACTGCTCTAGGTCATTTAGAGTAGAAAAAACATAGGCTTGTTCACCAGGTTGGTAAGTGGAAAGAGAGGAGAGCCATTGGCGGTGGTGAACGTTGAAATCTCCTAGAATGGAGATTTCTGCAAAAAGAGAGATAGATAGAATGTGTCCCACTTTAGAAGTTAGATAGTCAAAGAATTTTGGATAATCAGTAGAATTAGGGGAGAGATAAACAGCACAAAAATATTTAGTTGAGAGTTTTTGACAAAATAGCTTTAGCCAGAATTCAGAAGGTTCAAAGTTGGGAACACAAGAGAAAGCGAGATTGTTGCACACACATACGCAACATTCGCCTTTTGCTTGAAACTGAGGATAGATATAGTAGGAGGATACAGAGAAGGGTTTGCTGTCAGTAATCCGAGACACCTGAGTTTCGGTGAGAAAGAGAAGATCAGGGTTTGCAGAGGAGAGGTGGTATTCCACAGAGTGGAAGTTAGAGGAAAGGCCACGAATGTTGCTGAAGTGAATAGTAAGAGTAGAAGGTAGCGGTCCAGAGCATTTTATGGAGTCGTTGCCAGGGGTTAGTCCATTGGGGGCATTTCTGGTTCCCCCCCCCCCCTTGAGGACTCCGAGGCGGGTCGTGTTGCGTCATATATTTTGCGAAGAGAGGTAGTGTAGTGTGTAAGGTATTTGTAGTATAATGTAGGAGGAGAAGGTGTTTTGGAGGGCAGGCTGGGGTTGCCCTCAATAATGATGAGGCACAGAAAGGATCAGCTAGGGAGGCCAGGTGGTGAAACAGGAGCTCCAGCTGTCCTTATCAACCACCTAGCACTCCCCGGGAGTACCATTCTGTTGGGCTGGTGTCTACAGCCTCCTCCTAACAATTTTGGAGGTGAGATTCCCAGTCCCAACCTCCAGGGGCTATCTGCGCCATAAAGTGACGGGCGATGGGGTCGCCACATCCCTATGCCTATTTATCTGTCCTTACATCTCAATCTATGTTTATTGCTTCTCTCACCCTCCCTCCCCCCCCCTCTCTCTCTCTCTCTTCCGCTCCCTTTCTGCGAGAACGTGGTAAGGTGAGACAGCAACCCCTTCCCTAACAAAGAGCCTAATGATAGCATGATATTGGCCGGCCCGCAGGTGTAACACCACCCCTTATAATACTTCCCCGGCCCCTCCCCTCACTTGCCAGCCCCTCCTAAGCCTTCATTACCTGGGGGTGGCGACACAGGCAGACAATAGGACCAGCTGACTCATGGCTCACAACACCCTAATATACCTTATTGTTTTATTAGGCTACCGGTGTTTAGTGGGGCAGGTGGGGGCCGGGGCGCAACACTAAGCACCTTCACGTATATTTCTCCAGGATTCAGGGTAATGTGTGCTTTATAATATATATATACAGTATACAGTATACAGTATATATATACACTGTATATATATATATATATATATATATATATATATATATATATATATATATATATATATATATATATATATAAACATATAAATGTATGTACAGTATATACTCAGGCACACATCCCATAGCTGGGGGTGGTCGACTTGAGAGAACTCGAACAGAAGCAACAAACTAAAATACAAATTTAAATTCACACACATCTAGGTCGTCCAGGAGTATACACAGAGACCAATGCCTTTTTGGGGTCCTCAGCAGGCAGACACACAGCGGAGCACATCACAATGCCCGCCCACATCACTTCCAGGCATGGCCCTTCATATATACACCGGCTCCCCAGGCCGGGCGCCTGACGGACTATTATATACTGTAGTCCAACTGGTGCCTGACCCCCACTCCCTACAACCGCGTTATCACTCATCTATTATATACTGTAGTCCAACTGGTGCCTGACCCCCACTCCCTACAACCGCGCTATCACTCATCTATTATATACTGTAGTCCAACTGGTGCCTGACCCCCACTCCCTACAACCGCGCTATCACTCATCTATTATATACTGTAGTCCAACTGGTGCCTGACCCCCACTCCCTACAACCGCGTTATCACTCATCTATTATATACTGTAGTCCAACTGGTGCCTGACCCCCACTCCCTACAACCGCGTTATCACTCATCTATTATATACTGTAGTCCAACTGGTGCCTGACCCCCACTCCCTACAACCGCGTTATCACTCATCTATTATATACTGTAGTCCAACTGGTGCCTGACCCCCACTCCCTACAACCGCGTTATCACTCATCTATTATATACTGTAGTCCAACTGGTGCCTGACCCCCACTCCCTACAACCGCGTTATCACTCATCTATTATATACTGTAGTCCAACTGGTGCCTGACCCCCACTCCCTACAACCGCGTTATCACTCATCTATTATATACTGTAGTCCAACTGGTGCCTGACCCCCACTCCCTACAACCGCGCTATCACTCATCTATTATATACTGTAGTCCAACTGGTGCCTGACCCCCACTCCCTACAACCGCGCTATCACTCATCTATTATATACTGTAGTCCAACTGGTGCCTGATCCCACTCCCTACAACTGCGTTATCACTCATCTATTATATACTGTAGTCCAACTGGTGCCTGACCCCCACTCCCTACAACCGCGCTATCACTCATCTATTATATACTGTAGTCCAACTGGTGCCTGACCCCCACTCCCTACAACCGCGCTATCACTCATCTATTATATACTGTAGTCCAACTGGTGCCTGACCCCCACTCCCTACAACCGCGCTATCACCATCTATTATATACTGTAGTCCAACTGGTGCCTGACCCCCACTCCCTACAACCGCGCTATCACTCATCTATTATATACTGTAGTCCAACTGGTGCCTGACCCCCACTCCCTACAACCGCGCTATCACTCATCTATTCACAATAATTCTCCATTCATTCCTATCATCATCTCTTCTCTTGCTTCTTCTTCATTCATCTCTCTATCTTCCAACACTTGTTTCACACCATCTCTCCATCTCCTCCACGGTCTTCCTCTCAATCTATTTCCCCTTGTTTCTGACTCATATACTCTCTTTGTAAGCCTTTCATCTCCCATTTGTTCAACATGCCATACCAGAATAGCAACCTTCTTTCCACTCTGACCGATAGGGGTTCCTGTTGTCCCACTCTCCTACGTACCTCTTCATTTCTCAATCTATCTCTATGCTTTACTCCACATATACTCCTCAAGCAGCTCATCTCCATCACATCCAATATATATATATAAATATATAATAATATATCTGAAAAACTGGTATCACAAGAGCGCTTTTTCACTCAACTTTTATCGTAAGCATTGATGTGGCTGTCTTATGAAATAACTTATTAACAAATTTTGTCACCAAAATTAATTTATTTTCAATCAAATTTCCGATACCAGTGCAAAAGACCCCAGAAATGTTGCCGGAAAATGTTTGACGTTCGAATGTTGTCCATAAATGTTTAGTGTGATACACGTTTAATGCTGGTATCACACACGATTTAGTCAAGGATTGAAACCTCACGTGTTCTGCCACAGCTCCCTGGTTAACATCTGTTTAGTGACATCTAGTTTTGTGTTGCTCTCGCTTGAGGCTTATAGTTTTGCTTATGTTGTGGAAGGAAAGTAAACATACTTTAAAATCTACGTTGAAAATTATCTTTTGAATGAAGCATATGGCAGCGGCTCAAGCACGCTGCTCCGTGACATGCATATGAATAATGAACCAGGTTACGAAGTGTAGCACCTAATCTGAGGGCATTCATTTTGGTTTTCTACCCAGAGTGCTACCCTAGACTTAAGAAAGGAACTATTTATTTTATTGGAGCCTGGTTTCGGCCGATTTCTAACAAAATAGCGTTCATATTATTACTAATAGAATAACCCAAAAAACTCAATCGAATCGTTGTATGATATAAAAGTGAGAATAGTAGGAGTTTGAATAGGATGTTAAAGTATCATTAGGCCACGCCATGAGATTAGTGATAAGGCTGCTCCAGGATGTTGGGTCAATCAGGGAGATAAAACCTCGACTGTCACACATGAAATCATGTAATTTGAGATTCAGATCCCGAGGCAACTTAAATAGCATTCGTCATTAAAATTCTTATGGTTTGTAAAGGATTGTAAATGAAAGTAAACAACAACTTCTCTTTTAATTCGAACGAGGCTGCTTGTGTGTTGGAGGCTGAGTGACTCATCTTTTGACAAGGCTATTATCTCCGCCAAACGGAGTTTTTGAAGACTATATAACCGTCCTTGTGTGTCTATCTATCTATCTATTGCCCGACGCCGTGATCTCCGAAGGGGTGGCCACGAACGAACCGCCTCCATGCACCTCTGTCTCCAGTCAGTCGACGCCCCTCCCCCCAACCAGCACCGCCCTCGTTCACACACTTCCTCACTCCATCCCATCTCCTTGTGTGTCTGTCTGTTTATTTGTTTGACAGCAGGATTTCTCAAAAACTAATAGATATATTTACATTAAATTTAGTCAATACCTTTATTTGGTACCTGGGTAAAAGCAATTAACTGTTAGTTAACTTTTGACCCCACCTAAATAAGTCCCCTACCCTCAAAATGTTCATGCAAATTATTTTTATCTTGATTCTCTCGATACTGACTGTTACATATTTGTTACCTAAGGACTTCAAACAATAATATTGATGAAAATTGGATTGCCCCAACTGGGGATTTGGAACCATAACCCTGCGAATTTGGTGATTGCATTCAGTGGATACTAAAATAATACCGACAGATTGAGTTGCTTGATCCAATTCAACAAGCATTCGACCACTTGGGTCAATTTGACCACCTTGCCCAATTTGATTGCTGAGCCCCATACGACTGTGTGGCCCAATTTAACAGTTTTGCCAAATTAATTTGATTGGCCCAATTAATCCACTTCACCTAAACTGAACGCCATCGATTACTCAACTTAATTCGACCGTCATGCTCATGTTATGCTCTTCTTATCATGCAGGCTCTTCCCACAGTGACTGTACTGCCTGTTGTCCGTGACTGTATCCCCCTCCCGTCTCGCCTGCCTCGCTCGCTCACCCGGGTTCACTCTCTCTACTCCTATCAAAGGAAGCCGTCTTGACTCCAGACTGAACCCCCTCAATGAACCGTATGACCCAAAATGGCATACGGGACTTCAATAGTTCAGCTCCTCACCACTACGTACCCACTTTTTTTTTTTTTTTTTTTTTTTTTTTTTTTTTTCTATATTCCAACTTACTTCCTCTCTGGCATAGGCTGAGAGCCTTAACATTTACCGCTTTACAATGAACAGTGAAGCCCGTGAGGTCTTGTTCCAGTCTAGGGAGTGAGACATGTGAAGCACGTAGAGTACAACGAGCACCTGCCATCTTGCCTTCACATGAGGCACGGTGCTCACTCATGGCCCGAAACGACCCCATCTCTGAAGCCATCTCGTTCCCGTGCTTCACTGTCTCACCCCCTACACTCGGACTCTCACACTTACACACACACAACGCCACCTGTTGAGCAGATATCTCACCAGGCATTGCACCCCTATAGCATATTTTGAGTATGGGAATATTCATACAGTGCTATTTAATCAGGGAACAATGAGGGTATTTTATTGACATTTCGGTGGGCTTGTGGTAATGCACTGATACCAGGTACAGCACCAATTCCATCCCAATAATATCTTCCCATTGATACATCGGAATTTGAACCCGGGACCTTTGGATTACCAGGCCAGTGGCAAGACCACTCCACCACACCTCCCCTGCGCTTCTTGGTACATCACACATAAAGAGAGGTGACATAGGGTTTGAGCTGGAGAGCTTAGGCAGTTCATATCTGATGGTGTTCTCGACGGGTGGTGCTTATTGGATTCTACAAGCCTGGATTGTCCGCCTCACCTTTCTCGACGTACTGCCTGTGTGGAGATGATAGGGGTGGTTGTGAGTTGCTCCAGGAAACTCATTTTAACTAAATATTAACATTTAATTTGATATTTTATTTGTTTTAGTTTTCTTTAATATTTCTTTATAATTAAATATTTACTTTATTTATAAACATTAAATTCACTTAGATTATATATTAACGAAATTCACTTTTGATTTAATTGTTTAACTTATTCATTTTATAACTTGAATAACACCTTGTAAGTAAAACTTTAATTTATTAACATTCTTTTATAAATATATTGGTTATAATTCTTCCCCTGTTTATTTATATGTATTAGTATGAGTGTTTCTTTGTTGTTTTACTCTGGTGACTATTTATTCTTTTGCTCAAGCCATACTAATATTTTGTTTTACCTATATACCTGGGATTGTTATAATAGTGCCTGCAAGGGGGTGTCTGGTGGGGAGAGGATATACTCTAATAATCACTTAGATTATAGAGACATATATTATCATAGTGCCATAAGAACTTGGGTTTCTGGTACTTATACTAGTTAGCATCTATATCCTCTCACGTCTGTCTTTGTGTTGTCCCTCTGGGGTGTCTACACCTCTGGATAATCAGGTCGAATTACTTGTAAACTATTACCTAGCTTCTAGTCCCAGAGGGGCGTAACACTCAATTTGAGTGCTGAACCCAGCTTTAGCGCTGTGTCAAATTTAACCTTCTTTCCCGTCGACTTCTTTTTGTTTTTTATTTCAGCTGCATATACTGTAGACGATTTTATGAAACTTAGGAGGGATCTGTGGTTGTTAAAAGGTTTGATTGAGTTATAATTGTTAGAGATCCTTCCCAAACTTCACAAAATCGTCTAAATACAGCTAGCATAGAATTAAAAAACGTCGCCGGTACAGAAGGGGCTAAGTACTTGATCCAATTTGACACCTCGGCTCAATCCGACCACTCATCCCAACTCAATCACTACGCTTAATTTACTTACTCGGTCCAATTCGACCTCATGGTCCATTTTAACCAAACCAATCACTCCGCTCCATTCTGCTGCTAATCCTAATTCTCTATTCAACTGCATCACATTAACTACTGTGCATACTTCCTTGGACCAATTCAACTTTTCTGCCCATTTCAAACGCTCAGCTCAAATCTATTGCACTGCCATTTTAATTGCTTGGCCTAATTCGAGTGTTCAGCCAATTTAACTGTTCAACCCAATCAGTACCACTTTGCCCAATTCAACTGCCTTTACCCAATATATTTGATTCAATCGTTCGGTTCAATCTGACTGCACAACCCAATTTGATTACTTGGCCAATACAATTACTCAATCCATTTTGACCACTTGACCCATTCGATCACTCAGCCCAATTCCACTGCTAAACATATTTTGACCACTAAGCTAATTCAACCATATATTGCCAATTCTACGATTTTGGTCAAATTCAACCACTTGGCCCGATTCAACCATTTGGCCCAATTCAACCACTTTGCCCAATTCAACCACTTGGCCCACTTCAACCACTTGGTCCAATTCAACCACTTGGCCCACTTCAACCACTTGGCCCACTTCAACCACTTTGTCCAATTCAACCACTTGGTCTAATTCAACCACTTGGCCCAATTCAACTACTTGGTCCAATTCAACCATTTGGCTCAATTCAACCACTTGACCCAAGTGAACCACTTGGCCCAATTCCATCATATGGCCCAATTTGACTGGTCTGCTTAATTTGACCTCTTGATACAAAATGGCCGCTCGACCTAATTGATCCAATTTCATGATTCACCCAATTTGTCTGCTCAGCCCAATTCAACTGTATCAGCTTAATCCTAACCAATTAAACTATTCCAACTCGGTGGACTCTATCCTCCCGGGGGAGGGTTGATTCTGAGAAGTCCATATAGGTGGGTTGCGCACGTAATTATGTGTTTTCTTTGAGTGATTGGGTAGAGCTTTGAGTGATATGAGTGTGAATGTGTTTCTGGGAGCCGGTTTGTGGTGGACGGGGGTAGGAGTGATGGCAGTATTTCTGTAAGATAACGTGCAGCATGGGGACTTGCTTTGAAGTTCCCTGATGTGTGTGGTTGTTCTGCCATGTAGTGTAGCGGATGGTGTGGGTTTATGGAGGCAATGGCGAGTGTTTTTGTGCCTCGCATATCTAGATGATCTTTGACATTGAGACTTTTGTTTTTGGTGGAAGTGGTTTGTAGGTGTAGTAGCTGTGTAGCTTGTGATAATCTTTAGTGCTTTGTTCTGTATGGTCTGCAAAGTGTTGGTGTGTCTCAGTGAGATTTGTGGCCCAAGCAGGGCTTGCATAATCCATCAATGAGCGTATATATATTGTTTATAATTATACTGTGGTGTTTTTTTTTTTTTTTTTTTGTATTGCCGAATGTTGTGTTAGCAAGTGATTTAAGAGCGTTGTCTTGGTGTTCCTTTGTTATTTATAGTTATGTGTTGTTTACAATTATATGGATGCATTGTATGTTGTACAGTACCCAGGATTTTGAGTGTATGTGCGTGTGGTATAGGGTTGTTGCTTACTGTGAGGTGTGGCACGTATTGGTGTTCTTTTGTCCCGTTTGTTAGAAGTGTAAATGTTTATTAGTTTGGGGATATTGTAATTCTGTTTGTGGTGGACCAGGCGTGAAGTGTGTCAAGTTATGGTGGGAGAAGATTAGTGGTTGTGTCTGCGTTCTGGTGTGTGCATGAGTGTATTGTCGTCTGTGTAGGAAGCTATCTGTTGTTGTAGTATATGTGGTGTAGGTATGTCGAGCATGTATAGGTTGAAGAGTGGAGGGGGATAAAACAGAACCCTGTGGGACTCCGTTTGTGAAGTTTCTGGTGATCGATGACTGACCAGCGAATGACACATGGCCATTTTAACTTGCCAGATAGTTAGCCAGCCATCTTTATGTGTTTCTGTGCATGTTTGTGTTATACTGTATACTTTGTTTGTGAGGTTGTGGCGAGGGATTGCATTGAAAGTTTTACTGATGTCTTATGTAATCAGGTGTGTGCTATTTGGGGGTCTAACTAAATTGATATCGCCAAATATTTTGTGTGTGAGGTTTATAAGAAGGGTAGTTGTGGAGTGTAATAGCGGACAACTGTGGTGTGTTGGAGCAAGGGGAATATGGGGTGTGATTAGGTTTAGGGGGAGGCGTTCGGTGATTTTGGAAGGAGTGCACAGGAAAGTTAAGGGACGGTAAGATGAAGGTAGCGTGAAGTGTTTGGCTTACTCTTGTAGTTTCCATGGTATACATGATTATAATAATCACAGTCATAAATACTGATACATTTAGCTCCCTCGAACTGATTAAGTGAACCTCCAAAATTCAAATAATGGGTAAATATTTAATAAGATTTAATTCAACCCGAAATCGCATTATAAATTTATAAACTGCTTTATTGACCGAGACTGTACAGTGACACAAGTGGTGATGACAATAGGGTTTGTGGAGGGAACCAGTAGTCTATAGGGAGAACTGCACATCTGTTTTTATACAGGAAGCACTGGCGGACATACGGGATTTGCTGGTGTGCGTTGTTATCTTTCCTCTGTTATCTTTATGGTGCAATACACAAAACATGACTAACTCTGTGCAAAATATTAATGTTTGTCATGTAGCTACTGCTCGAAGGTTCTTAAGGGGGGTTACCTGCTTGTTTTACCTTTAAGAACATAAGAACATAAGAAAATGGGAGTCTGCAGAAAGCCGATTGGCCTAAGCAAGGCAGATCCCTGTCCCACACAACCCCAATTAAATTACAAAGCCCAATTATAGGCTTCACACTCTAATACCCTGAGGATCATCTTACCAAAACGGTTAGAGGTTAACGCAGGATTATGGGGGTCTGCAGAGCGCTGATTGGCCCAACCCGGCTGATCCCCCTTCACACCCAACCCTTCTCGTCCATATGCTTATCCAATTTTATCTTAAAGCTCCCTACAGTTTTAGATCCCACTATAGCACTTGGTAGTCCATTCCACCCATCTACAACTCTGTTACCAAACCAATACTTGCCTATATCTTTTCTGAAACGAAATTTATCTAATTTGAAACCATTGGTACGAGTTCTTTCGCTATCACTGAGCTTTAGTACATTTGTCATGTCCCCTTTGTTAATCCCACTAACCCACTTGAACACCTCTATCATATCCCCTCTAACTCTGCGTCTCTCTAACGAATGTAAACCTAATTTCTTCAACCTTTCTTCATACGAAAGATTTCTAATATTATGGATCATTTTTGTCATTCTACGCTGTACTCTCTCCAATGAATCTATGTCCATTCTGTAATAAGGACACCAAAATTGGACAGCATTATCCATATGGGGTCTCACTAATGACAAGTAAAGTTTTAAGATAACATCAGCAGTTCTGTTACTCACACTCCTAGAGATGAACCCGAGAATCCTGTTTGCCTTGTTTCGAACGCTTATACACTGTTTTCTAGGCTTCAAATCATTGCTAACAAACACACCTAGATCTTTCTCGCAGTCTGAATTTTCTAATTCTAAATTAGCTAGTTTATATTTAACATTTGTTTGCATCTTCCCTATCTTTAATACCTTGCATTTGTCAATGTTAAACTTCATCTGCCAATTCACTGACCATTCATGCAAGGTATCTAGATCCCTTTGGAGGCACTCTATATCGCTATCTGAATCAATTGATCTCCCTATTTTAGTATCGTCTGCGAATTTACTTATCCTACTAGTTATACCTAAATCTAGGTCATTTATGTATATAAGAAACAACAGGGGACCCAATACCGATCCCTGGGGGACACCACTTTTGACTGCTCCCCATTCTGACTTGGTACCATTTATGCTGACTCTCTGCTTCCTACCAATTAGCCATGACCTAATCCATCCTAACAACGCCCCACCTATTCCATGTGCCTCAACCTTTCTCATCAATCTCTCATGAGGGACTCTGTCGAAAGCTTTACTGAAATCTAAATATATAATATCATATGACTTGTCATTATCTACTGCTTCATATACCTCTGAGAAAAAACTAAGCAAATTTGTATCTCCCTTTCTTTCTTTCTCTGGCTTGTATCCATTCGGCCCCATTCAGCCAGCTGTTTTAAGACGTTTATCCCCATCCAGGTGTCGATTTCTTCCTGGCGAGCGATAACAAGCCAGCATTGTATGGAGAAATCCGGCTTAGCCGGAGAAATTTTTCTATCGAAAATGTACAAATTTAGCTTGCTTGAAAAACAAATAATATATACAGTATATGCTGGCTCGCTACCGCTCGCCAGGAAAATATTGACACCTGGATGGGGGTAAACTTCTTAAAACAGTAGTCTGAATGGGGCCGAATGGATACAAGCCAAAGAGAGCGGGAGAGAAAGTGAGAACAAAAACGAGTAGGGTTCCCTTAACGCACGGTAAATGACAGGACAGACAATAAACATGACAGCTAGCCACCGTACAGCCCTGGGAAACACACACCAAATGACAAGACAGACAATAAACATGACAGCTAGCCACCGTACAGCCCTGGGAAACACACACCAAATGACAGGACAGACAATAAACATGACCGCTAGCCACCGTACAGCCCTGGAAAACACACACCAAATGACAGGACAGACAATAAACATGACAGCTAGCCACCGTACAGCCCTGGGAAACACACACCAAATGACAGGACAGACAATAAACATGACAGCTAGCCACCGTACAGCCCTGGGAAACACACACCAAATGACAGGACAGACAATAAACATGACAGCTAGCCACCGTACAGCCCTGGGAAACACACACCAAATGACAGGACAGACAATAAACATGACAGCTAGCCACCGTACAGCCCTGGGAAAAACACACACCAAATTACCCCCACCACATTTGTTACATCAAGGAGGACCAATTTAACCCGTTCGCGCATTTTCTCTGACATTTTTCACCGGACGTAAGTAGAGATTATCACGTCACGCTGAATTTGCTTTATTGTTTGTGTTAGTAAGTGACAAAGTCCTCGTTTTTTCTCTCCTTTATTTCCCCGCCAGCAGCGTGTGGAGGAAGCAATGTTTCTGTTTTTTTATGCCTGCCAAACTAGGTTAGTGAATATTATGTGATCATCGCTCTCTTTTTGTCAGTAAGCAGAATTTATATAAATAATATATGGCAGATTATGATGAAAATTAATAAACACTTTCATTTCCTATCACAATAGAGGCGGCGATTAACTGTTAGCCAGCATCCCCCCCAAAAAAAAACTACTGTACAAAAGAAAAGAAAAATATAGATAAAGGTAAATAAATAAATAAATAAATACATAAATACACAAATATAAAATAATATATAATTATAAATTAATTAATAAAACTCCAATTACCATGCAAAGTTATTGGTTGATGTTTGAGATACTCACTGTGAGGCATACTAATGACCTACTGTAAGGACTTCACACGAGACATTGGTCAATTATTGTGTGTATGTGTAAGAAGAAGACAAAAGGCAAAAATGCCTGTGACTAGAAGGAGAAATTGAGTTTTGGAAGCAACAACATGGTTATATCTGCTGCAAGTTGAAATAGTTGATAGAATACAAGATAAGTGTGCTACGGCCCCATCATGGGATTTTAAAGTAACTGCATAGACAGTTGTTGTGAAAAGTTAGTTGAATAATGAGTTATTGGCATATGAGATGATAGGACTAGAGGTACAGTTGAGAAGATCGTTACTAGATATTAGAAATAGAACTAGAGATAGGACAGAACCCTGAACACAAGAGTTGATGCATTTAGGAAGAGAGCAACGGCTGTCTAAAACCGCAGATATTAAATGATCAGAAAGGCAGTTGGAGATAAAGTCTCTGACAGAGGGATAAAAACTGAAGGATGGTAGTTTTGAAACAAAGTTATGTGCTCCAGACTCTAGCAAAGGCTTTGGATATGTCTAGCCAATAGAAAAGGTCTAACTGAAGTCTCGAAAAGAGGATAACCAAGAGTTAGTCAGATGAGTAAGATCACCAGTAGAGCGACCCTGATCTGAAACCAAGTTGTGGGAAGACAAATGCATAATAGATTTTGAAATAAAAATACATTTAAAAACTTGAGAGATGCAAGATATGAGAGTAATTAAATGATAGTTGGAAGGTTGAGAGCGGTCACCCTTCTTCAGGAAAGATTGAATGAGAGAAAACTTCCAGCAAGAAGGGAAGATGTTAGAGGAAAAACAGAGATGGAAAAATTTCACTAGGCAGGATGTTAGCATGGAAGAACAGTTTTTGAGCACAGCAGGAGGAACTCCATCTGGTCTGTACACCTTCTTAGTATTAAGCCCCGAGAGATCAGAAAGTACATCCTTAGAAGATATTAAGATAATAGGCATAAGTAAGAGAGAGGAGGGGGTGGAGCAGGAGGAATAGCACCGGAATAATCCAAGATAGAGTTTCTAGCAAAAGTTTGATTGAAGAGTTCAGCTTTGTCAGAGGAAGAAGTGACAGTAGTGCTCTCAGAGTGGAAGAGTTGATGGAAAGACAAGGAAGTAAAATTGTTAGAGATATTTTCAGCTTCATGCCAGAAAGACTGGGAAGAGCTAGATTTTCAAAGTTCAATACATTTGTTATTGATGAAAGAATTTTTGGCAAGTCAAAGAACACATATGGCTTGATTCCGGACAGAACGAGATTCTTGAGTTCGAAAGCAACAGTATTGTTTGAATGCTTTCACCTTACTGCAGACTGCAGTAGAGCAAGCGTGAGTAAGGCAAAACAAAATTGTATTAGCCTGAGAGAAATAAAATAAAATGTATGCCTTTATGCTCGAGATGATGACCTTGGTAATGCGTTCAGCACACTCCGAGGGTCCCCGGCCATGGAACAAAATGCCATGGGAAATCAAAGGAGTAGGCCTACTGCCAAAGAGCATCTTAGTCGGCAGCATGAAAATGTCACAATCGCCGCCGGCTGAGAGGATTGGATGGCCGCACTGGAGAGATAGGATAGGCATATAGAGATAAAGTTGTGATTTGAGGAGTCCAGTGGAGAGAAAAGATTTACAGTGTAAGATGAAGGATTAAATGGTAGAAATAATTTAAGTATGTTGGTCCAACCCCCAAGGAAGTTATGGATGTGTGTGGGGTGCTGAACTAATTTATCAAGGCAATTTAGGATAGACAAGATGTAAGCTTCTTCAGCAGGTTGGTCAAAGAAATGAGAGGAGATCCATTGGTGGTGGCGAACATTGAGATCTCCTAAGAATGAAATTTCTGACAAAGGAGAGGTTGACAGAATGTGTTCCACTTTAGAATTGAGATGGTCGAAGAATTTGGGAAAGTCAGTAGAGTTAGGGTTAGTTAGAGTTAGGAAGTTAGGGATCTGCCTTGTGTGGGCCAATCGGCTTTCTGCAGACTCCCATTTTCTTATATTCTTATATACACCATATATATATATATAGTGTGAGAGTGACAGAAAAGTTTGAGCCAGAGAGTTTAAAATTCAGAATAGTCGGGAACATGAGAGCAAGTGGGTGAGTTGTGCACATATAAACAACATAAAGAAAGTAGGAGGAGACAGAGAAGGGATTGTTGTCAGTTGCTTCAGACACCGGAGTCTATGAAACTTTAAAGCGAAGTTCTGAAGCATCTACTGTAGGCTATAATAAAGCATTGTACAGTATATTTTCATTTACATTCGACACTGATTCATGTGATTGTGTTGTTATTTATACTTTTGACTTTACATACTCTACCGATAACTTGTTCTATTAGTGTGAGTTTTGGGAGAGTTGGTGTTTTAGTGAAGTGGCGACTTAGTGTGGCTGGCGGCACAGTCACACATAAAACTTAGCGGACTTCACCTATTTCAAATTAGGGAAGTATATCTTTGGAAACGAATTTATGATTGACATTTTCTATACATCAATTACAAAACTATCTATACTATTTATTGAACAACAAGTTCCCTTCAAAAATCAACCCAGATAGTTATAATTGCACCAGGAAAAACATAAGGGGTCCATGATTTTGTATAAGTTACTGTACCTTCATTTGTTGGTGCACTGAATAGTCTTCATGCGTAACTTTGAACCATTAAGGGGGTAGTGCTTGTTTGTTGGTCTATATATTTATGTATTAATATATGTTTGAGTTTCCTCGCTAGACCTCCATCAAGCTTAAACAAACAAAAAACACCCCTTTTCTACTCTAGGGATGTTTTTTCTGGACCCCTTTCTCCCTCATGTTTAGTCCCATTGCTTTTGATATTTTAAGACGTTCGGCCCATTACTTTAGCGATTTATATAACTTTCGTCCCATTTCTGTCATTTGTAAGACCTTTCGTGCCATTTAGTGTCGATTTTTCCTGGCGAGCGATAGCGAGCCTGTAATTAATTTAAGAGGAATCGGCCATCGGCCGGGACATGTTTCTATCGAAAAATGTACACATTTATTTTGAAAGGGGGTCTAGAGGGGTGTAAGTTTAAGGTTGATGGAGGTCTAGGGAACAAACTAAAAACCTCTCCTTAGACGCACCTCTGAAATGGAATATTTGTCAAATAATGATAATAATGATAATTAATGAATAAATACATTTCCTTATGAAACCGCTTCGACAATCCGTGTCTCCTTCCTCAATGGCTATAATGTACTGTACTGTACAGTTACCAAGGTATTCACGTCACCTTCTTCTCACAAAAGAAAAGTTTATTGTATGGAAGTACACTCAACGACATAAGTTAGGTCATAAGTTTTCCGCTTTTGTATGTAATATTATATGTAAATTATCTATTACATATATTATCTAGCGTTTGTTTTCCTCAAACAAATACTGTAAAGAGTGTTTTGATTTTAGTTTATTTTTGGTGCCTCGTCAAAGGAGTATATATTATGAGGAGGCTCAGCCCTAATATTATTATATCACATGTATTGTATGTATGTAATGTTAATGTTTAGTATATATTATGAGGAGGCTCAGCCCTAATATTATTATATCACATGTATTGTATGTATGTAATGTTAATGTTTAGTATATTATGAGGAGGCTCAGCCCTAATATTATTATATCACATGTATTGTATGTATGTAATGTTAATGTTTAGTATATATTATGAGGAGGCTCAGCCCTAATATTATTATATCACATGTATTGTATGTATGTAATGTTAATGTTTAGTATATATTATGAGGAGGCTCAGCCCTAATATTATTATATCACATGTATTGTATGTATGTAATGTTAATGTTTAGTATATATTATGAGGAGGCTCAGCCCTAATATTATTATATCACATGTATTGTATGTATGTAATGTTAATGTTTAGTATATATTATGAGGAGGCTCAGCCCTAATATTATTATATCACATGTATTGTATGTATGTAATGTTAATGTTTAGTATATATTATGAGGAGGCTCAGCCCTAATATTATTATATCACATGTATTGTATGTATGTAATGTTAATGTTTAGTATATATTATGAGGAGGCTCAGCCCTAATATTATTATATCACATGTATTGTATGTATGTAATGTTAATGTTTAGTATATATTATGAGGAGGCTCAGCCCTAATATTATTATATCACATGTATTGTATGTATGTAATGTTAATGTTTAGTATATATTATGAGGAGGCTCAGCCCTAATATTATTATATCACATGTATTGTATGTATGTAATGTTAATGTTTAGTATATATTATGAGGAGGCTCAGCCCTAATATTATTATATCACATGTATTGTATGTATGTAATGTTAATGTTTAGTATATATTATGAGGAGGCTCAGCCCTAATATTATTATATCACATGTATTGTATGTATGTAATGTTAATGTTTAGTATATATTATCAGGAGGCTCAGCCCTAATATTATTATATCACATGTATTGTATGTATGTAATGTTAATGTTTAGTTAAAATAAGACTTCAGAGGCTATCAACCCTTCTGGATTTTTAAGCCAGCACACTGCAATTCAAGTACATTTTCAAGACTGGAGCCCCTTGTCGAGAACCCCAGTCCCTTGTATGTAAATGGGCTAAATAAAAAAAACTTTATCTTATCTTAAACTAAATACATTATTTTCCTTAATTTATTCAACTAATATTTACATTTCGGAGGTTCATTTTGAAATTCGAGAGTTCATATTGAGCCCGGATTTATGTTGTTGGGTGTACAGTCAAGAGCATAAATGGCGACGCACCCAATTGAATCAGTATCAAACGCAAACGAGACAATACAATATTATATTATAACCCAGGTGGTTCGTAACTAGACTTTAGAAGTTCAAAAACTCGAACTGCTGTAACCTTATAATATGCTGCGAACTGTACAGTACTATCAACGACAGTAGTTTGTCCCCCAACCAGCCACTGAGTTAATCCGAAACACCTGGAGGTTGACAAATGAAGCATCTGAAAGCAATGCCATCTTTCAACTATGGGGGAGGCACCCGCTATAGGCAGTTATGCCTTTTTCCTCCCTCAATCACATAGAAAAAAAACAAAAAAAACAAAAAAAAAACACCCAATAAATGTAATTTTTTTCGACCCCCAGGTGATTCGGATTCCCACAATTACAGGTTGGAGGAAGGAACTTTAGTCGTTGATAGTACAAATATTATTATTGATTAACAGGAATAATTTGGTATAGCACAGTTGATTGATCATGTGAATTACCTACTGCATAACAAAGCACACTTGCTAACCAACCATACTAAATTTACATCCATACATAAAATCACAGAGTATTCAAGAAGTCTCGTGTTCAACAGTTCAAGAATAAAACCCGCTAACACGTACTGTACAGTTGGCCACCTTAACCCCTTCTCTACCGGCGATGTCTCGTTTACTCTATTCTGGCTACTATTAGACGATGTTATTCATTATAAATAGGGCCTCCAGTAGTTAACAGGCTTCGAACTAGCTCACCTAACGATTTTTTCTACCACAAATCCTTCTTAAACTGCCCCAAATCGTCTATATATAGCTACAATAAACTTAAAAAGACGACGCCGGTACAGAAGGGGTTAACATACATACACACCATGTTTATTATGTATGGAAGGAAAATGACTATGATTGAATTATAAGTGTATTTTCTTATGCAGTAGATAAATATGATGACCAATTAACGGATTAATAGGAAGGTGTTCTTTTAAGGGGAGATTTCCACTTGAGGGATTTTTTCTGAACACCTTTCTTTCTCATGTTTAGCCCCATTGCTTTTGAGATTTTAAGACGTTCGCCCCATTAGTTTGTTGATTTTAAGAACTTTCGCCCCATTTCTGTAAATATTACTTTTCGTGCCATTTAGGTAATTTAAGAGGAACCGGCCTCCGGCTGGGAAATTTTTCTACCGAAACATTTATACATTTATCTTGAAAGGGGGTCTAGGGGTGTAATTTAAGCTCGATGGAGGTCTAGGGAACAAACTAAAAGCCTCCCCTTAAGCCATTCACTGTATGTATCCTTCTTCACATAAAATCAGGAGATGGATACAAACTAATGTGGCCGACTGTACATATGCACAGTAAAAGTGAACACTCCATTGATCTTGCAAGTTCGTCCATGGCAACACCAGACAGTCCCCGAGGCTAGGAGCCGTTTGTATGTCATGTGTTGCTCGTGCACGGACCAACGCACGACAATAACAGTGAAGCAACACACGCTATATACTCTATTCGCTGTAAGTAGGCGAGAAATCATGACCTCTATCCTCTGTAACTCAAAAAGGGCTAGAGCAAATGGGCTGTAGACTTTCACACCTATTCCCTGGCTGACCCTTCCCAAATGGTAATGTTTTTAGCTCGATTACTCTAGTCGTTCTTGAGTTACAGAGATTAGAAGTCATGAGTTCTCGCCTACTTACAGCGAATGGACTATACATTTGTACTCCTCACACCTTCTTGCTCACAATAATGATAAATAATATTAATGCATTAATGTTTATAACATTAATAATATTAATGCATTAATGTTTATAACATTAATATATATAATCTAGTTTTATTAATTTCACTCCAACACCAAACACCTCTCAATGAAATTAATGACAGCATGTGATCCACTGGGATTAGAACCTGGGCTACCACTCACAGATTATAAACACTCTAACCATTACACCATTAAGACCGATCATTGCAAACTTTAGTGTTGTCAACATTCTCAGGGTAAGCCAGCTCGTTGGCAGGTAAAGAAAATCAGCTTGGTTATCCAGACGAGTTGCTGCTCCTAGTTGACTATTTATTCTTCAGAGTATTATTTTGGTTTACTTATATGAGCTTTGTGCATCCTGTTATTTGACCAAAATATAAAAATGCGATAGATTGGTGCCTGAATAAAACCGTTGTGCAACGTCAAGTATTCGTAAGGCTAAATTATGTGTATGCAGGTATCCAACTTCGAAATAATTTGTCACTATTTCCCATGGACTTTGACGAATATACAAGTCATGCAATGGTCATGCTAACATCGAAATTAGTCATGTGTTCATGAAAGTTACCAGATTGTAAGCTTTCTTGAAAACGCAGATATAACTCAATTATACTAATAATAAATTGCAAGCTTTAGCTTTAATACATTGTTCTTCTTGTACTCTGTATACGCGTAACAAATTAAGGCAGCACATTGAAGGGGGTTTCTGGAGCCCCCTGTCCCTTATGTTTAGCCCCATTATTTTGATATTTTAAGACATTCGCCCCATTATTTTGGCGACTTTAAGACCTTACTTGCCATTTGAGTGTCGACTTTTTTCCTGGCGAGCGAAATCAATCTAGCAATTAAGGAGGATCAGCCTTTGGGAATTTTCTACCAAAAAATGCCCACATTTATTTCAATGGGAGGAAACTAAGAATAATTTAACAAATAAATTAATAAACAAATATATTCGAATCTTCCCTTAATAATAACAATGAAGTGAAGGGGATAACTTAACTACTAAACCAGTTCAACTAATAGCCCACAACCAGTACCTTAGATATATAGGTTATAACGTTTGGTTTGCACAGACTGACCCTAGTTAAGTTTTTACTTGTTTTTAGTTGCTCCTTAGACCTCAATCAAGCTTAAAAAATACTCCCAAGATCCCCTTCGAGATGGTACATTCTTCTACCGAAAAAATGTACGGGATGAAGGCCGGTTCCGCCCTAATGACCATGATGGCGAGGTAAAGTGGATGGTTAAACCCCGAGGAGTGTTATCTCCAAGTTGCACCACACCAATCATTATACAGTATACTGGAGAAGAGAGACAACCCGCGGATATGGTAGCCCTAATGTCTGGAAGCATGGTGGGGGTAGAGGAAGTACACCCTGTTCATTATAGGTAGGCCAGAAATCATGACCACTAACCTCTATAACTCATAAACGGCTAGTGTAATCGAGCTAATGTTTCTACCATTTAGGAAGGGTCAGCCAGGGAATAGGTGTGGAAATTTACAACTAATTTTTGTCTAGCCCTTTTTGAGTTACAGAGGATAGGGTTAACGATTTCTGGCTTCCCTATAATGAATGGGCTATAGTACCATACTGTAGACGGCAAGGAAGGTAAATGAAGCATTAGAGATTAAGTCGGAGCTTAACCCAATGTGCAAGAGTCATTGGTTTGAGTCACTGGGAGGAGTCTATAATCATTCCAATGCAATAGACATTTGTGGCAAGGGACTGGAATTCTCAAAAAAGGGCTCCAGTCCTGACGTTATTCTTTACTTGCAGCGTGCTGGCTTAATCATCCAG
Organism: Paralithodes platypus; assembly: GCA_032716605.1. Lineage (NCBI taxonomy): Eukaryota > Metazoa > Arthropoda > Malacostraca > Decapoda > Lithodidae > Paralithodes > Paralithodes platypus. The sequence goes on along the minus strand of CM064581.1, from coordinate 23,430,446 downwards.
AAGGGTTGTTAGCCAATGAAGTTATATTTGTATTAACAGTGTGTGGCGCCATCCAGTCATACAGAAGAGAAGCAAGTAAAAAAAAAAAAAAAAAAAAAAAACATCCCTGGGGTGTGACCAAGCCATAGTCGATCTTACGCACCAGGGATACTTAAAACATTTACAGTGTCTTATCTCCGTTCGATTGTCGTATCATAATTACCTACATCGCAGTTATATCCTCATTAACAATACATAGCAAAACAAAACTGGGTATTGTAATTCAAGTTAATCTAGTTGTCCTGAGTGTAAGGAAGTTATGACGTCGTAGGCAAGGAATAAGCTGTTAATTCACGGTTTTGCTACACCTCTCACCTCGCCATAAGTTAAGATATATTTGAGTATCTGACCCCAGGCACCCACTTTCTGTCTGAGTAGGAAAAGACGAACACAAAACTGTGGTATTTCTAAATAATCAGTATTCAGCTTCACTGGTGTATTTAACCCTTTTAAAACACATTAGCGCGCACACATGTATACACATCCTTATATATCTATCTATCTATATATTATACTGTATATATATATATATACTGTATATATATATATACTGTATATATATATATATATATATATATATATATATATATACCGGTATATATAGAATAAATAAGATGACGAGAGCAAACATCAACTCCATTTTCATTGTTTATTAATTAAGCTTTGACAATATTTCGAACAACTCTGTTCATCATCAGGTGAAACACCAACGATCCTAGAAAACAAACATGATATCTGTTAAAACTTTGTATTGAATATATGGATCTATTTAAACAAGTTAATGTGACAATTCTACATAATACTTTACTTAAAACTGCTAGACTATAAGTTAATAATTGAAAACAATAACAAGATTTACAAGAATATTACATAATCCTAACTTCATAAACCTGAACATGTAATACAAAATATAAAATAACATGCAACAAACCATTACGACCTGCACCTTACGACTATTCCGCTAACTAGATTAACTGACTATAGACATTATATATAGCAAGGGATCCTAAAGCCCCAAGCTATCAACTACCTGACCACTGAGTTTAGGTTGGGGCTTTAGGATCCCTTGCTATATATAATGTCTATAGTCAGTTAATCTAGTTAGTTCTCCCGGAATAGTCGTAAGGTGCAGGTCGTAATGGTTTGTTGCATGTTATTTTATATTTTGTATTACATGTTCAGGTTTATGAAGTTAGGATTATGTAATATTCTTGTAAATCTTGTTATTGTTTTCAATTATTAACTTATAGTCTAGCAGTTTTAAGTAAAGTATTATGTAGAATTGTCACATTAAACTTGTTTCAATAGATCCATATATTAAATACAAAGTTTTAACAGATATCATGTTTGTTTTCTAGGATCGTTGGTGTTTCACCTGATGATGAACAGAGTTGTTCGAAATATTGTCAAAGCTTAATTAATAAACAATGAAAATGGAGTTGATGTTTGCTCTCGTCATCTTATTTATTCTGAAGATCCGGTACCCTAGCGGCCAACCTACTACTGATATATATATATATATATATATATATATATATATATATATATAAATAAGAGAGAGAGAGAGTGAGATGGTGTGGCGGGGAGGGGGGGTAGTGAGATAGTACCACCTCTCTCTCTATCAAATCAAATCTCTCTCTCTCTCTCTCTCTCTGGGTACCTTATCTATGTGCATTTGTGTGTGTGTGGGCCCGTGGGGGCTAGGGGAGGATACCTGTTTCTATATGTGTGTGTGTGTGTGTGTGAGCCCGTGGGGGGGTACCTGTCTCTCTCTCTCTCTCTCTCTCTCTCTCTCTCTCTCTCTCTCTCTCTGTGGGTACCTTATCTGTGTGCATTTGTGTGTGTGTGGGCCCGTGGGGGGAGGGGAGGATACCTGTTTCTATATGTGTGTGTGTGTGTGAGCCCGTGGTGGGGGGGGGGTACCTGTCTCTCTCTCTCTCTCTCTCTCTCTGTGGGTACCTTATCTGTGTGTTTACCTATTTTGTTTACCTATTTGTAGTTTACAGGAATTGAGCAGCGCGCGTGTTGTCCTGTCTTAGTTACTTTACAATCAATCCATTTTACTTGGACAAGTATCGTAATGGATATTCCCAATTCCCAGTATTTTGGACTAACATATCATAGCTTATGTTGTCGTATTTCCATATTTACTTTTATTCAACCTAGATTTGAACACGTTAATGTTCTTCGCTCTCGCCACCTCCTCCTCCAAGTTGTTCCAAGTCTGTGTGTGTGTATCTATGCCTGTGTGTGTGGGTCTATCTGTGTGTGGGGGTATCTTTTTCTCTCTCTCTCTATCTATCTCTCCCTCTCTCTCTCTCTCTCTCTCTCAGGTGAGGGTCTCACCTGCACAATCTCAAAATTTGCTGACGATACAAAAATTGCAAATAGCGTACTCTCAAAAGAACAAGTTGACGATATGCAACACAATCTAGATAAATTGTCATGTTGGGCCCAAATTTGGCAAATGAGTTTCAATGCGGATAAATGTAAAGTACTACATGTCGGATACCTAAATGAGAAAGCAAACTATTCGATGAATGGCACTCAGCTTAAGAATGTAAACAGAGAAACTGATCTGGGAGTAACAATATCGAGTAACCTAAAACCGAGTCAACAATGTTCAGAAGTTGTTAAGAAGGCAAACAAAATAATTGGCTTTATAGGCAGGTCATTTGAGCATAAATCCAAAGAAGTTATCCTAACCCTTTACAATTCCTTAGTCCGCCCTCTTCTGGAATACTGCGTTCAATCCTGGTGCCCTTATTACCAAAAAGATATAAACAAGCTAGAACGAGTTCAACGTAGAGTTACCAAAATGATACCTAGCCTAAAGAACAAACCATACGAAGAGCGTCTTAGAGAATTAAATCTATTTCCTTTAACCCAGCGCAGATTAAGAGGCGACTTAATTCAAGTGTTCAAAATCATCAAAGGCATCGACAATATGAACTGTAGTAAGTACTTCACTATCGACCAATCTAATTACACGCGGGGAAACGGTTGCAAAATTATTGGTAAATCTTTTAACTCGCACGAATCTAAGAATTTCTTCTTCAATCGAGTTGTCAACTTGTGGAATGGGCTTCCCCGAGACGTTATAGACTGCAGCATCGTTGATTCATTTAAATTCCGCCTAGACAAATATCTCGCATCAAACCCGCGACTGACTGCGTTTGTAAATGAATAACTTTATCCTCCCCTCGGTTACTAACCCATATGTCCCCTACTAACTTCCTAGTCCTGCCACGTTAGTGGCAGGGCAGTAGTTCCCTTTCCAATGTTCCCTTACCACTCTAAACCACTGTTTGGACACTTGATCCTCAGTGTTTTGGAGGACAAGCAGCCTAGAAGGGTCACTAGATATGTTGTTGCTTGATTTCCTTTGTACTCCTTTGTACCTGTGTGTGGGAACCTTGTCTCTCTCTGTGTGCCTATGTCTGTGTGTGTGGGTTTATCTGTGTGTGTGTGTGTGGCTCTGAATGAGTGTGTCTTTATGTGTGCCTATACCTGTGTGTGTGTGGGTTAATTCCACCCAATTAAGGCTTTCTCTGTCCAAATCTTCCATAATTTGATGTAAATTCTCTTGAGTCGCTGAAAATAATGATGTCATGAGAGAATCTGAGGTTCCTTAGGTATTCTCTGTCAACATTTATTCCCTTATTGTCCCATTGTGTCTTCCAAACACGCTGTGAATAGTTTTGGTTAAATTGTATCGCCCTGACTTACACCCTTCTTGATTGGTATTTTCTCAGTGTCCTTGTGTAGCTGTATGTGTGTTGTTCCTTCGCTATACTGTATGTGTCTTCTAAAACCTACACATGATTCTCTTTTACTCCTTGTTTTCGAATCAGTCTCATTACAGCAGGAATTTTAACCGTGTCAAATGCCTTTTCATAATCTATAAATGCCACAATACACAAGGACTTTTTGAACTATTCGGTTTTCTCAATTACTTGGTTAACCCCTTCTTTACCGGCGACGTCTTTTTAATTTTAGTCTATGTAGCCTATATTTAGATGATTTTGTGCTATAACAAAATTATCTGTGGTAGTAAAAGGGTTAAGTGAAATTATTCGAAGCCTGTTAATTACTTAACTCCCTTTTTAAACTGAATACAATTGTCTAATAGTAGCCTAGATAAAATTAAAGGGACTGCACAGGTACTGTAAGGGTTAACTACTTGCACCAGGGTTGCCTGGAACGCCGCCATTAGGACAAGAGACTGAAACTGCACGTTACAGTACGTGTGGAGCACTCAGTCTTGAAATGTTATGTATGTATGTAATTGTATGTATGTATGTATGTATGTATGTATGTATTATGATCTGTTGTCAAATACCCACTTCGGAAACCTTCTTGTTCTTTTGGCTTGTTCTCCATCCAGTGTTCTGCCTATCCGGTAGGTGACGATGTTTGTGAAAAGTGTATACAAAACAGAATGTATGGTAATTGGTTGATATATGTTCATTGCTTTAGCATCCCCTTATTTTATGAATGAGAATATTGGTGGCATTTTTCAAAGTTTTAGGAACCTTTCGAAATTACAGAAATTTTGTGCATAGTTTGGCAAGCTTATTAAGTACAAAATCGCCTGCATCTCTGATTTGGCCACTAGTAAGATTGTCGTAGCACATAATGCTGCCCAAAAGAAGGTACTAAGCCCAAGCGCGTAATTCTGTCTGTGAGCGACAACCAATCTTCACATATCAAGCTGACCCCCCCCCCCTCCCCCCCCACCACCACACGCACACACACACACACACACACACACATACACACATACACACATACACACATACAACAGCTCCCTGCGAGCGCCTCCAAACATTCCCACATCATGTTGCCTGAGAGTGGTCCCCAAACCCCCGGACATCATGCTACCCAAGAATGGCGTCCAGCTCCCACCCTGCACATCATGATATATGACAGAAGTAGATCCACGATTATATTATTAGTGACAGTACAAGCTACTGAATAGAGATTCAGTTTCCTTTATAACTTACCTTCCACACTGAGGCGTGGCTAGCCGTGTAGAGCAAGCTATGGCCCCGCCCCCTATACTGTCTCTCTCACACACACGGCTGGCGAGAGGGAAAGTCCAGATCCAGTAGGTAGTATAATTATGTAGTGTGGCTTAGTTGTCTGGGAAAGTTAGCAGCACCCAATAGGAACCTACTACCACCTACTACTACTACTACTACACTAACACTGTAACAACCCACCATCAACACGTCAAAACAACCTACCACTAACACCCCACCAAGTCATAAACACCCTAACACTGCCACGTGAAGAGCACCCTGCTACTAACACCCCACCATTACGTCAGTAACACCCTGCCACTATGTCAAAACACTCCAACACTACCACATACACCCCACCACCACCAAGTATAAAACACCTAAATGGGGCGCCCCGTCAAAACACACTAACACTACGTCAATGCACCCTAACATTACCCCGTCAAAACACCCTACCATAACCCCACCAGTATCTGGAGTATTGTACCCCACAAATAACCCTCTGATGTCCCCGACGCTACCCTATACCCTATAGTGACCCTATACCCTATTCCAAGTAAGTAGGTCAAAACTCTTGGACGTTAACCTCTATAACTCACAAACGACAAAACAAATCGAGCTAATATTTCTACCATTGGGGAAGGGTCAGCCGGGGAATAGGCGTGGAGATTTACAGCCCATTTGATTTAGCTTTTTTGAGTTACAGAGGTTAAGGTTCACGATTTCTGGCCTACCAATTTGGAACAAATGTAACTAACAGAATAAGGTCTCACCAGCCTTATGTTACGAGTGTAACTACGATGCCAATGAAGTATAATGTATCATGAATATTTAAATAATTGGGTGTACGAAGCTCCAATCCTGAACAATACAGTTAAAGTATGCTCCTCCATGTGCCTGGGATTAGAAACATATAAAATGTTCATCAGCTTCTTCATATGCTCAAATATAGTAGTAAACCGTCATATTAAAATATATAGTAGTAAACAGTCATAGTAAAATATATTTCATTATCAATCCCTCCATCACTCATATGGTGCTCCTGCTTCGGGTTTGCTGCTGCAGTGCTTCGATACTCCTACTTCACTAGTTTGGGTAGTGTTGGGCGGCTCCCTGTTTTGCATACCCGGCCAACAGCTTGTGGGTAATGAGAGTAAAGCGTGCGCAATGAACCGTGCTGCAATAATAGGACCCCTCCAGTACAGTCTAGTATTTATATTTACCGATATTTAATATGGTTCACATCTTCCAGATAAGAGACTTATTGGACCCCGTTTATTGGACGTTTTATGAAATGGCTTAATGTTTGACAGCACAAAAGTTACCGATGAGATTATAATTGACCGCGACTGTACCTCCCCACGACCTTTGTAGGACGCCCAGCACGCCTTTCATTGGCTGGAGGGGAGCGGAGCAGCAGCCAATGAGGCCGCTCGCTGGCGTCCTTGAGGGTCGGAAGGAAGAGAGGAAGTGTTGGAACGGAAGCTGCGCGGCGCCAGTTGTGTGTGTGACCCGTGAGAGTAAGGTGCTGAACCGCCGTGGTGCTCTGTTGTGCTGGGGACTCCAGAACCGGTCCAACGAAAGTGAAGGTGCAGTGTTGTTCATACCTCGTGTGGACATTATTGCAACAAGCACCACTACACCTTGAACTAGAACGACTAACTTTATACCTGTGTATAACTCCCTGTTGCAGACGAACACTTACTTCAATTAAATTTAAGAGCACACCGAGGGACACAGGTGACTTGTCCCAGCTCTGTTTAAAGACAACAAACCCCACCTTGAAAGCGAACTCTGACCCTGTCTTGGGCGCACACCGGTTTTTATCTCCTGGTGGTCCACTTCTGTTCTTCTTCAACATGAAGGTAAATGTCACTTTTACCATTTTACACACGTTGATCTTTAGTGGCTAGACTTTAGATTATTTTCCACGTTACTCGTATGTTGGCCCTAAAAATTGTATAATTACCATATTGCCAATATATTTATATAACATCAAATGTTTTATACTACCAAGATAGTTAACAATACAAGTCTTCACGTTGTTATGCTGCATAGAAGACGAAGCAAATAAACAAACGCCAGTCTATTTCTTGTTATCTGTTCATTTTTATCTCTCAATCTGTCATACAGAACACTCGAAACCACGTAATGATTATATTGGAAATAACAACGAACCGAAAAATATGTTGAATCTGAAGCATTAATTTTGATATAGGTCGTTGGGTAATTAGAAATATATATATATCGTAATGTTGATAATATGCGTAAAGTAGTTTGACTCCGTATTTTTCATTGATGCAATAATTGTACTGCCTACGAACAAAGATCAATAGCTTTGAGAGAGAGGGAGATTAGGAAAACCGATAATTCCAATTATACATACATACAGGGTGTATTGAAATACCTGTTACAGACTATGACGAACACATTGTAAAATGGAAAATGAACATACTGTATATTGTCATATAACATTTCCCCCCAAAAAGTGTTATTAATGAAATATATGCTTATTTATAAATCTAGCAAAACAGGGTTACACATAAAGCACTAAATAATTGATACATGATTAACATGTTTTATTATGGACTTAACTAAAGGGAAAGTATACTGTAGGTTTACCTATTCACACATTAGAAATTACGAAATCAAAGTATCTTAGAATATGGTGATGATATTAGGTAGTTAGCAGAAAAATATTAATTATTTGAAACAGTTTGGCGTAAAAAAATATGTAACATTTGCAACTCTGGTCAAGGGGTATAATGCTGATGCCAAAGTCTGGGTCGAGTATCCACACGTAGTTGAAGGTAATTCAATTGTTTATGAAGCATAGTTCTCGATTCATAGATTCATTTGGGGCTGATCGTTCCTATCTTGAATGAAGTTCCGAAAATGTTTTATGACTGTATAAAGATTCAAAGATTAAAAATGTTGGGTATGATTGATTTCTGTATTACATCAGTTGGTGGTAATTAAAATTATTTTAATTCTCCTCTTATTACACTGTAATGACCATGTACAATAGTGGTAATTAATTCTGATCGATTTTGAAGTCTCGAAATTATTAAACGAATCTCTGAAATTAAAATGCTCAGTAAGAATTAGTAAGGAGATTCAATTCAACCCGAAACCGCTTCGAATAAGTTTGTATTTGAATTAATGTTGACTACTGTACAATTAATTAAATAACATTAGGCAATAACTTTGTAGTGCCCACATTTTATGGGTATTTTTATCATTCAGCATTGCGCTTTTTTATTTACTAACATATGGCAGTAATGTCTGCAGACCACTTGAGGATCGTAATTTATTTCATCCGAGATGCCTTTGGTCTTTCCTATGATGAAAGAAACATACAAAACAAAAATTTAATTAACATAAAATAATTTGAGGTTTAACAGGTGTATAGGGAATATTACTTCCATTGCTTCACCCTGAAAACTAATTATGTTTATAATTCAATATTCCTGGGTATAAACTAGGAGATGAGAGGGGGGGGGGGGGGAGCGAGCATGAAAGGGGAGACCAATGCCAGTGTTCGGATTATAACACATGCTTGGACGACACTGAATATTTTCATTTATATCCTTTATATAATTCATTATTTGTTATTTTGTTATAGATTACAGTGAACTTGTTTTTTTATTTACACCCTGTATATATATATACAGGGACTCCTTAACTTTGGTCGGCAACTCATCTAGGGGAGACACCCTTATACCAATCCGGGTGGATGGGACTCGTCAGCCTTGGTTGGCAACCTGTCTAGGGGAGTAAACCTGATACAAATCCGTACTGCTTACCTAAGGGTAAGGCAGGTTAGTGGATGGATTAGCCGAACACCACTGTAGAACAATAGTGCTAACAAGATACACAGAGGACCTCGGAGTCGGACGGATCCTAAATTGAGTGGTCAATCCTGTAAGTCCTTCAGTAAACTGGCTCGGGTTGTCCCTCTCACAGGGAATAGGTCCGCTTGGGGGCATTCTGTGTATGGCCACCCTCGTAAGGGGAGTAAGGCGTCCGGCAATAGATAGATAGATAGATAGGAGTACATTAAAAAGCTGTATTAAATCAGGTATTAGACTAAATAATGATAATGAAAGTGTTTGGGTAGAGGTTAACGAAGGTAGTGAGACCATAGTTATTGGAGTTATATATAGACCGCCTAATATGAGTAGAAATGGCGGAACATCGTTATGGGAGGAAATTAAAATAGCATCAAGGTTTAGCAATGTGTGCATTATGGGGGATTTTAATTTTCCGAACATTGATTGGCAGCACCAAATAGGCGACTCCGATTCAGTAGAGTTTATTGAGGTAATACAAGATAGTTTTTTATTTCAATTCATAGATACGCCGACTAGAGGTATTAATATTCTTGATTTAGTTTTCAGTAACAATGAACATATGATAAATAATGTAGAGATTGGTGACCACCTAGGAAATAGCGATCATAAATCTATTTATTTTAATATACAATGGACAGGGAATGCTAAAGAGAATTCGACACTTATCCCAGATTTCAGAAAAGCCGATTATGGTGGGATAAGAAGAGACTTAAGGGTGGACCCTATTGTTAAGCAATTAAGTCAGGATATGCCAGAGTTAAACTTGCCACCTACATATAACCAGTTTATTGCTTCACTCCACAATGCTCAAAATAAATATATCCCTAAAAGAAAATTTAGATCGCCGCAGAACCAACCGAAATGGATGACTAATAAGCTAATAGATCTTATAGGAAAAAGGAAAGGAATATATAGAAAAATAAAGAAAGGCGAAAATCATCTACATATATACTATCAGACTCTATCAAGACAGGTCAAAAAGGAAATCAGGAAAGCAAAAAGAAATTATGAAATAAGGATAGCCAGTGACTCAAAAAATAACCCTAAAGCTTTTTACCAACTATATAAATCTAAAGTTAGAGATGTAATAGGCCCCCTAAAAACTTCAATAGGAGAAATAACAGAAAATGATTTAGAAATGTGCAGTACATTAAATAGTCAGTTTCTTTCCGTTTTCACTAATGAAAATTTGGCACAGATTCCAGAAGTCAATATGGTATATAGTGATAGTATAGAAAATATGTTAAGTACAGTTAGTATAAGTAGAAATGATGTGCTTAAGGAAATTGACAGACTGAAACCTCAAAAATCGCCTGGTCCTGACGAGGTATATGCTAGAGTATTAAAAGAATGCAGAGATGAGTTAAGTAGCCCATTAGCATTTTTATTTAACAAGTCTTTAGAAACAGGTTTAGTTCCAGAAGCTTGGAAGCTTGCAAATGTAGTTCCGATCTTCAAAAAAGGTGATAAATCGATAGCATCCAATTACCGTCCCATTAGTCTCACATCAATCATAGGAAAGTTGCTAGAGTCTATTATTGCTAGGAAAATTAGAAGCCACTTAGACAAATTTAACTTAATAAATTCTTCTCAGCATGGATTCACTCAGGGACGTTCTTGCCTTACTAATTTGCTTAGCTTTTTCTCAGAGGTATATGAAGCAGTAGATAGTGACAAGTCATATGATATTATTTATTTAGATTTCAGTAAAGCTTTCGACAGAGTCCCTCATGAGAGATTGATGAGAAAGGTTGAGGCACATGGAATAGGAGGATCGTTGTTGGGATGGATTAGGTCATGGCTAATTGGTAGGAAACAGAGAGTCAGCATAAATGGTACCAAGTCAGAGTGGGGAGCAGTCAAAAGTGGTGTCCCCCAGGGATCGGTATTAGGTCCCCTGTTGTTTCTTATATACATAAATGACCTAGATTTAGGTATAACTAGTAGGATAAGTAAATTCGCAGACGATACTAAAATGGGGAGATCAATTGATTCAGATAGCGATATAGAGTGCCTCCAAAGGGATCTAGATACCTTACATGAATGGTCAGTAAATTGGCAGATGAAGTTTAACATTGACAAATGCAAGGTATTAAAGATAGGGAAGATGCATACAAATGTTAAATATAAACTAGCTAATTTAGAATTAGAAAATTCAGACTGTGAGAAAGATCTAGGTGTGTTTGTTAGCAATGATTTGAAGCCTAGAAAACAGTGTATAAGCGTTCGTAATAAGGCAAACAGGATTCTCGGGTTCATCTCTAGGAGTGTGAGTAACAGAACTGCTGATGTTATCTTAAAACTTTACTTGTCATTAGTGAGACCCCATATGGATTATGCTGTCCAATTTTGGTGTCCTTATTATAGAATGGACATAGATTCATTGGAGAGAGTACAGCGTAGAATGACAAAAATGATCCATAATATTAGAAATCTTTCGTATGAAGAAAGGTTGAAGAAATTAGGTTTACATTCGTTAGAGAGACGCAGAGTTAGAGGGGATATGATAGAGGTGTTCAAGTGGGTTAGTGGGATTAACAAAGGGGACATGACAAATGTACTAAAGCTCAGTGATAGCGAAAGAACTCGTACCAATGGTTTCAAATTAGATAAATTTCGTTTCAGAAAAGATATAGGCAAATATTGGTTTGGTAACAGAGTTGTAGATGGGTGGAATGGACTACCAAGTGCTATAGTGGGATCTAAAACTGTAGGGAGCTTTAAGATAAAATTGGATAAGCATATGGACGAGAAGGGTTGGGTGTGAAGGGGGATCAGCCGGGTTGGGCCAATCAGCGCTCTGCAGACCCCCATAATCCTGCGTTAATCTCTAACCGTTTTGGTAAGATGATCCTCAGGGTATTAGAGTGAAGCCTATAATTGGGCTTTGTAATTGAATTGGGGTTGTGTGGGACAGGGATCTGCCTTGCTTAGGCCAATCGGCTTTCTGCAGACTCCCATTTTCTTATGTTCTTATGTTCTTATATATTTATATACTTGTTACTGAAGGGGGTAGTGGTTATTGTTTGGTCTATCGATTTATTATTTCATATTTGTTTTTAGTTTCCTCGCTAGATCTTTATCAAACTTTATGACAAACCTAAATAACATGAAGTCTTAATATTGACAACAAATGGGGCGAAAGATCTTAAAATCGCCAGACTAATGAGCCAAACGCCATAAAATCTGAACATTAATGGGGCTAAGCATGAGGGAGAAGGGGGCCCAGAAAAACGACCCATCTCCACTTAAAGGGGTATCACACAATAACCAATATCAACTTTAAATCCACAACTGTTTAACCTGACTGTCCGGCTTCTGGGGAGGGGATGCGGGGTCACTCAGAAATCGATATGTCTTACTTTTCCTTAAGGCCCCATTCAGCCAACTGTTTTAAGACTTTTATCCCCATCCAGGTGTCGATTTCTTCCTTGCGAGCAATAGCGAGCCAGCATTGTATGGAGAAATCCTGCTTTGCCGGAGAAATGTTTCTATCGAAAAATGTGCAAATTTTGTTTGCTGTCAAAACAAAAAAACATGTATGCTGGCTCGCTAGCGCTCGCCAGGAAAATGTTGACACCTGGATGGGGGTAAGCGTCTTAAAACAGTAGGCTGAATGGGGCCAAATGGATAAAAGTCAAAGAGAGTGGGAGAGAAAGAAGAACAGTGAGGTGGGCTCCCTTAAGTTACGAGTTTTTACGGGTACGGAGTAGTGGGTCAGGTCAGGTGGATGGCGGGGGTTACCGAAAGGAAAAGTGGATCCCCCCCCCCCCCCCCCCCCGCCCCTACCCCTTTCACTCTCACACACACTTACTCTCTCCCTCTCTCTAAGTTGTTCACCCCCACCCTATCTCTCCCTCTCTCTCCACTACATCTACCTTCGTCTTGTATCTGTTGTTTTACTCTTTCTATTTCGCATCTGTATTAGTATATATATATATATATATAGAGAGAGAGTGTCTGTGTGTGTGTGTGGGGGGGGGGGGGTGATCTTAACTTTTCCGACTCCATCTGCGAACAAAACTGGAACCTGGAGTAAAAGCAAGACTTATGGAGTACCGTACCTGGTAGTTTGGTTGGTGATATATCAAATTATTGGGTATATTGATGGTTCTGTTATTGTACCTTGCTATCCTTATTTAACATGGCTTTATTAGTGAAATTGCCATTACGAATATATATACATACAGTATATATATATACATACAGTATATATATATATACATACAGTATATATATATATACATTACCGTTTTCATATCGTCTTTAACTCCATAATTATTGACAGAGAGCAACTTCAGATTATGCACCCAACCAACCTGTCGTAAGACTTGAGGTTTACATGTCCAGGGCAGCGTTCAGCCACAGCGTATTACTGTGTACCAACACGCCAGACAATACTACTATAGGCCTATAATATTTTGAGATATAACGAAGCAATACAATTTGACTGCAGCCATATCATTCCCCCCCCCCCCCCTTTTCCCCAACTCTCACTTTCTGTGAGTGAAGGAGGGTGACCAGTGCCTCTCTCACCCATGTCCTTCCCTCAGCAACGGCCTTCACCCCGTCAACACCTATTGTGTTGTGGAGGTAATGGTGTGTGTATAATATATCAGGAGGGATGGAGGAGGGAGTCTTTCTCTCTATATCTATCTATCTATCTATGTCTGTCTCTCTGTCTCTCTCTCTCTCTCTCTCTCTCTCTCACACATTTTGCTGCTTGTAATAGCCTAACATTTAATAATTTGTCGTGTGTATAAATACCGCAGGCTTGGAGTAGGGAGATACCCGGGTAGCTACTCACTTACCTAACCCACCCAGTGCTGGATACATTCATCGTACATTAGGATAATCCGCATCCTCAATGTGCATGAATAAAGAGGAGTATGTGTTTAATATATATATAATAAGTTTGCTCAATATTGGGTTTAAACATTTATAAAGCATAAAGGTACAACTAATAATTTCCAATTACCGGTACCTTGATGTTTGCCATGATTGTCAAGTATCTTCAAACCCAGTGGAAAAATAACTTGAGCTGATTTGTGCTCACATAATGATGAATACTGAATTGCATTAACTGATACAGAATATAATTATATAATACCTAATTAAAGCAAAGTACAAAGTAGGGTATTATTGATAAAAACAACTGTAATAAGCTGATACCGTATATCAATATGCATCAACAAATTAAGGGAGCCCACTTCGTTTTTTCTCTTTCTCTCCCTCTCTCTCTGGGTTGTATTCATTCGGCCCTATTCAGCCCACTGTTTAACCCTCGTCTAGCGGGGGGTTTTGGACTTATTTGGGCATATTCAGGCCCTCCTGAATGATAAATCGAGTATCTGCATGAAAAGAAATGTATTCAGCAAAATCTAGGCGCTAAAAGCTTCAAAGTGAGACCAGAACGAGCTACGTAGCACTCGTGTTTCTCATACAGTGGTACCACCAACATGGGAGTTTAATGGTGATGGGCTGGTCTATCAGAATGAGAGTTGAGCGTTCTCTGCCATACCCATAGCTTACTCTGACTTGTTCCTTTTACTTATATATTTTCTAGATCTCAAGTGACGGCGTCTTTTCCGTGGATTGACCTCCCTACTGCCAACCCTGGCAGATTGGGAGCCAAAGCGTCACATTTTTCCCTTGCCCCTCAACTTTCCCTTTATAATTGCTGAGGGGCACAGGGCCTTGGGTGGGGCTTTTGTTTCCCGGGCGTTTCCGCACCCTCCTCAGCTCCCCGACTTTGAGTGGCTTCGGTCACCTGGGCATTATTGGTGGTGAGCTGGGAGGGTTCTGTAGGGGGCACTCGGTTATGGCCTTGGCCTTGCTCGGGACCTTGGGGCTGCTCGGCCAGACAGCCTGAGGAACAGCAACAACAACAACAACAACATGGGAGTTTAGCGTATAACTGTATATTTTTCCCAGCTATGCTCACTACTGGCTACACTGCCAGCCTCTCGAGAACACAGGGAGGGTGAGTCAGTGGGCGGCAGTAGGCCCTGGGAGTCGGACGTGTGGCCCGCTGCACTCCCGGCCATTTGCACTCTATTTTAACCCTTTAAAAGTCATAATAATGCTCCTAACTTGCTGCAAATTGGTGCCCGGCTATAGCCGGGCGCCGCTCTTTAAGGGTTAAAGACGTTTACCCCCATCCAGGTGTCAATATTATATATATTTTTTGTTTTGACAGCAGGTTAAATTTGTACATTTTTCGATAGAAAAATTTCTCCGGCGAAGCCGGATTTCTCCATACAATGCTGGCTCGCTATCGCTCGCCAGGAAGAAATCGACACCTGGATGGGGATAAACGTTTTAAAACAGTAAGCTAAATAGGGCCGAATGGATACAAGCCACAGAAAGAGAGAAAAGAAGAGAAAGAGAACAAAAGCAGGTGACCCACCTTAAGATTAGCCTAACCTTTACCAAGTTAATTACTGGTGATCACAGTGAGGAATTTGGATACCCTACTTGTGTCCATTGTCAGTTTATTTTACACTGATGGTAAATTGTAATGTTTTCATCTTGAGTATTCAACAGTTACGAAGATTACCAAGATATTTTATTCATTACGAATATTCATTACGAATTCGCGGTATTTTATATGATGCATAGCCTACTCATAATAGTTTCATATTTTCCTTAAGTATTGAAAAATAAAGTGCAAAGGGATTCGATTTACCGCCAGCTGGAAAAAGTAAAAACAAACTAAAATGACTGATTAATTCTATCCTGACTGCTGGTAAAGCAGTGCCTACAGATATACATAATATCAATTATCATTACATTGGGAAAGTTTTCACAGCTGGACTACTGAAACTTATTCAAATGGGTTATATTACATTAATACTTTTTGTCTTTCTACCCGAAAAATATGTTTGTTTACAAATAAACGAATTTTGAACCTATACAATTTGGGGTTCATTTAAATAAATGGATAGGCTGTGATTTATTACAAAAACCTATGATTTGTTCAACCCTGAAATAAAACCATTGTATTAATAGTTGATTATAAAACCGCTTGAAGGTAGATCAGGTAATAGGAAATCTTTATGGATGAGTAGGCCTGTCAGATTTAGACTACGAAATGAAAGCGTGGAGACCTATATCCCCCATTCTGATAGGACCACCCCAACACCAGAGTACAGTCAAGATCAATAGTTCGATAAGTGTGTAATTTAAGGGTAGATGGTTGTTGTTGTTGTTCCCTAAGCTGCCTGGCCGAACAGCCCCGAGTCACTGAGGAAGGCCATGGCCACGATCGGGCTTTCCCACAGAGCTCTCATTGAGTGTAGATTGTGTTGTTGGCGTAAGTGGTTGTGTGAAATGCAGTCTTCTATGATGTGTTTAATGGTATGGGGTGCTGTGTTACATCCCGGGCAGGCGTCGACAACGGAGTCATCCAGTCTCTTCTGATAGCTCAGGAGAGCTGGATGGTGTCCGCATCTCAGCCTGGCCAGGTGGACTCTGTCCTCGCGAGGAAGGGAGGATTCGGAAGGATGGATTTCGGGAGGTCGTGCATGCAGCTGCGTGTTGTCTGTGAGTGAGTGGATGGATCGGCGAGAGATATGAGTATGGATGTGCTTCTGGAAGTTGGTTCGGGGTGGGCAGGGAGGGAGAGAGAGAGGACAATAATTGTGTGTGATACCGTGTGCTGGGTGTTGTTTTGATATTTCTTGGTGTCTGTAGGTGTGTTGCCATGTAGATTAGTGGGTGGTCTTGGTTCGTGGAGGCTGCTGCCAGGAATTGAGTGCCTCTCATGTCCAGATGGTCTTTGACTTTGAGGATTTTGGTTTCTTGATGTAGGTGATCTGTGGGTGCAGTAGCTGCCTGTAATGATCTTCAGGGCTTTGTTTTGAATAGTCTGTAAGGTCTTATGATGTGTTTCAGCTAGGTTAGAAGCCCAGGCTGGGCTTGCGTATTCCATCACTGATCTTATGTATTGTTTATATACTGTGGTGGCAGTTTCTTTGTTGTGTCCAAATTTTGTGTGAGCAAGTTTTGGACACAACAAAGAAACTACCACCACAGTAGATGGTTCATTGTTTTGGTCGATAATATCATTCATGTATTATGTTTTTGTTTCGTTCTTAGACCTCCCATCAAACTTAAGAAAACAACCCCAGGATCCCCCTTCAATATATATTTGTAAATTTTTCGATAGAAAAATGTCCTGGCCGAAGGCCGGTTCCTCCTAAATTACAGGCTCGCTATCTCTCGCCAGGAAAAAAATCGACACCTAAATGACAAAAAAGTCTTAATATCGCCAAACTAATGGGCCGAACTGTTTACAGTCTGAACACTAATGAGGCTAAGCATGAGGGAGAAGGGTGTCCAGAAGAACCGACCCATCTCCCTTTAAGTTATTACCAATTTGCCATGAAACTTTTCGCGTGTTTCTAGTAGCCCGTGATACGTTGTAAAGTAGCCCGTGATACGTTGTAAAGTAGCCCGTGATACGTTGTAAAGTAGCCCGTGATACGTTGTAAAGTAGCCCGTGATACGTTGTAAAGTAGCCCGTGATACGTTGTAAAGTAGCCCGTGATACGTTGTAAAGTAGCCCGTGATACGTTGTAGATTTGGTGTAGTTTATAAATATCGAATTAGTTTTATGACTTAGATTTTTTATTTTGGCTGTACAGTGTACAGTCATGAACATCAATAAGGTTACACCCAATATTAAATCCTGTCAACATTTTATTCCAAGTTCTGATGCATTTGGGGCATATTTAACCCTTTGAGTACCAGCGACGTGTGTCATCTTTGAGTACCAGCGACGTGTGTCATCTTTGAGTACCAGCGACGTGTGTCATCTTTTATGCTAGCTATATTTAGACGATTTTGAGCAGCTTAGGAAGGATCTGTGGTAGTTATAATTAAGGGTTGGTCGAGATAGTTTGAAGCCTTATTATTGCTAGAGGTCCTTCCTAAGCTGAGTAAAATCGTCTAATAGTTGCCAGAATATGATGAAAAGGACGTCCCCGGTACTGAACGGGTTAAAATTAGTATTGTCTCGTTTATGTTCGACGCAGATTCAAACGGGGCCCATCTTTATTAAGGGGAGGTTCTTTGTTTTCCTGGAACTCCTTCTCCCTCATGTTTATCCCCATTAGTTTTGAGATTTTGAGACGTTTGCACCATTAGGTATGCGATTTTTAGACCTTTCGCCCCATTACTTTGTCAATATTAAGACATTTCGTGCCATTTAGGTGAGCGTTAGCGAACCTGCTATTTAGGAGGAACCAGACTTCGGCTGGGACATTTTTCTACAGAAAAATGTACAAATTTATCTCGGTGTTTTTTTATTTTTCATAAAACTTGAAAAAGGTCGAGGGAGGAAAAAAAAATAAAAAATAATGCTAAATACTGGTACGGTACTATAGCCTACAACTCCTAACTCCCCGGTACCGACATTACTCACTCCCTCTCCCGGCAAACGTTGGTTGATCCTTTAGAATTTAGATAGTACCGTGAAGAGTTAATTGTCTGGAAAATTGCTGTAAACTTTATCACATCACAGTTTTGACAGCACGGGAATTTACTTTTTGTCAACGGAGTGTCGTAAGTGTCTATCATATGGTTGGGTTAGACCTTTTTGTCAACGGAGTGTCGTAAGTGTCTATCATATGTTTGGGTTAGACCTTTTTGTCAACGGAGTGTCGTAAGTGTCTATCATATGTTTGGGTTAGACCTTTTTGTCAACGGAGTGTCGTAAGTGTCTATCATATGTTTGGGTTAGACCTTTTTGTCAACGGAGTGTCGTAAGTGTCTATCATATGTTTGGGTTAGACCTTTTTGTCAACGGAGTGTCGTAAGTGTCTATCATATGTTTGGGTTAGACCTTTTTGTCAACGGAGTGTCGTAAGTGTCTATCATATGTTTGGGTTAGACCTTTTTGTCAACGGAGTGTCGTAAGTGTCTATCATGTTTGGGTTAGACCTTTTTGTCAACGGAGTGTCGTAAGTGTCTATCATATGTTTGGGTTAGACCTTTTTGTCAACGGAGTGTCGTAAGTGTCTATCATATGTTTGGGTTAGACCTTTTTTGTCAACGGAGTGTCGTAAGTGTCTATCATATGTTTGGGTTAGACCTTTTTGTCAACGGAGTGTCGTAAGTGTCTATCATATGTTTGGGTTAGACCTTTTTGTCAACGGAGTGTCGTAAGTGTCTATCATATGTTTGGGTTAGACCTTTTTGTCAACGGAGTGTCGTAAGTGTCTATCATATGTTTGGGTTAGACCTTTTTGTCAACGGAGTGTCGTAAGTGTCTATCATATGTTTGGGTTAGACCTTTTTGTCAACGGAGTGTCGTAAGTGTCTATCATATGTTTGGGTTAGACCTTTTTGTCAACGGAGTGTCGTAAGTGTCTATCATATGTTTGGGTTAGACCTTTTTGTCAACGGAGTGTCGTAAGTGTCTATCATATGTTTGGGTTAGACCTTTTTGTCAACGGAGTGTCGTAAGTGTCTATCATATGTTTGGGTTAGACCTTTTTGTCAACGGAGTGTCGTAAGTGTCTATCATATGTTTGGGTTAGACCTTTTTGTCAACGGAGTGTCGTAAGTGTCTATCATATGTTTGGGTTAGACCTTTTTGTCAACGGAGTGTCGTAAGTGTCTATCATATGTTTGGGTTAGACCTTTTTGTCAACGGAGTGTCGTAAGTGTCTATCATATGTTTGGGTTAGACCTTTTTGTCAACGGAGTGTCGTAAGTGTCTATCATATGTTTGGGTTAGACCTTTTTGTCAACGGAGTGTCGTAAGTGTCTATCATATGTTTGGGTTAGACCTTTTTGTCAACGGAGTGTCGTAAGTGTCTATCATATGTTTGGGTTAGACCTTTTTGTCAACGGAGTGTCGTAAGTGTCTATCATATGTTTGGGTTAGACCTTTTTGTCAACGGAGTGTCGTAAGTGTCTATCATATGTTTGGGTTAGACCTTTTTGTCAACGGAGTGTCGTAAGTGTCTATCATATGTTTGGGTTAGACCTTTTTGTCAACGGAGTGTCGTAAGTGTCTATCATATGTTTGGGTTAGACCTTTTTGTCAACGGAGTGTCGTAAGTGTCTATCATATGTTTGGGTTAGACCTTTTTATTAAACTTCACTTACGCGAGTCCCTAAACCTTCATAAACGAAATAAGCAGAAACAAATTGTGATCTTTCTGAAATTGAATCTTTTATCACAAATTAGCACTTTGTTATTTCATAAAGTATATCCCTAGAAACTAATATATGAATATGTGTGTCTATAGATCAATCCCACAACTATATAGGCTATATTATTTATTGAAAAACAAGTTCTATCCAAAAGTCAATCCAATTAGTTATATTTACATAAAGAAAAACATAAGGGGTCCAAAAATTGTTATGAATAGACTAAACACTATGTCATCCGCCGATTACCTCCTAAATTGAATCGATTCTTCCGTGGCACATAAATTATCTGCCTACCAAATTTCGTGAACATCGGTTCATGAGATATCTTGTTTACAGACAAACAAACAGACAGACGGGGGCAAACACGTAACCTAAAAACTGTTTTGGTGGAGAGGTAAATAATATGGAAAGGATGGATAGCATTTTACGGTAACGGTACCGTACCGTATTTTTATCATTGGTCGTAAATACCAAGATTTTGTTTGCAAAGGAGCAAAATAAAATTATAATAAACAGAGCTCCAGTTATTGACCCAGACCAGATCCAGTCATTGACCCAGACCTAGAGTAAAATAGTATAGAAGAGTAATTAGACAGAGGAAGAACAAGCTGAGAAGTGAGAAGTACAGTAGAAGACTGAAAGTTCTCGGGCTCAACCAATCATTGATTGGAACTTTGTGGCTCATTTAAATGTTGTAATTACTGCGTCAGTGTATAGTAGGTGTTCTCCAAATACTGTACTGTCGGCCAACGTTCCAGGTGGGCCAGAGTGTTTTGTTATATGCTATTACAGAATAATATAATATAGTAAAGGTAAACGAATTATACAGACTTAACCTGCCCACTAGTTTGTTCATTTTTGTCTTTTGAATTACTCAGTTTCATGTTTGTAAATAGCTTAAGGGGATATGGGCCGGTTTTCTGGACCACTTTCTCCCTCATGTTTAGCCCCATTAGTTTTCAGATGTTAAGATGTTTGCCCCATTAGTTAGTCAATTTTAAGACCTTTCGCCCCATTTCTTCGTCAATATTTAGACCTTTCGTGATATTTAGGTGTCGATTTTTTCCCTGGCGTACGTTAGTGAGCCTGTAATGTTGGAAGAACTGGCCTTCGGCCGGGCCATTTTTCTACCGAAAAATTTACAAATTAATCTAAAAGGGGGATCTAATGGATGTTTTGTTTTTTTAATTTGATGGAGGTCTAAGGAGGAAACTAGAAAAATAATGAATACATGCAAAAATAATGAATACATGCCAAAATCGGCCAAACAAACAGCCAGTCTCCCCTTAAATACCATACCAGAAGCCCTGGGCCAGCTGGAATATTGACCGACTGTACATACTGTCCAGGAGGCGTCTTTGGCAGATAAATTGATAACGGATGTACTGTAGGCTTTTCCCTTGCATCACTATAGAGCTATCTTAACATACTGTATAATTATAAGGATCGAGTGGCATAAAGTTGTTGTTGTTGTTCCCCAAGCTGCCTGGCCGAACAGCCCCAAGGCCCTGAGCAAGGCCAAGGCCATAACCGAGCGCCCCCACAGAACCCTCCCCACCGACCACAATAAAGCCTGGGTGACCGAAGCCACTCCATGGCGGGGAGCTGAGGAGGGTGCGGAATTGCCCGGGAAACCAAAGCCCCACCCAGGGCCCTGTGTCCCTCAGCAATTATGAAGAGAAAGTTGAGGGGCAAGGGAAAAATGTGACGCTTTGGCTTCCAATCTTGGTAGATTGGGAGGTCAATCCACGTTAGAGACGCCGTCACTTGAGATCTAGAAAATATATAAGTAAAAGGAACAGTCAGAGTAAGCTATGGGTATGGCAGAGATTGCTCAGTTCTCACTCTAATAGACCAGCCCATCACCACATGACTAGAACCCAATCCTCTCTGCATCAGCTAGGAAAGGCCCTAGAAAGCCGCCTTTGGCGGGGGGATAGCTCCCCTATTTCAACCCTTTTCGGGGTTGGGCACCCGCCCTGTGGCATAAAGTAAAGCATGTTACTAATAAGTTACTCAGTGTAAAAAAAAAAAAAAAAAAAAAAATAATTAATTTGTTCCCTAGACCTCCATCAATTATGACAAAAACATATACATAAATGACCCCTCTTGAAATATATTTGTACATTTATTTTTGGTAGAAAACGTCTCGGCCAAAGGCTGGTTCCACCTAAATTACAGGCTCGCTATCGACAGCAAAATGGCACGAAAGGTCTAAACCTCTTCAGTAAGGGTGACGCCATTATTCCTTATTTCTGGTTTGTATGAGACGATTTTATGCAGCTTAAGAAGGACTTCTAATAATCAGAGAGGTGTATTATATCTCCATTAATTCGTTGACTATCAAAATCCTTCCTAAACAGAGTAAAATAGTCTAATGATAGCCAAAATAAAAATAACTTCACACAGGTAATGAAAGGGTTGATATTGACAAGGAAATGGAGCGAAAGGTCATATAACTTCTCCAAACTAATGGGGGCATTTCAAGTCGCAAAATGAATGGGGCTAAGCATGACGGGGAATGTGGTCCAGACAATATAACAAAAGCCTCCCCTTTAGATGACTTGGTGAACTTGTGGCTAGATAGATAGGTTGTCAGCCCACCTGTCTCTCCGGGCTGTGGTATGACTGAACACCAGCCTCAGGCGTTTATGTGCTGTATCGTCAGTTTTGGAGCGGCATTCTTAAAATAATCTTTCCCTTCGCAGCGCAGTTAAGGACGAAATAACTTAAAAAATTACGTTACCTTGAGAGATGGGGGTGCTAATCCGTGTAATCTCAGTAAACAACGCTCATTCCCACAATATTCGATCGATATTAGGCGCTGCGAAGGGATTTTTTTTTTTAAGAATACCACCCTAATTTAGACTCTTCTACTTTGCTCGTCTACAAGGGACAGGGGTTTTCGAAAAGGCGCTCCAGTCCTTATTCTTGACTTAAATAATCCAGAAGGATTGATAGCCTCTGAAGTCCTATTTTAACTAATTAAGTCAGTTTGATCTCAGCTCATGGTAAATTAAAATGTAAAACTTGCGAACAAGGTCAAACTAAAACTGGGACAAAGACAATATAAAGTCAAAACAACATATCAAAATCGCTATGTGGAAACAACGCTTACTAAAATAAAATTTATGAAATGAAAGAACACAATCCACCACATAGGGTGTACATTACTACATGAGCAAGTTAATCTGGTTAATCTGAACCCCTTAGCAAATGGTATCTCGAGACTTGACCCATTATGTACCGGCGACGTCTTTTAGATTTTATTCTAGTTTTATTTAGACGATTTTGTGCAGTTTGAGAAGGATCTGTGGTAGTGAAAAGGGTTCATTGAGATAGTTTGAGGCCTTTTAAAACTGAATAGAAGCGTCTAGTAGTAGCCAGAATAAAGTTAAAAGGACAGCACGGGTACAGAAGGGGTTAATGGAAATATATTAAAGTGCCATGTTTCTGCGTCATATAAATACCAAACTGTATTAATAACAACATCCTTCGGTACAACATCTCCATAATAGCCGAGTAATCATGATGAAGATATGTCACTTTATCCTCAGCTGAAAATAATTATACAAGCAGTTATAGATTATATATATATTTATGTTCAATGTATCCATATCTTCATTTGTGTATCTAGGCTATATAATATTGCTTCTATATTACGTGCAGTATGCTGTGTGGTTTTCATCGACAAGTATACTGTGTCTCTGTAGATATGAATGAGTGGTAACATTCATAGCTACATTTTTATTTACATGCACATCTTGGTATTTCTGGCAGTGTAAACTTTAGGTAAACTATATATTATACCTGTACAATAGTGTGTGTGTGTTTATGTGTGTGTGTTGTATGTGTGTGTGTGTGTGTCTCTCTGTGTGTGTGTGTGTGTGTGTGTCTCTGTGTGTGTGTTCGACCGCAGGATTTAGGGTAGGTTAGAGTTGATAAATTGAGGAAATTGGTCACACCAGACCTACCCTTCGGAACAGCACAGTAAAAAAGAAAGTACCGGTACCGGTATGGTTTTTAAAGTATTAGTTGAGCTGGAGGTACAGTCATGTATAGACATTCGTGGAGCCTCTGTTTTTCTTTATGCAATTATAGCTCTATGAATTGGTTTTTGTATGGGACTTGCTTGTCAATAAATAGTATACATAGCTTTGTAGTTGATACACAAATATATACATATATTCGTGTTCAGCTATATATTTCCATAATTAAAAATGGGTGAGGTCCATGAATTGTTTTGAGTGACTGTACCAGTAAGTGTTATTACCACTGAACTACTTACTCTGGTTTGATGCTTGGCATATATTTTAATAACTTAAGTTAGCCTATTTAGTGTACCAGTATCACCTTGTTCCTGATAAGTAAGCCAAAACTCCAGGACTCAGCCTCTCCTAACTCAGAGAGGACTTTGGTCATTTAGCTGTTATTTCTTCCGTTTGGGAAGAGTCAGCCAGGGAATAGGAGTGGACATTTACAGCCCATTTGCTGTAGGCCTTTTTGAGCTATAGTGGTTTGGGGTTAAGGGGGGTAACCTGCTTTTTTATTTCTCCTTTTTTCTCTTTCGGCCCCATTCAGCCAACTATTTTAAGACGTTTAACCCCTGTAGGTGTCGATTTCTTCCTGGCGAGCGATAGCGAGCCAGCATTATATTAAGAAATCTGGCTTCGCCGGAGACATTTTTCTATCGAAAAATTTACAAATTTAGCCTGCTGTCAAAAACATTTTAAAAATATGCTGGCTCGCTACCGCTCACCAGTAAAAAATTGACACCTGGATGGAGATAAACGTCTTAAAACAGTAGGCTGAATAGGGCCGAATGGATACAAGCTAGAGAAAGAGAGAAAAGGGGAGAACAAAAGCAGGTCACCCCCCTTAAGGTTTTTGGCCTACTTATGATGAATGGACTATAGTAATGAAGAATGAGTTTCCCATAATATAATCGGTTGAATTATTGTATTTTGTTTTATTATTACCGGTATTTATATTTGTTTTTTTATTACCGGTATTTATATTTGTTTTATTATTACCGGTATTTATATTTGTTTTATTATTACCGGTATTTATATTTGTTTTATTATTACAGGTATTTATATTTGTTTTATTATTACCGGTATTTTTATTTGTTTTATTATTACCGGTATTTATTTGTTTTATTATTACCGGTATTTATATTTGTTTTATTATTACCGGTATTTATATTTGTATTATTACCGGTATTTATATTTGTTTTATTATTACCGGTATTTATATTTGTTTTATTATTACCGGTATTTATATTTGTTTTATTATTACCGGTATTTATATTTGTTTTATTATTACCGGTATTGATATGTATTTTATTACCGGTATTTATATTTGTTTTTATTATTACCGGTATTTATATTTGTTTTATTATTACCGGTATTTATATTTGTTATATTATTACCGGTATTTATATTTTTTTTTTATTATTACCGGTATTTATATTTGTTGTTATTACCGGTATTTATATTTGTTATTATTACCGGTATTTATATTTGTTATTATTACCGGTATTTATATTTGTTATTATTACCGGTATTTATATTTAAGAACATAAGAACATAAGACCTGTTTTTATTTGTTTTATTATTACCGGTATTTATATTTGTTTTATTATTACCGGTATTTATATTTGTTTTATTATTACCGGTATTTATATTTGTTTTTATTATTACCGGTATTTATATTTGTTTTATTATTACCGGTATTTATATTTGTTTTTATTATTCCCGGTATTTATATTTGTTTTATTATTACCGGTATTTATATTTGTTTTGGCTATTACCGGTATTTATATTTGTTTTATTATTACCGGTATTTATATTTGTTTTATTATTACCGGTATTTATATTTGTTTTATTATTACCGGTATTTATATTTGTTTTATTATTACCGGTATTTATATTTGTTTTATTATTGCCGGTATTTATATTTGTTTTATTATTGCCGGTATTTATATTTGTTTTATTATTGCCGGTATTTATATTTGTTTTATTATTGCCGGTATTTATATTTGTTTTAATATTACCGGTATTTATATTTGTTTTAGTTTATTCCCTAGACCTCCATCAAGCTTAAAGAAACACCATTCCAAAGACCCGGGTCCCCTTCGGGATCAAATTGTATTTTTTCGGTGGGGCCGGTTCCTCCTAAGTTTCAGGCTTGCTATCGCTCGTCAAGAAAAGATCGACACCTGAATGCATGCCAAATCTTAAAAAAAAATGAAATGGGGCGAAAGGTCTTAAAATCACAAAATTAATGGAGCTAACGTCTTAAAGTATCAACAATAATGGAGCTGAACATGAGGGAGAAGGAGGTTCAGAAAAATAGCCCTTAAGTGAAAATCTCCCCTTAACCCCTTGAGGATTATGTAGCATTTTGACAGAAAATTCTGGCTATCATTAGACGATTTAATTTAGATTATGAAGGGTCTGTGGACGTCAGGGGGATGATTGGGACAGTTGTTACCCTTTGAACTGCCGCAGATCCTGCCTAAGCTGTATACAATCGTCTAATGATAGGCTACGCAGAAGTAAAAATGCGTCATAAACCTCCAGAACTTAAGGGGAGGTGTTTGGTTTATTTGCTCATATATTTAGTTATGTATTATTTTCTTAGTTTCCTCCCTAGACCTCCATCAAGATTAAAAAAAAAAAAAAAAAAAAAAAAAAAAAGACCCTCTTGAAGATAAATGTGTACATTTTTCGGTAGAAAAATATCCCGGCCGAAGGCCAGTTTCTCCTAAATTGCATGTTCGCTATCGCTCGCCAGGATAAAATTGGCCCCTAAATGGAACGAACGGTGTTTATATTAACAAAACAAAAAATGAGGTGAAAGGTCATAAAATCTACAAGCAAATGTGGCGGATGTCTTAAAAACTCAAACCTAATGGTGTTAAACATGATGGAGGGTCGAGAAAAAGCCAATGCGTCTCCTGACGTTTGTGTTGAGAAAGAGGCCTATATAATTATAAACATAACATTTAAAGACAATTAGACGATATGCTTTAGTTTGTAATCTACCGATACGACTCAAGTGGTTAAATACGATCTCCATAAACTCTCTTAGTAACATAGGTCATTCTTAAACTGCATAGGCTACACTCATCTAATTCTACCCAGAATCAAAGGTAAATAGGCGTCATGGTGCTGAAGGGCTTAAAGCGGGATTAGGTAGAGCTTGATTTGATTTTCTTATTAAGGGGGTGACCTGTTTTTGTTCTGTCCTTTTTTATCTTTCTCTGGCTTGTATCCATTTGGCCCCATTCAGCCTACTGTTTTCAGACGTTTATCCCCATCCAGGTGTAAATTTTTTACTGGTGAGCGGTAGCGAGCCAGCATATTTTTAAAATGTTTTTGACAGCAGGCTAAATTTGTAAATTTTTCGATAGAAAAATGTCTCCGGCGAAGCCGGATCTCTTCATATAATGCTGGCTCGCTATTACTCGCCACGAAGAAATCGACACCTAGATGGGGATAAACGTCTTTAAATAGTTGGCTGAATGGGGCCGAATGGATACAAGCGAGAGAAAAGGAGAAAACAAAAAGGTCACCCCCCCCTTAAATGGGTGGTTGACACTGAGACGCATCTTTATTGGCCAACTGTACAGTAATGGTCAGTAGTTAAACACCTTAAGAGGATTTTTTTTCTGGACCCCCTCCTTCCTCATTCTTAGCCCCATTAGTTTTGAGATTTTAAGACGTTCGACCTATTAGTTTGGCGATTTTAAGATCTTTCGCTCATTACCGGTACTGTAAAGTGCTTAAGGGGGGTGACCTGCTTTATTGTTATTTCTGTCCTTTTCTATCTTTCTCTGGCTTGTATCCATTTGGCCCCATTCAACCTACTGTTTTAAGACGTTTATCCCCATCCAGGTGTCAATTTCTCACTGGTGAGCGGTAGCGAGCCAGCATATTTTTTATTTTTGTTAGACAGCAGGTTAAATTTGTACATTTTTCGATAGAAAATTTTCTCCGGCGAAGCCGGATTTCTTCATATAATGCTGGCTCGCTATCGCTCGCCAGGAAGAAATCGACACCTAGATGGGGATAAAAGTCTTAAAATAGTTGGCTGAATGGGGCCGAATAGACACAAGCCAGAGAAAGAGAGAAAAGGAGAGAAATAAAAAAAACAGGTCACCCCCCTTAATGTAAGCAAATTGTGTAGGTGTGTTGAGCAGCAGTTGTGTGCACTTGTAACACATATTGTGTAGGTGTGTTGAGCAGCAGTGTTGTGCAGTTGTAACACATATAATCAAGGAATAATTTCGTGTTGTAAGAATATTAACCCTTTGAAGCTCTGACGCGTTTTAGCAGTTTATTTTGGCTATCATAGACGATGTTCTGCAGCTTAGGAAGTATCTGAGGGTATTAAAAGGATAAATACTATCTCAATTAACCCTTTGACTTCCATATACCGTTACTAATCTGAATAAAATCGTCTAATAGTAGCCAGAAACAGAACAGAAACGCGTATTGGAGCTTGAAAGGGTTAATCCTGCTGGTATTATTGAAGTTGGATTTGTTGGGCCGTGGTACAATATTATTGAAGTTGGATTTGTTGGGCCGTGGTACAATATTATTGAAGTTGGATTTGTTGGGCCGTGGTACAATATTATTGAAGTTGGATTTGTTGGGCCGTGGTACAATATTATTGAAGTTGGATTTGTTGGGCCGTGGTACAATATTATTGAAGTTGGATTTGTTGGGCCGTGGTACAATATTATTGAAGTTGGATTTGTTGGGCCGTGGTACAATATTATTGAAGTTGGATTTGTTGGGCCGTGGTACAATATTATTTTACTGACTGTACAATTGGCACCTTATGACCGTAGATGCAGCAATATATTACAAGTAGTCCATATCGTGCTGTGTGTGTGTGTGACTGTGACTGTGACTGTGTGTGTGAATGGGTATGTGTGTGATTGTGCGTCTGTGTGTGTGTATTTGTTGCCTTTGTGTGTGTGTGTGTGCCTGTGTATGTGTGCCTGTGTGCGTGTGTGTATGTACCTGTGTGTGTATGTGTGTCATAGGAGGTTGGCCAAGGGACTGTGGTAATACAAAGGGGAGTCAGGCCAACATCTGTCAAGGACTCGCCATGTTGTTAAGCCCATGACTTAATTTGTGGCAATTAATTAGGCATATTAGTCACGCTAATTATGTTGCAGATGTCATTATACGAGATGATACCCACACCACCAAACAATGTCTTTGATTTTAAACAATTTAGATGACAACTGGCACACTTTCCCCACTGGGAATAGGGTAGAAATTGTCACCGAAACTGTTTTGAATGAATATAATTATGTCGTTTGATACTGTGGGTTTTTTCCTTTCTTCCTACGATCACGCCATTATGATGCTCCTAGCCCGAGCAAGATATCCATGTTTTGATAGCTATACCCTGTTCAAGAAAGGTAGGCCAAAGCTCGTTACCTCTATCCTCTGTAAAGCCGGAGTCACACGAGCCGTTTTTCGAGCAATTTTTACGGGCAATTATGGTCTGGCAGCTTACAAAATTACACTTTATCAGAATTCGACCGCCTAACATACTCTACCTTCAGTCTAGTTACCGATACCAGTGCAAACAAGTCCCGAAATATAACGAGAAAAAACTTGCTCATTGAAAATTGACGGAATAATCGCTCGTGTGGCAGCGGCTTAACTCAAAAAAATCTAGAGCTAGCGGGCTGTCAATGTCCACACCAATTCCCTAGCTGTCCCTTTCCAATTGGTAGAAATATATACTCGATTAGCCTACCGGTACTGTAGCCCTTTTTCAGTTACAGAGGTTAATAAAAACACTCCCTAGACCCCCCTTCAAGATAAATTTGTAAATTTTTCGGTAGACTAATGTCCCGGCCGAAGGCCGGTTATTCTTAAAATTGCAGGCTCGCTATCGCTCGCCAGGAAATAATCGACACCTAAATGGCACGAAAGGTCTTAAAATTGACAACGAAATGGGGCGAAAGGTGTTAAAATCGCCAAACTAATGGGCTGAACGTCTTATAATCTCAAAACTAGTGGGGCTAAACATTAGGGAGAAGGGGGTCCAGAAAAACGGTCTGCCTCCCCTTAAGATCTAAAAATCACATGTGTCCTATCTCATTTGAACTGGGTATAATCTACGTACTGTACGGTCTGTCAGATGTTGTATATTTCGTTGTGGCTATCAGAGAAAAACAAAACAAAAGAGCACCGTTGATCATATAATAGAGGCACCGGTAGCACATGAGACATTTTATCATCAATTTTCGATTGTCTAGTTTTCTCCAGCAACATATCTGGGATGTTCTTGCATTGGTATTAGTAACTGAACTGTATATGGATTAAATTTAGGTGAAAAGACTCTTATGAATGTTTAACTCATTATTTACAAGACTAGAGTTGTCAATTAAGGAGATAGTTCTCTTTTTTATCTGGACCCTCTTCTCCCTCATGTTTAGCACCTATAGTTTTGACGTTTTAAAACGTTCCCCCATTAGTTAGCCGATTGTAAGGCCTTTCGACCCATTTATTTGCCAATATTAAGACCTTTCGTGCCATTTAAGAGGAATCGATCTTAGCCCGGGACATCTCTCTACCGAAAAATATACAAATTTATCTCGAAGGGGGTCGTGTGTGTGTGTGTGTGTGTGTGTGTGTGTGTGTGTGTGTGTGTGTGTAGGTAGGTGTGTGTAGGTATGTGTGCGTGTTTACCTTGATAGAAGTCTAGGGAATAAACAACCCCTCACACCCTTAAGTTGAGAGACAAAAGCGCTGTTGTGATATCGACTAAGTTGTAGCCTATCATGCATTGACATTAATGATTTGCCTGCTCTGTAGTGTAAGATGCTTTTTTTTTTTAAAGTTAGTTGATCACTTCAGTAGAAACTTAAATTGAATAATGCGCTCAGGCTGTGTACACTCGACCAAAAAACAATCTTTACACTGGTGAGCTGTAAATAATCTAGTGTGAACGGAATGAATCGGGTGAAACATAAGTCTGTGAAGTATTATCATAAGATTTCGACCCACTTCCATAATGTTTAGAGCGTTAGTGTAAAGATTGTTTTTTGGTCGAATGTACAAGGACGTTGTATTAAGAATGTTATGCAAGACACATGAAACACGTGTTCGTACGGACAACAAAATACCTGTGCGTCTAATGATATAATTGAGGAACCGTACACATAGCAACTGTCAACACACATCCTAAGGTATGACTACTGTTATAAGCAAGTGGCCTGATTGTGAGGCTTCGGTAATACACGGAGGGTCGTTGATGGAGTCTTGTCACGTTACCTTGCGTTACCACGGTGGAGTAAGGTGGGTGTAATAGTGCGAACTTCTTCATACGTGCAGTACATTTATATAGTGATTATTATTATTAATTATTGGTTAACTTTGCGGAAAATGCAATCCCTTATCAGCTGAGTTCTCGATACTTAATGGACAAATATGTAACTACTTTGTCTCTGCATCTTATTTACAGCAAGTTTTAATTTAACACCACATTTCGTTACCATAAACTCATAGCTAAGAAACACAGACTATAAGCAATTGATCAGGTAATATATAATAGCTCTGACTCGTAATAGGCAGACATATGGGTTAGCTATGTGATCAGGTAGTATACAATAACTATGACTCTTAATAGTTAGAATTATGAGTTATCTTTATGATCAGGTAATATATAATAGCTCCAACTCTTGATAGGTACAGTACAATTATGGGTAGGCTTTATGATCAGCTAATATATAATATCTATGATTCTTTGATAGACAGAATTTTGAGTTTGCCATAATTTATGATCAAGTAATATATGATAATTCTGACTCATGATAGGTAGAATTATGGGTTTGCTATGTGATGAGGTAATATACAATAGCTTTGACTCATGATAGGTAGAATTATGGGTTTGCTATGTGATGAGGTAATATACAATAGCTTTGACTCATGATAGGTAGAATTATGGGTTTGCTATGTGATGAGGTAATATACAATAGCTTTGACTCATGATAGGTAGAATTATGGGTTTGCTATGTGATGAGGTAATATACAATAGCTTTGACTCATGATAGGTAGAATTATGGGTTTGCTATGTGATGAGGTAATATACAATAGCTTTGACTCCTAATAGGTAGAATTATGGGTTTGCTATGTGATGAGGTAATATACAATAGCTTTGACTCATGATAGGTAGAATTATGGGTTTGCTATGTGATGAGGTAATATACAATAGCTTTGACTCATGATAGGTAGAATTATGGGTTTGCTATGTGATGAGGTAATATACAATAGCTTTGACTCATGATAGGTAGAATTATGGGTTTGCTATGTGATGAGGTAATATACAATAGCTTTGACTCATGATAGGTAGAATTATGGGTTTGCTATGTGATGAGGTAATATACAATAGCTTTGACTCATGATAGGTAGAATTATGGGTTTGCTATGTGATGAGGTAATATACAATAGCTTTGACTCATGATAGGTAGAATTATGGGTTTGCTATGTGATGAGGTAATATACAATAGCTTTGACTCATGATAGGTAGAATTATGGGTTTGCTATGTGATGAGGTAATATACAATAGCTTTGACTCATGATAGGTAGAATTATGGGTTTGCTATGTGATGAGGTAATATACAATAGCTTTGACTCATGATAGGTAGAATTATGGGTTTGCTATGTGATGAGGTAATATACAATAGCTTTGACTCATGATAGGTAGAATTATGGGTTTGCTATGTGATGAGGTAATATACAATAGCTTTGACTCATGATAGGTAGAATTATGGGTTTGCTATGTGATGAGGTAATATACAATAGCTTTGACTCATGATAGGTAGAATTATGGGTTTGCTATGTGATGAGGTAATATACAATAGCTTTGACTCCTAATAGGTAGAATTATGGGTTTGCTATGTGATGAGGTAATATACAATAGCTTTGACTCATGATAGGTAGAATTATGGGTTTGCTATGTGATGAGGTAATATACAATAGCTTTGACTCATGATAGGTAGAATTATGGGTTTGCTATGTGATGAGGTAATATACAATAGCTTTGACTCATGATAGGTAGAATTATGGGTTTGCTATGTGATGAGGTAATATACAATAGCTTTGACTCCTAATAGGTAGAATTATGGGTTTGCTATGTGATGAGGTAATATACAATAGCTTTGACTCATGATAGGTAGAATTATGGGTTTGCTATGTGATGAGGTAATATACAATAGCTTTGACTCATGATAGGTAGAATTATGGGTTTGCTATGTGATGAGGTAATATACAATAGCTTTGACTCATGATAGGTAGAATTATGGGTTTGCTATGTGATGAGGTAATATACAATAGCTTTGACTCATGATAGGTAGAATTATGGGTTTGCTATGTGATGAGGTAATATACAATAGCTTTGACTCCTAATAGGTAGAATTATGGGTTTGCTATGTGATGAGGTAATATACAATAGCTTTGACTCATGATAGGTAGAATTATGGGTTTGCTATGTGATGAGGTAATATACAATAGCTTTGACTCATGATAGGTAGAATTATGGGTTTGCTATGTGATGAGGTAATATACAATAGCTTTGACTCATGATAGGTAGAATTATGGGTTTGCTATGTGATGAGGTAATATACAATAGCTTTGACTCATGATAGGTAGAATTATGGGTTTGCTATGTGATGAGGTAATATACAATAGCTTTGACTCCTAATAGGTAGAATTATGGGTTTGCTATGTGATGAGGTAATATACAATAGCTTTGACTCATGATAGGTAGAATTATGGGTTTGCTATGTGATGAGGTAATATACAATAGCTTTGACTCATGATAGGTAGAATTATGGGTTTGCTATGTGATGAGGTAATATACAATAGCTTTGACTCATGATAGGTAGAATTATGGGTTTGCTATGTGATGAGGTAATATACAATAGCTTTGACTCATGATAGGTAGAATTATGGGTTTGCTATGTGATGAGGTAATATACAATAGCTTTGACTCATGATAGGTAGAATTATGGGTTTGCTATGTGATGAGGTAATATACAATAGCTTTGACTCATGATAGGTAGAATTATGGGTTTGCTATGTGATGAGGTAATATACAATAGCTTTGACTCATGATAGGTAGAATTATGGGTTTGCTATGTGATGAGGTAATATACAATAGCTTTGACTCCTAATAGGTAGAATTATGGGTTTGCTATGTGATGAGGTAATATACAATAGCTTTGACTCATGATAGGTAGAATTATGGGTTTGCTATGTGATGAGGTAATATACAATAGCTTTGACTCATGATAGGTAGAATTATGGGTTTGCTATGTGATGAGGTAATATACAATAGCTTTGACTCATGATAGGTAGAATTATGGGTTTGCTATGTGATGAGGTAATATACAATAGCTTTGACTCATGATAGGTAGAATTATGGCGTTCCTATGTGATGAGGTAATATACAATAGCTTTGACTCATGATAGGTAGAATTATGGGTTTGCTATGTGATGAGGTAATATACAATAGCTTTGACTCATGATAGGTAGAATTATGGGTTTGCTATGTGATGAGGTAATATACAATAGCTTTGACTCATGATAGGTAGAATTATGGGTTTGCTATGTGATGAGGTAATATACAATAGCTTTGACTCATGATAGGTAGAATTATGGGTTTGCTATGTGATGAGGTAATATACAATAGCTTTGACTCCTAATAGGTAGAATTATGGGTTTGCTATGTGATGAGGTAATATACAATAGCTTTGACTCCTAATAGGTAGAATTATGGGTTTGCTATGTGATGTTAATATACAATAGCTTTGACTCCTAATATGTGATGAGGTAATATACAATAGCTTTGACTCATGATAGGTAGAATTATGGGTTTGCTATGTGATGAGGTAATATACAATAGCTTTGACTCAT
The DNA here is from genome assembly GCA_032716605.1 of Paralithodes platypus. Classification (NCBI taxonomy): domain Eukaryota; kingdom Metazoa; phylum Arthropoda; class Malacostraca; order Decapoda; family Lithodidae; genus Paralithodes; species Paralithodes platypus. The sequence goes on along the minus strand of CM064581.1, from coordinate 23,395,412 downwards.
GATAGGTAGAATTATGGGTTTGCTATGTGATGAGGTAATATACAATAGCTTTGACTCCTAATAGGTAGAATTTTGGGTTAGCTAAATTATCTGGTAATATACAATCTCTCTGACTCTTGATATGTACAATTACGGGTCAGCTTTATAATCAGATGATCTATAATAAATATCCCGTGATAGGTAGAATTCTGAGTTAGCTATATGATTACCGTATGTAAGGTATTATAGGTCTGACTCATGATAGGTAAGGCTCAGTTAGTTATAGGATGGGATAATATATAATAGGCCTAACTCTAACTCGTTATAGGTAGGTATTCTGATTTTTTCTGGACCTCTTTCTCCCTCGTGTTTAACCCCATTGCTTTTGAGATTATAAGACGTTCACCCCATTAGTTTGGCGATTTTAAGAACTTTCGCCCCATTTCTGTCCATTTATATGATTTAAGTGTCTATTTCTTCCTGGCAAGCGATAGCTAGCCTGTAATTTAAGAGGAACAGGCCTTCGGCCGGGACATTTTTCTACCGAAAAATGTACACATTTATCTTGAAAGGGGGTCTAAGGGGTGTAATTTTAGGCTTGATGGAGGTCTAGGGAACAAACTAAAAACCTCCCCTTAATGATCAGGTAGCCTACGGTAGAAACAGTGTGAGTCAGAAGTTGACACCTGGGTTGGGTATAAGATCGGTAAGGTGGTTTGACTCGTGATAGTTAGGGATCTAGCTAGGGACCTATAAATGATTGCTATAGGTTCCACAGGTCGGGTCCTTTGAGATCTGTGCCCCATTAATTGTTCTTTCCTCTCACATAAGTGTCACGGTATTATTAGTGCCGTTGGGTTTAAGTACATGACTAGATTGATAAGCAGTACCGGTATTCCATAAATGGATATTTATCGTGGCCATGTGCTGAACCTTTAACTGTCTCGGTGGTATAATGATTAGAGCGTTTAAGTTATGTACATTTTGAATTCGAATCCCGAAAGGAACACATAATTTTATTAATATAATTTGGGAGTATTGGATGTTAGGCATTAGGTTAATAAGGCTCGAACGTCCCTTGATTTTGGCCCTGTCACTCTTTCAACTCTGGGGGAGGCACTCGCCAAAGGAATTCTGCCTTTTGTCTCACACACACACACACACACACACACACACACACACACATATATATATCTATCTATCTATCTATATGCTCAGGCCCAATCCCCATTTTGGGGGTAGCCGACTCAAGACAGAGCAAGAACAGGGAAAACACAAAAACAACATAAAACAAAAAATAAACACAGATAAAAAACACAAACTCTCACACATCCAGGTCACCCAGGAGAAGACCCAGAGACCAGGGTTACCCAGGTCGCTCCAGCACTCCCCCGGCCCCTGACCACCAGGAGAGGTTCCGATCTCGGCAGGCAGACATGCAGCGGAGCCAAAGCGACAAGCCCTCCCACCACACTTCCAGGCACACCCTTCATATTAATCGTCTCCCCGGGCCAGGCGCCTGATGGACTATTATCTAGTCGAACTTGCGCCCGACCCCTTACTCCAAATGACCACGTGTTCACTCAACTATTCACAAGCATTCTCCATTCACTCCTGTCCACCACCACTTCCCCTGCCTGATCTATAGTCATTCCTCTATCATCCAAAGCCTTTCTTACACAGTCTCTCCATCTCAATGGGGGTCTTCCTGCCCTTCTATCTCCCCTTGTACCTGACTCACATATTCTCTTTGTAAGCCTTTCATCTCCCATTCGTTCAACATGACCATACCAGCTCAGCACCCTTCTGTCCACTCTGGCTGACAAATGTTCCTGCTGCCCCACTCTCCTACGTATCTCTTCATTTCTCAATCTGTCTCTACGAGTAACTCCACACATACTCCTCAAGCAGCTCATCTCCATGACACAGCCCGTAGCCTAGTAGGTAGAGCTCTCGTCTCACACACGAGGGGTCGGGGGTTCAATCCCCGGCCGGGCGGAGACAAATTGGGCTTGTCTCCTTTCATGTGTTAGCCTCAGTTCACCTAGCTGTAAATAGGTACCTGGAATAAGTGGACGACGTTGTGACATCCAATCTGGGGTTGGCAAAAATGGTACAAGGCGAGATGGGTATCATATGGTTCACCTAAGCTGATAGCTACCTAAGCCTTCGGGCGAGACGGTACCGTCTATAGTGAGAATGGTACCATACAGATCCACCCTAAGCCTTCGTTTCCGATGTCGCCAATTGGCTAAAAATACAGACTACACACACATCCACAGCCATTCCAACGATACATATAACACCTACACATATAGGAGGCGGGAAATAACGAGCATGCTCACTCCCGCAATACAACTAGAGTAACTAGAGTAAGTACATCCAGCCCTCTTTTCTCCTTTTTCTTCAGAGCCCATGTCTCAGCCCCATACATCACTGTTGGCACAACAATTCCTTGATACAGTGCACTTTTTACTTTCACTCAGAGATTTCTCGTCTTCCACATACTTCCCATTGCTCCGAAAACCTTCCTTCCTTCACACACTCTCTGTTTTACCTCCACTTCCATACCTCCACTCCTGCTTATTGTTCCTCCTAGATATTTAAAACACTCTACTTGTTCCAATATTTCCCCATCCAGCCTCACATCTAGATTCACCCTATGCTCTCCCCTATTACACACCATTACTTTACTTTTATTGACGTTCACCTTCAGTTTCCTCCTTCCACAAACCACACCAAACTCTTTGACTACCCGCTGCAGTTTCTCATCAGAATCCGCCACCAATGCTGTGTCATCAGCGAACAGCAACTGATTCAACTCCCAATCTCTACCATTCTTTCCTACTAAACCCAATCCTCTTCCCATAGTTCTCCTTTTCACCTCCCTCACCACACCATCCATAAACATATTAAACAGCCATGGTGACATTACACAACCCTGTCGCAAACCTACCTTTACCTCAAACCATTCACTCAACTCACCATTTCCTACTCTCACACATGCTCTGCTCCCTTCATAAAAACTCTTAACTGCTTCTAACAAATTTCCTCCAATTTCATAAATCCTTAACACCTTCCACATTGCTTCACGGTCCACACGATCATATGCTTTTTCCAAGTCCATAAAAGCCCAAAATATCTCCTTATGCTTCTCTAAATACTTCTCGCATAACTGTCTTACTGCAAACATCTGATCCACGCACCCTCTTCCCCTCCTAAAACCGCACTGTTCTTCTCCTATTGCAACTTCCGTACACTTTATTATCCTCTATCAACACCCTGCCATACAGCTTTCCAACCACTGACAATAAACTAATACTTCTATAACTTGAACACTCCTGCCGATCTCCCTTCCCCTTGTACAACGGCACAATACATGCACTCTTCCAGTCTATTGGTACCATTGACACAGCAAAGCACACATTGAAAAGTCTCACCAACCAATCTATTATCACATCTCCACCCTTCTTTATACACTCCACAGCAATACCATCCAAACCTTCTGCTTTTCCCGCTCTCATTTGTTTCACTGCTTCTTTCACCTCATTTTCCTCAATCCTTTCATTCATTCCCTGCCACCTGGGTGGCCTGGGTAACCTATCTCCATCCACCTCTGCTTCAATCACTGCTTCTCTTCCATCTCTTGTATTTAACAAAGATTCAAAATACTCGGCATATCTTTTCCTCACTTCAACTGGTTCCACTAGTAATTCTCCATTTTCATCTTTCACTGACTCTTCCCTCTTTTGTCCTCCTTTCCTTACTTTATTTACCTCCTTCCAGAACATCTTCTTACGTTCTTCAAAATTCTCACTCAGCCTTTGGCCCCACCTTTCGTTTGCATCTTTTTTCGCTTCTCTAATTTTCCGTTTTGCCTCTCTCCTTTTCTCCTTGTACCTCTCCCATACCTCAACACTACCATCCTGTAAAACCCTCTCAAAACACTGTCTCTTCTCCTCAACTGCCTTTCTCACCGTATCATTCCACCACTCGCTTCCCTTCCTGATACCTCTGCCTCCTACTTTCCTTTTGCCGCATACTACCTCTGCACTTGCTTTCACTCCTTCCTTAAACTGTTGCCATTCAACCTCTACTTCTCTCTCTTCCATCTCTCTCACTTCCATCCACTTTTCATTTAGTCTTTCCTTGTACTCCCTCTCTTTTTCACTCTTCTCTAACTCACTAACTTTTATTACCTCTCTTACTTCACGCTTGTCTCTTATTCTCCTGTAACTCTTAACTCTTAGCTTTCCCTCCACCAGGTAATGATCTGACATACCCTCCGCCTCACCTCTCATCACATTCACATCCAGCAGTCTACACAATCTTTCCCTTGTCACCAGCACATAATCCATCAATGCCCTCTCTACAATCTCTCCCCTCACAAGTCTATGCCAGGTGTACTTGTGTATACGCCTTTTTTTGAAGAACGTATTACCTACACTCAATCTACACTCTTTACATACATTTTTCAGTCTTTCTCCACTCTCGTTTACACCATCCACACCAAAACTACCGATGACTCCCTCAACAGGCTCATTTCCTACCCTAGCATTTAGGTCCCCTAAAACTATAACATTTTCATTTTCATCAAACCCTTGTAGACAATCTCTCAAATCCTCCCAGACACCCTCTACCTCGTCTAACTCTCTTTCACTTCCTGGTCCATACGCACTTACAAAAACCCACCTTTCACCCATAAACCGCATTCTCACCCACATTAGCCTTGATGACACTTCTTTCCACTCTTTTATATACTCTCTCAACTCCTCCTTCACAATAATAGCCACTCCTTCTTTCCCCCTGACTCCCTCGTCTACTCCAGACTTTCTACCTATCACGTTTCCAAAATCCACTTCTCCCTCTCCTTTCATCTTTGTTTCATTCAGTGCAAGGACATCATACATCCTTCTTTCAAATAACCTTCCAATATCCTCTCGCTTCTCATTCGTACGACATCCACGCACATTCAAAGCTCCTATTCTTAGGGTCCGGGACCACGAACGCGTTCCCTCGCCCCTATCTCTGTCTCGTTTTTTTGGTAGATTTATTTAAGGGGAGAAGGATACCAGGCCCCCGCCCCCGATCCCCTTTAGCCGACTTCTACGTCTCACCGGAGAAAAGCGGTGGTGGAAATTTCTCACCCCTCCACCACAGAGGAGGCTACCTGCACCAGAAAGTGGCGGGCGTTGGGGTCGCCGCATCCCTACGCCATTTGAAAAAATTAGAGATGCAGAAGGAGAAAAAGATAGAAGGGGCTATGGGAAGTATATATATATATATATAAATTTATATACAATATATATATATATATATAAATTTATATACAATATATATATATATATACTGTATATAATATATTATTATTATATAATATATATATTTTTTTTAGGAATATTAGTGATGCGATCTTATAAGGTATAAGAGCTCCGATTCATGATGAAACGGAATGTTCTGGCAATTTCTGAGTTTGCTATAAGATCAGGTATGGTATTATTTATATGATTAGTATTAAGTTGGTTTATTGGTTAGCTGTATGATTGGTTAACCCTTTCAATACCGTATAACATGACGCATTATTTTACTGGAAATTTATAAGAGTTGGAGGATATATTGAGATTCTATACCCCTTTGATACCTTGAAATATGTCTTTAGCTATGGTATCAGGTAATGAAAAATATGTTGCTGCTACGATTCATTATTGATAAGGTTTTGGGTTAGCTATATGAATAAGGCGATGTCAAACGAACGATTTTTCTGGCACTTTTCGAAGAATAATTTTTTTTTACCAATATTCCGGGGCTTTTTCTCATTAGCATTGGCAGCTAGATTGAAGGTAGATTACGTTAGGTGGCTGAATTGTGATAAAACCTAGAATTGGAAGGTGCCAGACCGCAATTGGCCGATATAATTGCCCCCAAAACGATCGTGTGACACCACCTTTACGCGTGGTATGATTGTTTATTAAGTAATTGTTTTGTCTCGTAGAAGCTGGAGTTGTGGGTTAGCCCGTATATCAATAGTAAGGTGTCAGTAGCCTATACTGAACTTTGACTTACCATACGTATAAGGCTGGGTTAGGCCTAGTTGGTTATGATCAATGACTGTATAATTATAATCTCTTGACTGATGATAGGTTAGTTCAACGATACCTTACCTATATCATCAAGATCAATATAACGTATAATACCTCCTTGACCCGTGATAGCTAGGGTAGAACCTATTATAATCTCTTGACTGATGATAGGTTAGTTCAACGATACCTTACCTATATCATCAAAATCAATATAACGTATAATACCTCCTTGACCCGTGATAGCTAGGGTAGAACCTATTATAATCTCTTGACTGATGATAGGTTAGTTCAACGATACCTTACCTATATCATCAAGATCAATATAACGTATAATACCTCCTTGACCCGTGATAGCTAGGGTAGAACCTATTTGGTAGATGAAAAAGGAAGATACAATAGCTTTCACGTGACAGCTATAGTTCTAGGTTACCTTTGAGGTGAAGTGAGGTATTATAGCTTTAGCTTTGACTTATGATAGCTAAGATTCTAGTTAAGAAGATCTTGGTCATATTATATCTGCCCAGAATATAGTTACCAGCATTATACTATATAATATATATAATATATATATAATATATATATAATTATTATATGTATATATAATTATTATATATATATATATATATATATATATATATATATATATATATATACTGTATATTTGTTCTTGGGTGTTACAAAATGCGTTCCTATACATCTAACGATAGCTTTATTCTATTTAACTTAGCTAACTGTAAAAGGTTGTATTGAGGACTTAGGCAGTGAAGGGGTCAACTCTAGCACACCATGAATATTTCTAGCAGCTATTATGTAGATACAATCATGTGTTTTGGTACTTTCTCCCACCGTGTAGGTCTGGGCTGTGAGTCATGCATATTCATGGGAATCTATTGTTCAGACGTGTTCACATCACATTCAACCCTTTGACTTACCACAATCCCTTCATAAACTGAATGAAATCGTCTGACGATAGCTAAAAAATAAGGATGCAAGCGTCCTAACATGTTGAAATAGTTATAACTAAGGGCGATGCCACACAAACGAAAATTGTAGTCTGGCAGCTGCCAAGTTATAGTTTCACATATAATTAAACTAGCTAACATAATCTACCTTCTATTTAGTTTCCGGTTCCAATGCGAAAGAGCTTCAAAATAGTACGATCAAAACCTTGCTCATCAAAAAGTGCCGGAAAATGCGCTCATGTGACATAAGGGCTTTTATCGTCAACTTTCGATGGTCAAAATAAATTCAAGCATCATATCCCTTCACCATCAATACGCAATTTTCGTCTTATTCTGGTTACCCTTTGATGATTTTCTGTCATTTGTAATCTACCTATACGACATTTTATCTCGAATCCCTTGATTTTGGCCCTGTCACTCTTTCAAAACTGAGGGAGGCACTCGCTGTAGGCAGTTATGCCTTTTGTCTCCCCCCCCCCCCTTAAATATGGTAAATGCGTGTAGATATCTGTCTGAATGGTTGTGTTAGTCAAACTTAACGTTTGAATAAGTATTAAATTCACAAACATTTAATTAACCTAATACATTTCCTTGGTTTGCATATATAACTGTGTCTATTCAACAGCTGAATTCTGGATCTCTCTCTCAGAATCAGTCTTTCCCTCTTCCTATGACTTAAATTGCTTAAAACTAAGTGTGTCCAGGCATTTTGGCTCGAACGTCCCTTGATTTTGACCCTGTCACTCTTTCAACTCTGGGGGAGGCACTCGCTACAGGCAGTTCTGCATTTTGTCTCCTTCACTCAGATAAAAAAACAAAAATACGGCATTTTTCTTCCCGCTAACTCCAGACAACTTCATTGGGGTTAGGAAGGTGGGTAATTGATTCCTAGATATCCTTCATAGTGTGTACTGTTTATGTTTAGGAGGGGGAAGAGAGGAGGGGGGGGGGGGCAAATGAGAAGCAGAGTTGTGTCATATCTACACATATTCAGAGACTCCATAAATCCATTATTATGCATGTACTGTATATGTGCGGACTGTGTGTGTGTGTGTGTGTGTGTGTGTGTCCATCTGTCTATCTTGATACTAAATCATGATACTATGTAATGTAATATTATATCATGTGATATTAAATCACACTGACGTTTGATATATAACAAATGTCTTCTATGACTCAACCCCAGTACTTGCATATACATGAAGATAAACTTAAGTCCACGATTTTTTTATGAGTGACTGTACCAAGTGTCCCAATGAGGGTGGGTGACAACTAGTGTGGGGTAGACAACATTAAGGGAGCCCACCTCGCTTTTTTTCTCTTTCTCTCCCTCTCTCTTTGGCTTTTATCCATTCGGCCCCATTCAGCCTACTGTTTTAAGACGTTTACCCCCATCCCGGTGTCAATATTTTCCTGGCGAGCGGTAGCGAGCCAGCATATATATATATATATATATATTTGTTTTGACAGCAAGCTAAATTTGTACATTTTTCGATAGAAACATTTCTCCGGCGAAGCCGGATTTCTCCATACAATGCTGGCTCGCTATCGCTCGCCAGGAAGAAATCGACACCTGGATGGGGATAAACGTCTTAAAACAGTTGGCTGAATGGGGCCGAATGGATACAAGTCAGGGAAAGAGAGAAAAGGAGAGAAAGATAAAAAGGCCGGTGACCCCCCTTAACCTCATTGACCCCGTTCAGTAATACAGAGTGATCTAGAGGGCTTTGTGGCCCCCGTGTCCTCCACCCAGAGTTTGACCACCCGGAGCGGCACTTCAAAACACCGACCGTCAATAGGCACAAACCAGACAAATTAGTTAACAATTTCAGTAGAATTTGAGGAACCGGCCTTCGGCCACTACATATTTCAACTGATAAACTTACAAATTTATCTCTAAGCGGATTTTGGAGGTATGTTTTAAAAGCTTGATAGGGGTATAGGCAGTAAACTAAAAACTCTCCTTATAATAAGAATGGGTAAAAGGAATACATTTTACTTGGCCTATTATAAGACGATTCTATACACATTAATATGTATCTGTGGATTAGCTGAATGCTAAAGATCCTTAACCTCCGTAATTTTAAGTTTCCAATATTTGCCAGAGGAAACTTAAACCGATTAAAGCTCCAGCCTTTGGCGACTAAGGTACCTTGAGGAGAGTACACTAAGCATAATATGATTGTGAAGAAGGTATGCAGATAGTAATAAGTGTTAATATCCATACTAATTTGCTCGTAAAATGTATATTGCTAATGACATACGAATTTAATATACAGTAAGGTGGATGTGCCCAACTTTATTATACTTTGTGTCTTTAATAGCTTTGATTGTCTACAGCGTCTACAGTGGAAGGTAAACAAACCCATGGGCAGGTAGGCTTATGTACCCTGACCCTCATCACCACGAGACCACAACAAAACACATCTCAACACAACTATACCCTGTTCATTATAGGTAGGCCACAAACCACAATATCTCATAACTCAAAAAGGACTACAGTACTATACTCGAGCTAATATTTATAACATTTGTAGTGAGGCAGTAAGGTAGAAGAATTGTGCATTTGTTGATGAAAGTATCAAAATAGAGTTCTGAAACACTGATTTTTGCCTCAAACTGACAAATGTGGTAGAGATGTCAAAGTAGTCTCAAATGACTCGTCTGCACAAGGGAAACTACTTATATTCAGACAATATTTGGCAAAATGTTGACCGTTTGACTGGTAGTCTCCTATTATTAATCAGCATGCCACAAATTGATAAGAAATGTTGCCAATTGTCCCTAACCTGTTGAACTACAGGAACCAGTACAAGTCGAACTGTCAATATTAGCGAAACATTGTCTGAATATAAGCTGTTTCCCTTGTCCAGACAAGTCAGTTGAGACTAGTTTGACATCTCTACTATACGGTACCACGCTTTACAGTTGGAGTAAAAAATCAGTGTTTCAGAACTCTAATGGAAATTAAATGAAAAGGGGACTGCTGAAGCCAACATAGGCTACACCTATGATACCTCCCTATCTAATTTTGATTATATTGCCTTTATGATTGTGTGTGTCAATTTTTATACTTTCATCAACAAATGTACTATTCCCACACATTCTATCACTTGGCTGCCGCACTATTGGGAAGAGTCAGCCATGGAATGGGTGTGGAAATTTACGTCCCATTTGATCCAGCCCTTATTGAGTTACAGAGGTTAGGGGTCACGATCTCTGGTCTACCTATAATGAATGAACTATAATTATACATACTATAACACACCTCCTTTTGCCTCTCCTACTAAGGCAACCTACACCCTCCATTCCTTTCCTATCTAACATTCCCCCCTCCCCTCTCCAACCCCCTTATTTAGGGGAGATGTTTTTTGTCTGGATTCCCTTGAGACTTCAAGACGTTCGCCTCAATAATTTGGCGTTTTTAAGACCTTTAGCCCAAATTCTTTGTCAATATTTTGATCTTTCGTGCCATGTAAGTGACGATTTTTTTTCCTGGCAAGCGATATCGAACCTGCAATTTAGGAGGAACCGTTCTTCGGCCACGATATTTTTCTACTGAATAATTTACAAATTCACCTCTAAGGGGGTCTTGAGGGTATTGTTTTTTAAGCTCGATGGGGGTTTAAGGAGCAAAATAAATACTCCCTTTAAGAAAGGGAAAAAGGAATACAATTAACACTAAATCTAGGTAGCGGAATTCTCCTTACAGACAAGAGTGACCAATAGTAATACCAAGGATCCTCCATCTTGGGCTCCCTCCTCGCCCGTTTTTCATTCCCCGGAAAATTCAGTTGACATACAAAGGATACAGTGGAATGCGAACAACAACAAAGGAGTAAAATGAAAAGCAGCAGATATAAAGGTCTATGCATAACTTGTCTTATTCAGCTCTAACATAATCTAAATGTGTAACCTTATTTAAGGGTACTATTATGTCTACACAGTATGTCTAATGATTACGTCTCAGGGCAAATTATTCCAAGCACTTACAATACGACTGAAAACTGAATATGTATGCTTTGCTTAATTAAGGGGAGTTAGTCGCTTTTTCGGGACTTCTTCTCCCTGGTGTTTAACCCCATTAGTTTTCAAATTTTAAGACGTTCGGACCATAAGTTTGGCGATTTTAACACCCATTTCGTTGTCAATTTTAAGACTTTTCGTGCTATTTAGGTGTCGATTTTTTTTCTTGGCGAGCGATAGCAAGCCTGTAATTTAAAGAGGAACCTGCCTTCGGCCTAAAAATGTACACATTTATCTTGAAAGGGGGTCAAGGGGGTGTTTTTTTAATCTTGATGGAGGTCTAGCGAGGAAAGTATAAAATAAAGAAATAGATGAATTAATAGACAAAAAAACAAAAAAAAATAAAAAACAGCCACTAGCCACAAATGTATTTATTTTAAGCGAAATTTATCAAGGATATGATCGTAAGGAAATAAGGCTGTATTCCTGAACCTTACTATAATGAAACCTTTCCTTCAGATGAAAGACATAATAGTTTGTCTCATCCTTCGTGTAAACAATATAGTAGACAGGTGAAGCAAATTGATGCGTTGTGAAGGTGTGACTGAATATAATGTAATGCCTCAGTGGATTTCCTCGTAGATCGAAAGGGATATTGCCGATTCGGAGTTTCTATCAGAGGCCTCATAACTGTCTCAGAATTAATGGCCCCGTCTATATACACTATACTAAACTATTCTATAACGTACAGTATAATATATATCCTCCCACATGAAGTGCGGCCCCTTTGGTATCATGGCTGAATTAAGGCCACATTTGTACTTGAATTATTTTTCTTTGGATCCAATTCGCCCTCATGTTTAGCCTTCTTAATTTTGACTTATTAGGACATTGACCCATTAGTTTGGCGATTATAAGACCTTTCGCCCCATTTCTGTAATTTTAAAGATCTTTCGTCCCATTTAGGTGTCAATATTTTTCCTGACGAGAGGAAGCGAGCCTGACAATTTATGAGGAAGCGGCCTTCGGCCGTGACATATTTCTACGGAAAAATTTACAAATTTATCTCTAAGAGCGGTCTTGGGGGTACCGGGTATTTTTGTTTTAAGCTTGATGGAGGTCTAGGGAGTAAGCTAAATCCTCCACTTAGCTTCTTTCCCAAGGACTGGTTTTTGTTGTTGTTAATGATACACCGGGCCCCTGAGATACACACAACTGTTGTACATTAACGTTAGCCTCGGCATCATTACACACAACTGTTGTACATTAACGTTAGCCTCGGCATCATTACATACAACTGTTGTACATTAACGTTAGCCTCGGCATCATTACACACAACTGTTGTACATTAACGTTAGCCTCGGCATCATTACATACAACTGTTGTACATTAACGTTAGCCTCGGCATCATTACATACAACTGTTGTACATTAACGTTAGCCTCGGCATCATTACACACAACTGTTGTACATTAACGTTAGCCTCGGCATCATTACATACACTGTTGTACATTAACGTTAGCCTCGGCATCATTACATACAACTGTTGTACATTAACGTTAGCCTCGGCATCATTACATACAACTGTTGTACATTAACGTTAGCCTCGGCATCATTACACACAACTGTTGTACATTAACGTTAGCCTCGGCATCATTACACACAACTGTTGTACATTAACGTTAGCCTCGGCATCATTACACACAACTGTTGTACATTAACGTTAGCCTCGGCATCATTACACGCAAACCAGTATTTTAAGGGGGATGGTTCACTTTTTGGGCGATTTTTGCATGTATTCATTATTTTTCTAGTTTCCTCCTTAGACCTCCATCAAATTAAAACAAAAACATCCATTAGATCCCCCTTCTAGATTAATTTGTAAATTTTTCGGTAGAAAAATTTCCCGGCCGAAGACCGTTTCTTCCAACATTACAGGCTCACTATCGTTCGCCAGGGAAAAAATCGACACCTAAATAGCACGAAAGGTCTAAATATTGACGAAGAAATAGGTGAAAGGTCTTATAATCGACAAACTAATGAGGCAAGCATCTTTTTTTTTTTTTTTTTCTATGTGATTGAGGGAGGCAAAAGGCATAACTGTATAGCGAGTGCCTCCCCCATAGTTGAAAGAGTGACAGGGCCAAAATCAAGGGACGTTCGAGCCAAAATGCCTGGACACACGGAGTTTGAAGCAATTTAAGTCATAGGAAGAGGGAAAGACTGATTCTGGGAGAGAGTTCCAGAGCTCAGCTGTTGAGTAGAAGAAAGTTTGAGAGTAACGTTTCACTCTTGGGTTGGAGAGTTGCACAGAGTAGGGGTGGGATTGAGTTGCAAGACGGGTACCACGTGCCCTACGTAAAGGAGGTGGTATGCACTGGGATAGCTCTGAGGAAAACTGATTATTATAGTAGCGATAGAATAGCGAGAGAGATGCAACATTGCGGCGGAGAGCGAGAGATTGCAGAGAGTTGGTGAGTGGACGGGAGTTAATGATACGAAAGGCCTTCCTTTCAACTTTGTATAGGAGAGCGGTGTGAGAGGAACCTCCCCACACATGTGAACAATACTCAATACAAGGGCGCACTATGCCCCTGTACAGAGCAAGAAGCTGTGAAGGGATAAAGAACCCCCTAAGGCGGTTGAGCACACCCAGCTTCTGGGAGGCTGCCTTAGCAAGACTGGTAATATGGTCCTTCCAAATGAGAGCAGAAGAAAAAGAGACACCAAGAATATTGAGAGAAGATGAAGGGTTGATTTTTGTATTGTTGAAGAATAAGGGATAGTCCGCTGGGAGATCCTGACGGGTAGATAGATGGAGAAATTGGGTTTTGGAAGCATTAAAGTTAACAAGGTTTTCTCTGCCCCAATTGGAAATAGTATTTAGATCAGAATTTAAGAGTTCTATGGCTTCATTACGTTTGTCGTTGAGGGATTGCTGGCTGGGGCGTTCTGAAAAACTAATGGAGTAGTGTAAGGTTGAGTCGTCTGCGTATGAATGGATGGGAATTAAGGTACAGTTAAGGAGATCATTTATAAAAATTAGAAAGAGAATAGGAGATAGGACAGAGCCCTGAGGAACACCGGAGTTTATAGGGTGAGGAAGTGAACAATGGCCGTCCACAACCGCGGCTATGGAACGTCCGGAAAGGAAATTAGAGACAAAGGCACAGATGGAGGGATAGAAACCGAAGGAGGGTAGTTTAGAAATTAAAGATTTATGCCAGACTCTATCGAAGGCTTTCGATATGTCTAGTGCAATAGAAAAAGTCTCACCGAAGTCCCGAAAGGAGGATGACCAAGAGTTAGTAAGATATGAAAGAAGATCACCAGTAGAGCGACCCTTAAGGAAGCCATACTGGCGATCTGAGAGCAGATTATGAGAAGAGAAATGCTTAAGAAATTTGGAAGCAAGAATAGTTTCAAAAACTTTAGAAAGACAAGAGATAAGAGCAATTGGACGATAGTTGGAGGGTTGAGAGCGGTCACCCTTCTTTGGGACAGGTTGAATGTGAGCAAACTTCCAGCATGAAGGGAAGACGTTAGAGGATAGACAGAGACGAAAGAGTTTGCCTAGGCAGGGAGTCAGCACGGAAGCACAGTTTTGAGAACAACAGGAGGAACACCGTCCGGACCGTACGCCTTATTAGTGTTAAGCCCAGAGAGGGTAGAAAGTACATCTTTAGAAGAGATTAGGATATTAGGCATAAGTAAGAGAGAGGAGGGCGGAGAGGGAGGAATCTTAAGAGGAGAATCTTAACATCTGAAAACTAATGGGGCTAAACATGAGGGAGAAAGTGGTCCAGAAAACCGGCCCTTCCCCCCTTAATCCTATTTACACTCCAATCTCCTCCTCGCCAGATTTCTTTGTCGTTCCTTTTAGGTGTCGATTTTGTCCCCTAGCGAGCGATAACAAGGCTGTAATTTAGGTTCTTCTTAACCCTTTGAGTACCGGCGACGTGTCTTATATTGTTTTACCTTTATTTAAACGATATTATGCAGCTTAAGTAGGATCTGTGGTAGTTAAAAGGGTTGGTTGAGATCGTTTGAAGCCTTATTATTGCTAGAGGTCCTTCCGAAGCTGAATAAAATCGTTTAATCATTGCGCGGTTATAATTAAAGGATGTCACCGGTAATGAACGGGTTAAATTACACGTTGGCGGCTGGCTATCGAGCGCCAGGGAAAAATATCGACACCTAAATGGCACGAAAGGTCTAGATATTGACAATGCAATGGGTCGAGGAGAAGATTGGAGTTAGAATATAGCAGTTAATTTAATTGAGGTGTTAATGGACGGTAGCAGCTTACACAAACAAATGGTATATGTTTAATTGTATTTGAAGCCGAATATTCAGTTAGGTGACCCTTTTATGCTTATTGACCAGATCTAAGAGTTACCTTGTGAACAGGGATGGTGTTCTGTGATGGTGTCAAGATTGCCTTTCTAGTAGCTGGGTTAGTTACTGTTAACCTAAAGGAATGTCGGTTGGTATTAAGTACACACACGAACACACACATCATATTCATACATACTAAGCATATTCAGCCCCCCCCCCCCCCCTTCGAAATAAATGCACAGGTATACGTTTTTTCGGTAGGAAATTGTCCCAGCCTTGCAAGCCTAAGCAAAATTGAATTGTAGTCAAGTCTAGTGGAAACGAGTAACATTTCTGACTGTCACCTAGATGTATGTGAATTCGTATTTTGTTTTTGTGTGTTCATTGTTTTCTGTTGTGATGTCCCTATTTGGGCTCTGTCTTGAGTCGCCCCCTGACCCCCCCCCAAAAAAAAAATAAATAAATAAATATAAACAAAAAAGAAAAGAAAAAATTAAAAGTTGTGAATGGGCCTGAGTATACTGTATACATACATACATACATACATACCTGGATGGATGGATGGATCCAAGTTTATATACCTACCATGCTATACCCTATTCCAAGTAAGTAGGCACACACTCTTGAATATTAACCTCTTTAACTCACAGACGACTAGAATAATCCATCTATTATTTCTACCATTTGGGAAGGGTCAGCCAGGGAATAGATGTGCAAATTTACAGCCCATTTTCTCTAGCCCTTTTTTATTATTAATTTGGAACAGGGTATAGTGTGTATATATACTTTGGGATGTATATATTTTCTTCACTGCCAACTGGATCTCTCTCTCTCTCCCCCCCCCCTCTCTCTCTCTCTCTCCCCCCTCTCTCTCTCTCTCTCTCTCTCTCTCTCTCTCTCTCTCTCTCTCTCTCTCTCTCTCTCTCTCTCTCTCTCTCTCTCTCTCTCTCTCTCTCTCTCTCTCTCTCTCTCTCTCTCTCTCTCTCTCTCTCTCTCTCTTTGTTACACCACAGCAAGGAAGGTCTCTCATATATTCACCGAGCCAGGCCCATTAGCCGATTTCTCCCTCACGCCGCAAATATATGGGACTCTGAGGGAAGGGGCGAGATTATCCCCTTCTGTACCGGCGACGTCTTTTAAATTATAGTCTTGCTATATTTAGACGATTTTGTGTAGTTTAATTAACCCCTTCTGTCCCGCCGACGTATTTGGTATTTGATCTCAGCTACATTTAGACGATTTTATGAAGCTTAGGAAGAATATATGGTAGCTAAAAGGATTAATTGAGATAAACTGTAGCCTTTTATTCGGTAGACGTATTTCCAAATTGAATAAAAGAGTCTAATAGTTGCCAGAATATATTGAAAATTATGTCACAGGCACTGGAAGGGTTAAATCTATCTAAACCAAGGGGTGGTATTATTGTAAGTCCCCGTTTTGTCCCATAGTCTGACGATGTTAAGACGTTTCATCCCCTTAGTTTCTGTAATTATATAACGCTTCGCCGCATCCAGGTGTCTATTTTTCCTGGCAAGCCATAGTGAGCCTGCATTTTAGGAGAACCCGGGATATTATTCTACTGAAAAATGTACAAGCCTAATTCAAAAGGCGATCTGGGTATTATAGTTTGTTTTAACTTGAAGGATCTCTCTCTCTCTCTCTCTCTCTCTCTCTCACACACACACACACACACACACACACACACACACACATACACACACACACATATATTTGCCAACACAGGCCCATTAGCCGTTTTCTACCTCACGCCTCAAATAAATTAGTTGAGAGGGGGATGGGGGGGGGGATGAGAAGGAGGGGGGAGAGAGGGATTGAGTATGGGGAGGAGGACGAGGGAGAGAGAGGAGAATGAGAGGGAGAGAGGGGGATTAGAAGGAGGTAGGGAGGGATTAATAACGTTTGGAGGAGAACGAGGGGGATAGAGGGCGATGAGATGGAGGGATTGAGAAGGAGGGGAGGAGGAGGTGAAGAAGAAGGAGGGGTTAAAGAAGGAGAGGGAGAGGGGAGGGAGGAATTGAGAAGGAATGGAGGGGGGTGGGGACGTGGAGGAGGGATGTGGATGAGGGGAGGAGGGGATGGGACGATGGGTGTAAACATTGAACGTTAAAGTGTAACACAAATTATGCACATAGCTTTTGTTGCATTTGAACACACACTTTTTACAGTATAAAGAAATAAGGGAGAGGGAATTAGGGTGAGGCAGGAAGTACTGGAATCACCAAAATGGATCCTTACAATATTTCATAGAAAATAATGTATTTAAACATAATTTTTATTCTGAATGGCTACTGTATGTGCCTTCAGATGAACTGTTTCGTTCAGTTGATCCTACAGTTTTATGACCAATTATCAAGAAATATTAGAATCTTAAACATTAAATGCAATAGTAAAGTCTCGTAACTCCTTCAATATGGCGGGGTCATCTTCCTTTTACCCTGGCTAACATTAGATCTGGCGATCAAGCTATTCTCCACAGGCTTCATCTCGATACCCCCCGCCCCCTCCCCTCTGACACCCCCAGTCGATGCAGTATGCTAGACTGCAACATCATGGACGACAGATCCAGTACCGGTACCCACGACAAGTAACTCTGCCACTTCAGGCCTCGTCGCTTTGATGTCATTGAAGATAGAGCCCTCTGTGCTAATCACTGAACCTACGCCACTACCCTAAGAGCTTAGCCATCGCATATGTCACAGGTCAAGGCAAACCCCGGATGAACAGAGGTAGACAACTAAGGAGGTGATTGGCTAAGAACGAATACAGGAAGTAGTCCCATGGGATTGGCTCCCGAGCACCCAGAAGTAAAAAGCCCAAAATCCCCCAGGAAGATCCAGTATTCACTTTGTGCAGCTACAAGCCAACAACCCTCTTCCTCCCCTGAAACTACAGCAGCCTCCTCTCCCTGCCTCACCGCCACCAGCTACCATCACCACGATCTCCCCTGACCCCTGGCCAAGAGCCTGAAGTTGAGTTCCGGATAGTATGAGATATTACTGTTGCCGCCGACTCAGGTCTCTGTGAGGAGTTGCAAGCCCTGCAAAGTATGATTATCCTATTCACTGATGCTTGCTTCCTATAACTGGAGGGGGAGTGGAAGATTAACCTGGCTACAACATTAAAGGAGTGGAGATAATAAGACGAGGCATATATCCTGTTGCGGAAGAATACCCCGTAGGACGTGGAGGAGCTCTGTTTGTGCAACGCATGGTGTAGAAATCGACCCGAGCAAATTGAACCCTCATCGTGAGAGAGCACAGTCCAAAGCAAGCAGACGTCCCCCCTAGAGAACGACGAGACCCCTGCTGCGATACTGTGGGAAGCAGACGTCTGCCTAAGGTGTGGCCGGCCCATGAGCATGTAACGCCAGTTCTACGAGACATTGTCCAGAAAGAGCAACAAGATCCTGGACCATGTGAGAAGATTAGCACCCAACTCGTAACCTCGCACTCCCACCCTTGGTGTCCCAATTTGTAGACCCAGAAGCTCTCCCCTGGCGACTGTGTTCACCATTCTATAACTTAATTAGTCATATACCAACTTTCGTTCTTGTAATGAAGTCGTAATCACACCACCTTAATTGAGTTAGAATTGTATTGTCCGTTTGCCAATTAGTGATAACCGCTTCCCCTTTGTCTTTTAATTGCCTCATGTGATATTGTATACCTGAAACCCCAAGTGTCCCCCCCCCCCCCTTTGTTCCAGGAGAAAGTTTACTGAATAAACTAATCCCCAATCCCTTGACGCCTCACATATCCAACCAGATCGTGCAGACCCTGTGTTATGTCTCTTGCCAAACTATTGATTGTATATTGCTAATAACCCATTACCCGGGCAGCGATATTCTAGGGCTTTGAGTGTGCATGCAGCAATACCCTTGAACCTTTCTCTCGGCATGGTATCATCACATGATTTTTTGAGTGATTGCTTGCTGGGGGGTTCTGAAAAACTAGTTGAATAGTGTAAGGTAGAGTCATCACCATATGAATGGAGGTACAGTTGAGAAGATCATTAAGGAATATTAGGAAGAGAATTGGAGACAGGACAGAACCCTGAGGAACACCGGAGTTGATAGGTTGAAGAAGTGAATGGTGTCCGTTTACAACCGCAACTATGGAATGGCCAGAAAGGAAATTAGAGATAAAGGCTCAGAGTTATACAGAGTTATACCTTTGTCAGTATATATATATATATATATATATATATATATATACAGTATATATGCAGTATATAGATATATATATATTGGAATAGGTAATTAAATTATTCTATCTATCTATCTATTGCCGGATGCCTTACTCCCCTTACGAGGGTGGCCATACACAGAATGCCCCCAAGCGGACCTATTCCCTGTGAGAGGGACAACCCGAGCCAGTTTAGTGAAGGACTTACAGGATTGACCACTCAATTTAGGATCCGTCCAACTCAGAGGCCCTCTGTGTATTATTGAAGAGTATATATTATATACTATTGTTTGTTGATTAATCACGTCACGATCGGAGGAGCCCTTGGTTACTCCACCACTGTATTAGTAGTTCAGTGAATACAGAAGATACACTTGTACCTTTTTGAACTCCTTGTCTCCACCATGTATGTAGCTGCCCTGCTGACCTGCTTTACGAACCAATATATGCTTAACAAAATTACAGTTTCACAAAATCAACAGGGCTAACAATATAAACTACTACCAAGTCTCACAATCTAGAATAATACCGGAATTTCTAGGTATTTCCTCTGCATACACACTGGTATCATTCTCAGCATATTCCCCCGACAAGAATATTTACAACACAACCGTTTTATGGTCGTGGAAACAAAGAGCCATTGGTGAAGGTGGGGTAGCAGGAGCGAGTTGTCCGATATGCAACCTTTCTTTCTTCAGAGGTACGGTATAAACATTAATGGTTCTGATAGATTTATCCGAAGGTTATATCCCTTTCACGCATATGACGCGATGTTGAGCCTATTGGGGATACTTTAAAGCCTTTGTTACCATCAGGGGTATTTAGAAACCTTTAGTTTAGTTACTTCAACCTCTGCAGTCGTCTTTGAGTTAGCTGTAGGCAGAAAACTAATTTTGGAGAGGTAATTATAAGAGTGAGAGACCTATTTCTTATTGTTAATCTGGCAACCTCTGCGTCATAAATGCGTGAAAGGGATATACTAAAGAGTGCTAATATATATAATGTATATATAAATTAGGACTCTTATTGTACAGCAAACCTTTCTGATCCCTTTACAGTTGAGGTGTGAAGGCCCCCCCCCCACTATTAACCCCCCCACCCCCACCCCCCTTCACCCGGTCACTGGGCACACTCTCTGAAGGGTTTGGGGGTGGGAGGGTTATGGACAACCTTCTCCCTCATACTTAGCTCCATTAGTCCTTCCATTAGTTTGGCAACTTTAAGAACTTCGCCCGATTTCTTTGCCAATATTAAGACCATTCGACATTTAGGTGTCAATTTTTGCTGGCGAGCCTTTTGCTAGGACATTTTTCTACCACAAAATGTAAATATTTATCTTGAAAGGGGGTCATGGGGTGTGTTTTTTTTGTAAAGCTTGAGAGAAGTCTAGGGAGTAACTCGGCTAAAACCTCTTATAGATCTTGCTTCCAATTCTATCTGGATAACACTAGACGGTATAATTCAGGTTAGGAAGGACCTCTAGGAATCAAAAGGGGGTACAAACTCGACTCACCCTGACTTCCTTCATTTGTATCAGAATAACATTGTCTAATGATAGCCAACCTAAAACTAAAGGTGGAGGGGTCAAGGTTGCGGTCATGGCACCGCAAGGGCTAAGAGGAGATCATTACTTAAGAGGGTGTTTTTTTCTGGACCTCCTTTTCCCCATGTTTAGTCCCATTAGTGTTGGGATATTAAGACGTTCGCTTGAGTATTTTAGCGATTGTAAGACCTTTTTCCCCAATTCTTTGTCATATTTTAGAATCTTTTGTGCCATTTAGGTGTCTCATTTATCCTAGCGAGCGATACCAAACCTTCAATTTATGAGGAACTGGCCTTTGGCTGGGATATTATTCTACCGAGAAATGTACAACTATATCTGGAAGGGGGCTCTCTTAGGTTTTATGAGGTCTAGGGAGAGAACTAAAACAATATAATAAAAACAAACTGAAAGCTGGATTTACAAGAGAGCTGTTTCCAGCAACGTTAAATCCGGAAAATTATTTTGTCAATATTTGAGAATATTTTACACAGGTGTCCAAAACTAGACTGAGGATAGATTAAATAGATTAAATTAAGTATATTACCTACCTGGAACTACCAGATTATAGTTGCGGGGAAAAAGCTGGTATAAATTGGTGTTAACAAGGACTAACTTAAGGGGATAGTGGTTATTGTTTTGGTCTATATATATATATATATATATATATATTAATATATTTTATAGTAATCTTGCTAAACCTCCATCAAACTTTACAAAAAGAACAGAACAAAAACACTCCTTAGACTCCCCTTCAAGATAAATTTGTAAGTTTTTCGGTGGAAATTGTCACGGCCGAAGGCCTATTCCTCCTAAAATTACATGCTCGCTATTGCTTGCCAGGAAATTTTCGACACCTAAAATGTACAAAAAGATCTGTATATTGACAAAGCAATGGGACGAATGGTCTTCAAATCGCCAAACTAATGGAACGAATATCTTAAAACCTCATACCTAATGGGCCTAATCATGCGGGAGAATAAGCAACTACCTCCCCCTTAAGTCAGCGCCAAGACCTTGACAACACTCCTATTACATGAGGCACAAGGCCCAAGTGTTTATGTAGACACACATTCACACAGTCACAACATATGACTACACACACACACACACAGTCACATACACATACACAGTCACAACATAGGCATACACACACACAATCACAACATAGGTACACAAACACACAGTCACACCATAGGCTTACACACCCACCAACCCACAACCACAGACACACACACACCCACCCACACAACCACAGACACACACACACCCACCCACCCACAACCACAGACACACACACACCCACCCACCCACACACACAACCACAGACACACCCACCCACCCACACACACACACACACCCACCCACCCACACACACACCCACCCACACAACCACAGACACACACACACACCCACCCACCCACACACACACACACACACACACTACCCTTTTAGTATGGTCCTATATCCCCTGTGGTTGTATATGGGTGGGACCGAGGCTTGACCCGGGCCATATAAGGTTGATTGGTGGTGACGTCACAGTCCCGGCTTAGTAACGCCTGGCTGACCTGTGGGGGGAAGGGTCAACACTGGCAGGATTACTTTGGGATTATCTACACTTGAGGGATTTTTTCTCTTGACCCCTTTCTCCCTAATGATTATCCCTATTGCTATTGAGATTTTAAGACGTTCGCACCATTAGTTTGGCGATTTTACGAACTTTCGCCTAATTTCTGTCAATTTTATGGCCTTTCGTGCCATATAGGTATCGATTTTTTCCTTGCGAGCGATAGCGAACCTGTAATTTAAAAGAAATGGTCCTTCGGCCGGGACATTTATTTGCCGAAAAATGTACACATTTATCTTGAAAGGGGGTCAAGAGGGTATAATTTTAAGCTTGATGGAGGTCTATATAGGGAACAAACTAAAAACCTCACCCTAAACACTGGGAAGTATTATTGTTTTGTATCGACTTACTTAACCCCTTCTGTACCGGCGACGTCTTTTTAATTTTATTCTAGCACTATTTAGATCATTATGTGCAGCTTAAGATGGATAAATGTTAGTAAAAATTGTTAAGTGGGATAGTTATAGCTTGTTATTTACCGGAGGCCTTTTTAAAATTGAATAAAATCGTCTCATAGTTGCCAGAATATAATGAAGAGGCTGCCACCAGTACTGAATGGGTTAAGGGGGTATCACACGAGAGGTTTTATCATCAACGGCAACGTTTCTGTGATCTGATCTCCCCGGTATTATAAATCACACTGAGTAGAGATTAATTTAGATGATAGAAATAGTTAAAATGTAGACCCTCATAAGCTGCCAGACCAGAGACATAGTAGTTTCCTATAATGTCCTTGAGTCTGAAAACAAAAAAAGTTGTAAGGGATTTAACCAATTCAGTACGGTACCAGTGACGTCCATTTCACCAGATTCTTACTAGCATTAGTCAATTATATTCAGCATAGAAATGATCTGTGATAACTAAAAGGGTTAATTAAGATAGTCTGTAGCCTTTTAATTGCTTGAGGTCCTTCCTAAGCTCAATGAAATCACCCAATAACTGCCACAATATAATGAAAAGGACATCACCGGTACTGAATGGGTTAATATAGCGTCATCTGATATCAAACCAGCTATAGATGTGCGAGGCTATAGGATGAGCCCACATTAAGGGGAGATGGGTCATTTTCCTGGTCCCCTTTCTTCCTCATGCTTAGCCCCATAAGTTTTCAGATTTGTTTACGTTCGGCCCATAAATTTAGCCATTGTAAGACCTTTCGTCCCAATTATTTGACAATATTAAGACTTTTCGTGTCATTTAGGTGTCTATTTTTTCCTGGCTAGCGAAAGCGAGCCTGGAATTTGAGGGCAACCGACCTTCGGCCGGTATATTTTTCGATAGAAAAATTACACATTTATCTTGAAAGAGGGTCTTGACCGGATGTGTATTTAAGCTTGATACAGGTCTAGGGAGGGGAAAACATAATACAAAAGCTACATAAATGAGGTAATAAATACGTCCATCCCCCCTTAACCTGTGCCGCACCCACCCAGCACTTGTACTGTACTGGTATATAGAGCATGACACACCATACGCCTTGACTGTCATACGTCCATCCCCCTTAACCTGTGCCGCACCCACCCAGCACTTGTACTGTACTGGTATATAGAGCTTGACACACCATACGCCTTGACTGTCATGCTCAACCCTGGCATTATCTGCTCTATCTACCACCACATGAATATGACATTCGGGGGGTGTTCAGGGGTGCTCAGAGAGTGAGTGAGTTTTTTTTTGTCTATGCGTATGAAGGCTAACAAAAGGCAGGTTGCCTGTAGTGAGTGTCCCCCCCCCCCCAGGCCAAAAGACTGACAAAGTCAAATTCAAGAGACATTGGAGTCAAAATGCCTGGAGACACGAAGTTTGAAGCAGTCTAAGTCGTAGGATGAAGGAAAGATTGATTGAGGGAGGGAGTTCCAGAGTACACTTGTTGAGTAGAAGAAAGACTGACAAAATTTGCCAATTCTTGGGTTGAAGAGCTGGACAGACTAGGAGTAGGACTGTGTTGAAAAGCGGGTGCCTCGCACTCGCCGCAAGAGTGCACTGAAAGAGCTCTGAAGAATACTGATTGTTGTAATAGCGTTAAAAGAGTGAAAGAGATGCAACATTGCGGCGTGTATAACGAGATTGTAGGGAACGAGTAAGAAGAAGTGAGTTGATGAGGCCAAATGCTTTTGATTCTACTCGTTCGAGAAAAGTAAGAGTTAGAGAGGGAAAGTAAGAGTGAGAGTAAGCGTGAAATAGGGAGCATGTAAGAGTTAGAGAGGGAAAGTAAGAGTGAGAGTAAGCGTGAAATAGGGAGCATGTAAGAGTTAGAGAGGGAAAGTAAGAGTGAGAGTAAGCGTGAAATAGGGAGCATGTAAGAGTTAGAGAGGGAAAGTAAGAGTGAGAGTAAGCATGAAATAGGGAGCATGTAAGAGTTAGAGAGGGAAAGTAAGAGTGAGAGTAAGCGTGAAATAGGGAGCATGTAAGAGTTAGAGAGGGAAAGTAAGAGTGAGAGTAAGCGTGAAATAGGGAGCATGTAAGAGTTAGAGAGGGAAAGTAAGAGTGAGAGTAAGCGTGAAATAGGGAGCATGTAAGAGTTAGAGAGGGAAAGTAAGAGTGAGAGTAAGCGTGAAATAGGGAGCATGTAAGAGTTAGAGAGGGAAAGTAAGAGTGAGAGTAAGCGTGAAATAGGGAGCATGTAAGAGTTAGAGAGGGAAAGTAAGAGTGAGAGTAAGCGTGAAATAGGGAGCATGTAAGAGTTAGAGAGGGAAAGAGTGAGAGTGAGAAAGAGTGAAACTTATGGAGATATTTTTGTTTGTTTGTTTATTTATTCATTTGTATAATTTTGTATTAATACAAAATGTTTTCAATGTCCTCGCTAAGCTTCCACCAAGCTAAACAAAAATACCCCCAAGATCCCCCTGTAAGATGAATGTGTGCATTATTTGGTAGAAAAATGCCCTGGCCCCTCCTAAAATGCATAATCGCTATCACTCGCCAGCAAACAAAAATCGACACCTAATCGACAAGAAAGGTCTTAGCAATGCCATACTAATGGACTGAATGACTTACAATATCAAAACTAATGGGGTTAAGCATGAGAGAGATGAGAGTCCATAATCCCCCACCTAAAAAGGAATAGTTAGCCTCTCAAATTCCTGGCGCTCCGCTCCATTGCAGGGATTTTTTTTTTAGATGACGGAGATATTACACAGCACACTCACCTTAACCCCTTCTGTACCGGCTACGTAGTTTTAAATGTTATTCTAGCTATATACAGTATAGGTGATTTTGTGCAGTTTAAGAAGGATCTGTGGTAGCAAAAAGGGTTAAGTGAGATAGTTCGAAGCCTGTTAATTTGTTGGAGACCCTTTATAAACAGCATAAAGTCGTCTAACAGTAGCCAGAATAAAGTTAAAAGGACGGCACTGGTATTGAATTTATTAAAGTAATGTGTTATTATTGTTCTTGAGGATCAGAGGTGGAGGTGATGAAGACCATTTTGACTTGTAGTTATATTTTAGGAAACATCATGCTGAAATTTGACACGAAAATATATTTCACCCATCGAAAGTACTGTTCCACATGAGAGACAAAACTGCTAACCCAACACTGAACGGGTAATCGGGCCTGATTTAACAGGGGATTTTTTTTCTGGCCCCTCTTCTCCCTCATGTTTAGCCCCAATAGTTTTGAGATTTTATAACGTTTTTTAGGTGTGGATTTTTTCCTGGCGAGTGATAGCAAGCCTGTAATTTAGAAGGAACCAGCCTTTGGCTGGACATTTTTTCTGTCAATTTTTTTTACAAAGTTATCGTCAAGGGGGGTCTTGGGGGTGTTTTTAAAACCTTGGTGGAGGTCTAGAGAGGACAAAATAAAATAAAAAATAAAATAAAAATAATATATATATATATATATATATATATATATATATATATATATATATATATATATATATACATATATACAGTATATACTGTATATACTGTATACATATATATATATATATATATATCTATATATATATATATATATATAGAGAGAGAGAGAGAGAGAGAGAGAAATTTATATATATGCAAATAAAAACGCCTATCCTCCTTTAAACTACCTTACTGAAGAATTACTTACAACCTCTAAGGAAAGTTTGTCCCAGATACTACTACTATTGCTACCATTTCTACTATTATCATACTGTTATTACTTTTTATATAATTGTTATTATTATTATTATTTGCACTCAAACAAATAGGCACATATAAATGCACAGCCATTTAAGAACAGAGAGAGTGAGAGTGAGAGAGAGAGAGTGTGAGTGAGTGAGTGAGAGGTATAAAGAGCTAGGGGTTGGGGGTAACACAAATGACTTTACGACCACTGGATATTGTGGGCCAGTTTTTGCCTGCCTTGGAGTACTACGGTGGTCATGTTCACTTAATGGGGGCCACTGGTTTGTCCACACAACATTCTCACATCTACACCCATAATCGAGACCCTATTATGTATGACCACGTCTTACCACCTTTTAACTTTGTTAGCAATCACAAACAACAGTATAATGTTAGTGTTAACAATCACAAACAACAGTATAATGTTAGTGTTAACAATCACAAACAATAGTATAATGTTAGTGT
This sequence comes from Paralithodes platypus, assembly GCA_032716605.1. Classification (NCBI taxonomy): domain Eukaryota; kingdom Metazoa; phylum Arthropoda; class Malacostraca; order Decapoda; family Lithodidae; genus Paralithodes; species Paralithodes platypus. The sequence continues at coordinate 23,368,160 of CM064581.1, read as the reverse complement.
TAACAATCCCAAGCAACAGTATAATGTTAGTGTTAACAATCACAAACAATAGTATAATGTTAGTGTTAACAATCACAAACAACAGTATAATGTTAGTGTTAGCAATCACAAACAACAGTATAATGTTAGTGTTAACAATAACAAACAACAGTATAATGTTAGTGTTAACAATCACAAGCAACAGTATAATGTTAGTGTTAACAATCACAAGCAACAGTATAATGTTAGTGTTAACAATCACAAGCAACAGTATAATGTTAGTGTTAACAATCACAAACAACAGTATAATGTTAGTGTTAACAATCACAAACAACAGTATAATGTTAGTGTTAACAATCACAAACAACAGTATAATGTTAGTGTTAACAATCACAAACAACAGTATAATGTTAGTGTTAACAATCACAAACAACAGTATAATGTTAGTGTTAACAATCACAAACAACAGTATAATGTTAGTGTTAACAATCACAAGCAACAGTATAATGTTAGTGTTAACAATCACAAACAACAGTATAATGTTAGTGTTAACAATCACAAACAACAGTATAATGTTAGTGTTAACAATCACAAACAACAGTATAATGTTAGTGTTAACAATCACAAACAACAGTATAATGTTAGTGTTAACAATCACAAACAACAGTATAATGTTAGTGTTAACAATCACAAACAACAGTATAATGTTAGTGTTAGCAATCACAAACAACAGTATAATGTTAGTGTTAACAATCACAAATAACAGTATAATGTTAGTGTTAACAATCACAAACAACAGTATAATGTTAGTGTTAACAATTACAAACAATAGTATAATGTTAGTGTTAACAATCACAAACAATAGTATAATGTTAGTGTTAACAATCACAAACAATAGTATAATGTTAGTGTTAACAATCACAAACAATAGTATAATGTTAGTGTTAACAATCACAAACAATAGTATAATGTTAGTGTTAACAATCACAAACAATAGTATAATGTTAGTGTTAACAATCACAAACAATAGTATAATGTTAGTGTTAACAATCACAAACAATAGTATAATATTAGTGTTAACAATCACAAACAATAGTATAATGTTAGTGTTAACAATCACAAACAATAGTATAATATTAGTGTTAACAATCACAAACAATAGTATAATGTTAGTGTTAACAATCACAAACAATAGTATAATGTTAGTGTTAACAATCACAAACAATAGTATAATGTTAGTGTTAACAATCACAAACAATAGTATAATGTTAGTGTTAACAATCACAAACAACAGTATAATGTTAGTGTTAACAATCACAAACAACAGTATAATGTTAGTGTTAACAATTACAAACAATAGTATAATGTTAGTGTTAACAATCACAAACAATAGTATAATGTTAGTGTTAACAATCACAAACAATAGTATAATGTTAGTGTTAACAATCACAAACAATAGTATATTATTAGATAATATAATACCATCATCATTATTTGAAAACCCTTGCTTCTTCCTGTGAAACCCCTACTAAAAGATTATCACGGCAGAAACCCCGCCAGCTTGTTTATCCAGACATGCTTCTTCTGCCAGTGCCATAATGCTCTTGCACTATGTAGATTTGTTTGTTTTCAACATTTCCACTTTCTTTTCCCATTACCATAGGTGGCTTTCCACTACCACCTGTCCCTCTCACCTGACTTCCATGTATCTTTCTTGGCATTCTGTCCTCATATATTCTTTTAGCGTAACCGAACCACCTCAAAGTTTTTTTCTTTATCCACTCAACAACACCACATTCAATACCCAATGGCCTCATATACTTCCTTATGTCTGAGTCCATCTAACCTGTTCACACTGGCTGTCTTTCTGAGATACCTCATCTCCACAGCTCTCAGAGTTCTGGAGAGGTTTTCATCACTTCCTGACCATGTTTAGCTTCCATAACAAAGTCTTGGGAACAGCAGTGACCTTTTTACAACTTGATTTAGTATTCTTCCTTTCAAGATACAATTAAAAATGTTCTCCACCATTGCATCTATTGGTATTATAACTAACTCCATATTATCACATTTGCGCAGTACAGCTCTAAAATATTTAAAACTTTCAACTTCTTCTAATTCCTCATTTTTCAGTTTAATCTTTCAATTTTGTTCATGTTCTTTCTCGATTCCATATTTTGTCCGCAAGTTGATAGTTTCTTGCATTCTTCTCTCAACCACCATCACCTTACATTACCTACATTGACCTTTAACATCCTCCTTTTAAACACTCGACCAAAGTTAATGACTACTCTCTGGAGTTTATTCCACATTTTCCGCCAACAGGACAGCATCGCCCGCATACAGGAATCTTACAATCCTTTACCTCCTTCCCTCCGATTCCAACCTAGCTCTCCTACCTATTGACCCCGCCCTAAATTCTCTGATCACTCCGTCCATTAATTTTTAACAACCAAGGTGACATGATACATCCCTGTGGTACTCCTATATCGACCACAAAACTATCAATTATCTTACCATCTACCTTCACATTTGCCAACGTATTCCTGTAAAAGAAGAGTTTACAGCCATTAGCAACTTCCATCCCACACCATAAAGGCCTACTATCAATACCTCCCACTGACCCTCCTAATTCACTTTATCATAGATTTTTTCTCCAAATCCATGAATGGTGCATACAATTTTCTATTCTTGGTTAGATACTTCTCTATAAAGAATCCACAAATCTCATTGAAGCTTGCAATATTATAATGTTTATATAAACTATATATATTTCACAATGCATGAACTCTGCTTCTCAGAATGTATTTATTTCCACGAAGAACCTATCTCCATCACCACCTAATTTGTTTGAGTAAATGGACTACCAAGTGCTATAGTGGGATCTAAAACTGTAGGGAGCTTTAAGATAAAATTGGATAAGCATATGGACGAGAAGGGTTGGGTGTGAAGGGGGATCAGCCGGGTTGGGCCAATCAGCGCTCTGCAGACCCCCATAATCCTGCGTTAATCTCTAACCGTTTTGGTAAGATGATCCTCAGGGTATTAGAGTGCTGAGCCTATAATTGGGCTTTGTAATTGATTTGGGGTTGTGTGGGACAGGGATCTGCCTTGCTTAGGCCAATCGGCTTTCTGCAGACTCCCATTTTCTTATGTTCTTATGTTCTTAAATGTCCTTCAACCTTCATTGCAAAACATTTCAAATATAGTTTCCAGTGATTGAAGGATGTTAGAAACTCTGAAAGAATTGATTTCGTATTTCTTTCCTTTACTCTTGTTTGTACAAAACGAAAGTAAGAACATTCAATGCCTATACTAACATCTATTTTATCTACCACCAGCTAATTCCATCCAGTTGTCAAAATTGTTTGGTTTGGAGCCATATTATCAGTTAAATAATTTCGATGTATTCCTATGAAACAATTTCAGACATCCTATGGTATTAATGCATTATTTATTTGAAATTTGTTACAGTTCCATACATACACTTGATCTTTACTGAACAATACATATAATCAACTGATCATGAAATATGCACATAATTAATATCAGTCAAAGGCCGTGATGAAACATAACTGCAGTCACTCTCCGACTCTGTGTGCAAAGGGCCAGAATGTAACTTGTCTCCATCCCCAATAGTTCACGATATGTTTACTTGAATTTTCCTCAGCCATGAGTTACGTAGTCTTCCGCTAGGTCTCCTTCATTCGGAGTAGTCACCCATCGAAACTACCACAAGAAAAGGGTCAACCTCTGGGAGGTGAGCCACGTAGGCTACCCATATAGGCAGAACAGAAATTCACTAACTATCAACCCAACACATCTCGAATCAATTTCAGAGAGTAGCCTATTGTTTAATATGTAGTCATACCAAAGGTAGCTCATAATTCTGTGTAGACACTTGGAACCAAAGGAGTTGATGCAGCTTTACAAATCACCGTTGTGTCAATTTATCCCAACCATTTATTAAGACAGGGAGTACCTTTATTTTGAAGATCTGCAAATTGGTCCTTCTGGATAGGTATAATAACGTCATCGCCATATACTCTTGTTGGGAGTCCATACCCACATAAGCTAGGCCGAGATGCCGACAACATCATTCCCTTACCTGTTGTGAATCTCACTACCAAGATGAGTGAATTTATCTAAAACCTGTTAGTTCTCACCATATGCATGTACAAACTGCATTACCTCAAAGTACAATAGTTCATGAGACCTTTAGACCCAGGAGTTCCAACTCCTCATGTAGCTTAGCACCTCAGTAATAAGTGTGAGCATATCCAGTATCATCCATAAATTATAGGTTGGAGTAGTTTCCATAGTAGCCATATCTCGACATGCACCGAGTCAAATGCCTTTTTGAAGTCGACATACACTGCAAACAACCCCTCTTAAAACTCTAGCCAGCTTTCAACAAGGATCTGGAGCACCAGGTCTTGAAGTACAGAAATGGTATAGACAGTTGGAATTCTTTGGATTATTAATATCAGATTAAGTAGTATTTGTACCTAAATTTTGTTACAGTAATAAAGAGAGCAAGAGAGAGCCACCTGTGTTCTCATTCACGGCCCTCATAATTCCTTGGTTCTGTTTATTACACGGGGTAAAACTGACCCTGTCACGGAGGACCCACAATACGTGAAAGTTCAGTAATTCGTGAGTGAGTTTACAGTATATGTGAGTGATTGAGTGTGTGAAGTTGTGAGGTTGTGAGAGATATTGAGATTGTGTGTGTAGGAGGTTGATTGTTAATTTGATATCGAGTGAGGTTGTAAGTGAGAGAGGGTGTGAACGAATCGCATTGTGAGTGAGTGATCTTTGAATGAATGAGACTGAGTGATATATATATACAGTATATAAAATATATATATATATATATATATATATATATATATATATATATAGAGAGAGAGAGAGAGAGAGAGAGAGAGAGAGAGAGCAATAAGCATGGACTATGAACGCTAATGTCAAGGGTCCAATAAAAAAAGTAGGTTGACAGGATATTTCTCGACAAAAAAATGATACCAAATAAAAACATTACGGTATATAAAAAAGGGGAAAGTTGGTAAGTGCATTATGACATGAAGGCGTGATTGTATTTATATAGAAGTAAATAGGTACACGAACCTCTCTCTCTCTCTCTCTCTCTCTCTCTCTCTCTCTCTCGGCTGCACACGTCTTGTCTAACCCAGAATTGAACAAGAACAGATTTAATGGCATGGAAAACGTTACCTGACCAAGTTACAAAATCCTTTATTACAAGACGTCATATTTAAGCAAAATATAATCGCTTCCGGGTGGATGGGACTCGTTAGCCTTGGTCGGCAACTCATCTAGGGGAGACAACCTTATACAAATCCGGGTGGATGGGACTCGTCAGCCTTGGTTGGCAACCTGTCTAGGGGAGTAAACCTGATACAAATCCGTACTGCTTACCTAAGGGTAAGACAGGTTAGTGGATGGATTAGCCGAACACCACTGTAGAAAAATAGTGCTAACAAGATACACAGAGGGCCTCTGAGTCGGACGGGTCCTAAATTGAGTGGTCAATCCTGTAAGTTCTTCACTAAACTGGTTCGGGTGTGCCTCTCACAGGGAATAGGTCCGCTTGGGGGCATTCTGTGTATGGCCACCCTCGTAAGGGGAGTAAGGCGTCCGGCAATAGATAGATAGATAGACAATCGCTTACAAGTAGCCTAAGTGGAATGCAATTATAATATTGATCTGGTCTGCAATTGAACACTTGCGAGTTTTAGGCTACTAGGAAGCTGGATTTGTTGTTTTCTTTCATATCGATGTATAATAGAAATGACTACTAAAATACGGTTGTAGTACATTTATAAAACATAAAACCCAATTCAACATACTAACTTTTAATTCAGAAACTTGCATTGCTCTTGAATATCGAGATTTACAGCTCCAACTTTTTTTTATAGACCGCAACTCGCATGAGGTAAATTTTCCTTTCTTTCACCTTTGGGTCAGGTTGTCTTGTGTATACGATCTCTATGAGTCGACATTCCATTTTGTTGTCATTTTGTTTTTCCTTCGCCATGATCAGTGCTGTGGAGTCGGAATCGTTGAGTAGGAGTCGTGTAGTCGGATTCGGAGTCTCGGAGTCGGAGTAATTATTGGGTTAACTGGAGTCTGAGTCGGTAGCTATGCCACAATGGCATAGCTTTCAAACCCAAACAGGTTAGGGTGCTAAAAAGTAGCCTGATGATTAACGTTAGCAGTGTATGTTATATGCATTAACGTTAGCAGTGTATGTTATATGCATTAACGTTAGCAGTGTATGTTATATGCATTAACGTTAGCAGTGTATGTTATATGCATTAACGTTAGCAGTGTATGTTATATGCATTAACGTTAGCAGTGTATGTTATATGCATTAACGTTAGCAGTGTATGTTATATGCATTAACGTTAGCAGTGTATGTTATATGCATTAACGTTAGCAGTGTATGTTATATGCATTAACGTTAGCAGTGTATGTTATATGCATTAACGTTAGCAGTGTATGTTATATGCATTAACGTTAGCAGTGTATGTTATATGCATTAACGTTAGCAGTGTATGTTTTATGCATTAACGTTAGCAGTGTATGTTATATGCATTAACGTTAGCAGTGTATGTTATATGCATTAACGTTAGCAGTGTATGTTATATGCATTAACGTAGCAGTGTATGTTATATGCATTACGTAGCAGTGTATGTTATATGCATTAACGTTAGCAGTGTATGTTATATGCATTAACGTTAGCAGTGTATGTTATATGCATTAACGTTAGCAGTGTATGTTATATGCATTAACGTTAGCAGTGTATGTTATGCATTAACGTTAGCAGTGTATGTTATATGCATTAACGTTAGCAGTGTATGTTATATGCATTAACGTTAGCAGTGTATGTTATATGCTTTCAAATTTCAATCATTATAGGAATTATATAGGACCTAATATATAATTACCTACAGAGGAGTCGGAGTCGGTTGTACCATAAATTGAGGAGTTGGAGTCGGTTGTACCATAAATTGAGGAGTCGGAGTCAAGAGTCGAAGGTTCTGTGTACCGACACCACAGCCCTGGTCATGATTCGTAGGTAGTGGTGTTTTTTTTTCCGCTTCGCGTGTGATTTCCTTCATGTTACTGTGTTTTGTTAGGTGAGATTAATTTGCTTATTAATTGTGTTGGAATCTCTGTATATTGATACAGGTTTTATAAATTATCCTATTTCATTACCCCTAGAATCGAATTTTCTCTCAAATATATACAGTATACAGTATATGTGTAAATAAAATAAATGGATCTATCTCTCTCTCTCTCTCTATATATATATATATATATATATATATATATATATATATATATATATATAATACATTCTCTCTTCACTTTATTGATGAACTATAATTATGCATCGTTCCTTTCTGTGTTTTTATTCAATAGTTGTCATTATGTTGGTATAATAGCAATATCTATTTGTTAAGCATATCCGCTTAATTTGTTTAGTACCAGAGACGCCTTGTTAACTTTATTTTAGCTATTTTAGACGTTTGTATGCAGCTTATGAAGGATTTATGGTAGTTAAAGGATAAATTATACTAGTGTGTTGCGATTTAATTGTTAGAGGTCCTTCCTAGGCTGGACAAAGTCGTTTAATGGTACCTAGAATAAAGTGATAAGGACGTCACTGGTTCTATAGGGGTAAATCAGTTGACTATATACTGAAATAAGTCCCGTATTGCTGCTTGTGTTTCAATGTTTTCCTATTGTGTTGTAATATGCAGAGGTGTTAAGGGGGGCCACCTGCTTTTCCTATTGTGTTGTAATATGCAGAGGTGTTAAGGGGGGGCCACCTGCTTTTCCTATTGTGTTGTAATATGCAGAGGTGTTAAGGGGGGCCACCTGCTTTTCCTATTGTGTTGTAATATGCAGAGGTGTTAAGGGGGGCCACCTGCTTTTCCTATTGTGTTGTAATATGCAGAGGTGTTAAGGGGGGCCACCTGCTTTTCCTATTGTGTTGTAATATGCAGAGGTGTTAAGGGGGGGCCACCTGCTTTTCCTATTTTGTTGTAATATGCAGAGGTGTTAAGGGGGGCCACCTGCTTTTCCTATTGTGTTGTAATATGCAGAGGTGTTAAGGGGGGCCACCTGTTTTTCCTATTGTGTTGTAATATGCAGAGGTGTTAAGGGGGGCCACCTGCTTTTCCTATTGTGTTGTAATATGCAGAGGTGTTAAGGGGGGCCACCTGCTTTCCTATTGTGTTGTAATATGCAGAGGTGTTAAGGGGGGCCACCTGCTTTTCCTATTGTGTTGTAATATGCAGAGGTGTTAAGGGGGGCCACCTGCTTTTCCTATTGTGTTGTAATATGCAGAGGTGTTAAGGGGGGCCACCTGCTTTTCCTATTGTGTTGTAATATGCAGAGGTGTTAAGGGGGGCCACCTGCTTTTCCTATTGTGTTGTAATATGCAGAGGTGTTAAGGGGGGCCACCTGCTTTTCCTATTGTGTTGTAATATGCAGAGGTGTTAAGGGGGGCCACCTGCTTTTCCTATTGTGTTGTAATATGCAGAGGTGTTAAGGGGGGCCACCTGCTTTTCCTATTGTGTTGTAATATGCAGAGGTGTTAAGGGGGGGCCACCTGCTTTTCCTATTGTGTTGTAATATGCAGAGGTGTTAAGGGGGGCCACCTGCTTTTCCTATTGTGTTGTAATATGCAGAGGTGTTAAGGGGGGCCACCTGCTTTTTTCTCTCCTTTTCTCTCTTTCTCTAGGTTGTATCCATTCTGCCCCAGTTAGCCTACTGTTTTAAGATGTTGTCCCCATCCAGGTGTCGATTTCTTCCTGGCGAGTGATAGCGAGCCAGCATTGTATGGAGAATTGCGGCTTCGCCGGAGACATTTTTCTATCTAAAAATTTACAAATTTAGCCTGCGGTCAATTTTTAATTTGTTTAAATATGGTAGCTCGCTACCGCTCGCCAGGAACACATAGACACCTGGATGGAGATAAACATATTAAAACAGTAGGCTGAATGGGGTCGAATGGATACAACCCAGAGAGAGAGGGAGAGAGAGAAAAAATAAAAATGAGGTGGGCCCCCTTAACTCCTTGAGGATTATGACTCATCTTGATAATTTATTCTGGCTATTATTAGGTGATTATATGGAAGTCAGAGGGTTAATCGAGATAGTCTATTTACCCTCTTAATTCCCACATATCCTCTCCAAGCTGTATGCAACCGTCTAATGATAGCCAGAATATACTGTCACAACGCATGGTAATCCTGAAGGGGTTAACTTTACAATACTCTTTGATAGGCTTAGCTGGTATTATTTGTCTTGGCTACATCTAATTTCATCTTTTTGTTTTTAAATGCATTTCACGTCCTTCCTAAGTACCACCTCTTCTGTAGGGGAGGTTTACGATTGTCTTTCTGGACCCCCTTTTGCCTCATGTTTAGCCTCATTAGTTTTGATATTTTAAGACGCTTGTCCCATTAGTTTGGAGAGTTATTACCTTTGCCCCATATCTTTGTCAATATTAAGAATTTTCGTGCCATTTGGGTGTCGATTTTTTCATGGCGAACGATACCGAGCCTGTAATTTATGAGGAACCGGCCTTCGGCCGAAAGAGAGATTTTTACTTAAGAGAGTTAATTTTCAGGACCCCATCCTGCCTCATGTTTAGCTAATTTGTTTCGAGATTTGAAGAATTTCATCCCCATTAGTTTGGCGATTTTAATAACTTTCGCCCCATTTCTATCAATTGTAAGACTTTTCGCGCCTTTTAGGTGTCTATTTGTTTCTTGGAGTGCGATAGCGAGCCTATAAATTAAGAGGAGCCGGCCTTCTGCCGGAACTTTTTTTATACCGAAAAACGTACACATTTATCTTGAAAGGGGGTCTAGGGGGTGTAATTAGAAGCTTGATGGAGGTCTAGGGAACACACTAAAAGCTACCCCTTAACTTAAAGAGATGGCTAAAATAATGACGCAATGATTGAAGTTATGAAGCTGTGATTGGAATAATGAGGCACTAATGGAGATAATTATATTGGAATAATGAGGCACTAATGGAGATAATTATATGATTACTTAATGTACTGTAATGAGCGTATTGTCTCCGGTAGAATGCCAAGTGAAATGATGGACAGCTTAACCCTTTCAGTACCATTGACGTCATTTTCAGCAGAGTTTGGCTAAGGGGGCTCACCTTGTTTTTTCCCTCTCTCCCTTTCTCTCTGGGTTGTATCCATTCGACCCCATTCAGCCTACTGTTTTAAGACGTATCCCCATTCAGGTGTCGATTTTTTCCTGGCGACCGGTAACAAACCAGCATATGTAAAACAATGTTTTTGACAGCAAGCTAAATTTGTAAATTTTTCGATAGAAAAATGTCTCCAGCGAAGCCGGATATCTCCATACAATGCTGACTCGCTAACGCTCGCCAGGAAGAAATCGACACCTGGATGGGGATAGACGTCGAAAAATATTAGGCTGAATGGGACCTAATGGATACAAGCCAGAGACGGAGATAAAACCAAGCAGGTCACCCCCCTTAACCTTTGACGATTTTCTTTAGCTTATGATCAACCTCTCGGACTCAAAGGGGTAAATACGATCTCAATAAACCCTCTGAATAACATTGGTCCTTCTTAAACTGCATAAAATCGCATAACTTTAGCCAGAATCAATGTTAAAATGGCGTCATGGTGCTGAAGGGGTTAAGGGGAGGTATTTTTCAGTTTGACCCCTATACCTCTTTCAAACTTACAAAACATTTTTCGGTAGAAAATTATCCTGGCTTGCTATCGCTCGGCACAAAAATAATCGACAACTAAATGGCACGAAAGATCTTAAAATTGACAAATAAATGGGGAGAAAGGTCTTAAATTCGCCAAACTAATGAGGCGAACGTTTAAAAATCTCAAAACTAATGGAGCTGAACATGAGGGAGAAGGGGTTCAGAAAAATAAATCTCCTAACCTTTATGATCCGATGACGACTTTCCTTCTGTTTCCCTTTAATTTTCTACCAACATGCAGACAATTTGATTCAACTTCCGAATGTTTCCCCTCTCGTTGGTGCAAGGTTATTGGAGATAGTCTTTAAGGGGAGGTTTCCACTTGAGGGATTTTGTTTCTGGATCCCTTTCTCCCTCATCTTTGGTCCCATTGATTTTGAGATTTTAAGACGATCGCCCCATTAGTTTGGCGATATTAAGAACTTTGGCCCCATTTCTGTCAAATTTAAGACCTTTCGTGCAATTTAAGTTTCGATTTGTTCATGTCGAGCGATAGCGAGCCTGTAATTTAAGAGGAACCGGCCGTCGGCCGGGACATTCTTCTACCGAAAAATTTAAAACAAATTCTAGAGAGGGGGCCTAGGGGGTGTAATTATAAGTTTGTTGGAGGTCTAGGGAACAAACTAAAAACTTCACCTTAAGGAGATTTTTTTACGTAAAAGGGGGTGGTAGAGGGGGGGGGGGGGGGATGTTTTCTGCGTCTGCTAATTGAAAGGGGTGATGGTTTGCCCAGGTGTTTATGTACTGTAGTAGTTGCCAAGTACAACCTTGTGAGAACATTATAAAGTCATCTTAACGAAGTACCCCCATTAAGGTTGTATACAAAATCCCAGCGGGCGTTCAGAAGTAATGTCGCGGAGAATACCAAAATGTCTCGCTTAATTAAATGTTTTGGGGTCATTGGCTTGCAACACACCATGACAGTTGATAACTTAATAATATGTGTGATGTCATTCCTGCAGTTTATAATAATGACTTAACTGCATCTAACCCAAGGGTGGTCTTTTAGAACCCCCTGTTTTGCTCCATTAAAGACATTTAATTCGCTCCATTAGTTTGGTGATTGCAAGACTTGTCGCTCTATTTAGGCCTCAAGAATTAATAATGATAACCTTGGCAGCAAAAGGTGTGCTTGGGTAGTTATAATAATAATTAGCTTGGGGTCGCCGGCTTACAACACACCATGATTATTTAAAACTTATTATAGAGGGAGGATGCTTGGTTTTTATGGATCCCCCTTCTCCCTCATGTTTAACCCCACTAGTTTTAAGATTTTATGACGTTCGGCCTATTAGTTAGGCGATTTTCAGACTGTTCACCCCATTTCTTTGTCAATATTAAGACCTTGCGTGAAATTTAGGTGATTTTTTTTTAGCAAGAAGGATTTTTGTCTTTAGCTTGAAGGAGTCTTGAACAAATAAATAAAGAGTTAGAAAGTTGCAAAACCCAAACAAAATTCAAATGTAATAAAATCCACTACAGTAACACCAAGAACATATAATATAAAATACTTGGCTAGTTATGTTATAGGCAGATTTATGTTTATATGTATATATATATATATATATATATATATATATATATATATATATATATATATACATATATATATATATATATATATTATTTATTCTTTCATTTAGTTTATTCCTTAGACCTCCATCAAGCTGTAGAAAGTACCCCAAATACTCTCTTTCGAGATAAATGTGTGTATTTTTTCAGTAGAAAAATGCCCCGGCCGAAGGCCGATTCCTTTTATAACAGGCTTGCTATCGTTCGCCTGGAAAACAAAAATCGACGCTTAAATGGCACGAAAGGTCTTAAAATCGCCAAACTAATGGGACGATTGTCTTAACGTTTTAAAACTAATTTGGCTAAACATGACGGAGAAGGGGATCCAGAACCCCCCCCCCCACCCCCTTACTGTAAATGTCATGGGGTAACCGGCTTGCAACACCTCATGACCGTATATAAATGTCATGGGGTAACCGGCTTGCAACACCTCATGACCGTATATAAATGTCATGGGGTAACCGGCTTGCAACACCTCATGACCGTATATAAATGTCATGGGGTAACCGGCTTGCAACACCTCATGACCGTATATAAATGTCATGGGGTAACCGGCTTGCAACACCTCATGACCGTATATAAATGTCATGGGGTAACCGGCTTGCAACACCTCATGACCGTATATAAATGTCATGGGGTAACCGGCTTGCAACACCTCATGACCGTATATACATTAATAGGTGTGACGTCATCCATGCACCGTAACAATGGCATGAGATCCTGTTTTTTAGTATACATATTTGTCTTATTAACTTTCGGACTTGCTCTTACGTGATACAGTTCGTTCTGGTGTTCTATCTGTTAATACTGTTTATGTATTAAGCATTAATGTACCGGCTTCGTCTTTAGCATTTTATTATGAATGTATTTAGATAATATTGTGCAGCTTAAGAAGGACCTGCGGTAGTCAAAATGGCTACGTGAGATAGTTCGAAGCCTGTTAATAGCTGGAGGCCTTTTTGAAGCTGAATACAACCATCTAATAGTATCCAGCATAAAGTTAAGAGCACGTCGCCGGTACAGTAGGGGTTAGGTATTACCGATGCGGTTAGTCTTACATCTCCTTGATTATCAATAGTATTAAGGGGAGGTGTTTAATTTGGTCCCTAGATATCCTTCAAGCTTAAGATTACACCCCCTTGAGCCCCTTTCAAGATAATTTGTACATTTTTCGGTAGAAAAATGTCCCGGCTGAAAGCCGGGACATCTTAAATTACAGGCTCGCTATCGCTCGCCTGGATAAAATAGACACCTAAATGGCACGAAAGGTCTTAAAATTGACAGAAACGGGTTGAAAGTTCTTAAAATCGTCAAAATAATGGGGCAAACATCTTAAAATTAGAGAAACAATGAGGGAGAAAGGAGTCAAGACAAAAATCCCTCGAGTGGAAATCTCCTCTTAATTGTCTTGAGGGGGAAGGGTATATTTTTTGGTAGACTATTTCATATATTGATTATTTTTGTTTAGTTTCCTCTCTAGACCTCCATCAAGCTTTAAAAAACATTCATTAAATTCTCCTAGATTAATTTGTAAACAAATTTGTAGAAAAAATGTCCCGGCCGAAGGCCATTTCTTCCAACATTACAGGCTCACTATCGTTCGCCAGGTGAATAATCGACACCTAAATAGCACGAGAGTTCTTAATATTGACAAAGAAATGGGGCCGAAGGTCTTAAAATCACAAACAAATGCGACAAAACATCTTAAGATATGAAAACTATAATGGGGCTAAACATGAAGGAGAAGAGGGACCAGAAAAACGAACTATCCCCCCTTAACCCATTCAAGATACGAAGACGCATTTATGTCTTATTTGGCTATTAGCAGACGATTTTATTCAGCTTAGGAAGGTACTGTGTGAGTCAGAGGGTTGATTGAGCTGTTATTACTCCCTTTGATTCCTAAACGGGTTTCCAAAATAAATTAAAATCGTTTAGTGGTAGCCAGAATACACTGTTGAAATGCGTCATAATCGTCAACGGGTTCATTATAACTGTGTATGATCTAATTAAATCAAGAACATGCTCGGTTTGAAATGCATGTTTGTTGTTACTAAGACCAAGACATGTTTGTTGTTACTAAGACCAAAACATGTTTGTTGTTACTAAGACCAAGACATGTTTGTTGTTACTAAGACCAAGACATGTTTGTTGTTACTAAGACCAAGACATGTTTGTTGTTACTAAGACCAAGACATGTTTGTTGTTACTAAGACCAAGACATGTTTGTTGTTACTAAGACCAAAACATGTTTGTTGTTACTAAGACCAAGACATGTTTGTTGTTACTAAGACCAAGACATGTTTGTTGTTACTAAGACCAAAACATGTTTGTTGTTACTAAGACCAAGACATGTTTGTTGTTACTAAGACCAAGACATGTTGTTGTTACTAAGACCAAGACATGTTTGTTGTTACTAAGACCAAGACATGTTTGTTGTTACTAAGACCAAGACATGTTTGTTGTTACTAAGACCAAGACATGTTTGTTGTTACTAAGACCAAGACATGTTTGTTGTTACTAAGACCAAGACATGTTTGTTGTTACTAAGACCAAGACATGTTTGTTGTTACTAAGACCAAGACATGTTTGTTGTTACTAAGACCAAGACATGTTTGTTGTTACTAAGACCAAGACATGTTTGTTGTTACTAAGACCAAGACATGTTTGTTGTTACTAAGACCAAGACATGTTTGTTGTTACTAAGACCAAGACATGTTTGTTGTTACTAAGACCAAGACATGTTTGTTGTTACTAAGACCAAGACATGTTTGGAAGATAAAAATGGTCCTTAGAGTAGAGGAGTGAGTGAATGGCAGCATCCTACGAGTTAACCCCTTCTTTACCGTCACGTCCTTTCAACTTTATTCTGGCTGCTATTAGACGATTTCATTCAGTTCAAAAGGGCCTTCAGCAATAATTAGCAGGCTTCGAAAAATCTACCTTAACCCTATTTACTACCACAGATCCTTCTTAAACTGATGAAAATAATATAAATATAGTCAGAAAAATAATATAAAGACGTCACCGGTACAGAAGGGGTTAAGGGGAGGAGTTTACTTTTTTATTTCTTTATTTATTTATAGTGTCCTTCCTAGACCTCCATCAAGCTTAAAAACATACCCCCAAGACCCACTTTCGAGATACATTTTGTTTTTCTTTTCGGTTATAACAATGACCTGGCGGAAAGCTGGTTCCTCCTAAATTGCAGGCTCGCTATCGCTGGCCCGGCAAAAGTCGACTCCTAAATGGCCCGAAAGGTCTTAAAATCGCCAAACAAATGAGGCGAATGTATAAATATCTCAACCAACTAATTACAAAGGACGGCAGGTGACGGTCATAACTCATGTTAACCTCATGATTGGGCAGCGATGAACCTACCATATGCAGAAAGTAGGTAGAGGGGCACTCGCGAGAGCGCATATTTCCGCCGACGCTGTCGGGGGTATGTGCTCTACTGATCACCTCCTACATGGCATCACTTCTTCCGAGGCGCATATGCTATCTGACTACCACATTTCGTGAATATCGGTTCATAACTATGTGAGCCGCCTAGGCCTACGGTGGCGGAGGAATGCGCTCTGCCGATCACGTCTTTAATTGAATCACTTCCATTTTGTCGCATATCCTATGGGCTCACCAAGTTTCGTGCAGAACGGTACCTATCATTTTGAAATATTTTGTTTACAGACAAATAAACATTCAAACGGAGCGAATAACTTAACCTCCGCCAACTTCGCTGGCGGTCGCGAGTTGGTAACAGGTTGATTAGAATTAAAGCAGAACCTCGAAAAGTCATGTTGCACACACACACACACACAATCATACACTCTCACACACACACATACACACACACACATACATACTCATACACTCACACACACACACACACACGCACATACACTCATACACTCTCACACACACACACACACACACACATACACTCACACTCATACACTCTCACACACACACACACACACACACACACACACATACACAAACGCCATATATATGCTGTTGGCCTGTGTTACTTTGGTTTCATGGTGTCATTGACGAATGTTATTGAAGTAAAAAACACGTGACTCGGTGTATCGAAATCTTACCACTCATTCGACCAGTACCTCCTTATTTGTGGTGCAATGACTCGGTATATAGAGTTGCTGAGAGAGAGAGAGAGAGAGAGAGAGAGAGAGAGAGAGAGAGAGAGAGAGAGAGAGAGAGAGAGAGAGAGAGAGAGAGAGAGAGAGAGAGAGAGAGAGAGAGAGAGAGAGAGAGAGAGAGATTACTAACACACTATGCCACACCTCTATCCTTCATAATTTGCACCCACTCTTTCCTCCCCGTCTAACCCCTTCCTTCCTGGTTAACCCGTTCAGTACCAGTTCTGTCCTTTTAACTTTACTCTGGCTACTAACAGACGATTTCATTCCATTTACGAAGGGCCTCCAGCAATTAACAGGCTTCGAACTATCTCACTTAGACACTTACCCATTTTTACTACTATAGATCCTTCTTAAACTGTAAAAATCTTATACATATCGCTAGAAAAAAATATATATGACGTCGCCGGTACAGAAGATACGATGATGCATTTTTATCTGGCTATTATTAGATAATTGTATTCAAATTAGGCAGGGTATACGGAAGCCAGAGTATTGATTGAGACCATTGAGACCGTCTTTACCCTTTCAACTCTCACGAATCCTCCAAAACTGCATATAATCGTCTACTGGTTGCTAGAATATACTGTCAAAATCCTCAAAGGGTTGATAATAATAGAGCAACGGTAAGAGGCCGTGTGAGACTATTAAACCTTTGCAGGACAGGGGACGTCTATTTTATTTGATTTCAGCTACAATTAGACAATTTTGTGAAGCTTAGGAAGGATATAAATTATGGCAGCTAAAAGGATTTCTATAAATAGTCTCTGGCCTTTAATCGATAGACGTCTTTCCTAAACTGAACAAAATCACCTACCAGTAGCCATAATATAGCGAAAGAGGAGGTCGCCGGTAGTGAAGGGGTTAAGGGGGGTCACCTGCTTTTTTTATCTTTCTTTCCTTTTCTCTCTTTCTCTGGTTTGTAACCATTTGGCCCCATTCAGTCAACTGTTTTAAGACGTTTATCCCCATCCAGGTGTCGATTTCTTCCTGGCAAGCGAAAACGAGCCAGCATTGTATGGAGAAATCCGGCTTCGTCGGAGACATTTTTCCATCGAAAAATGTACAAATTTAGCTTGCTGTCAAAACAAAAATATATACAGTATATGCTGGCTTGCTACCGCTCGCCAGGAAAATATTGACACCTGGATGGGGATAAACGTCTTAAAACAGTAGGCTGAATGGGGCCGAATGGATACAAGCCAAAGAGAGAGGGAGAGAAAGAGGAAAACACGGTCTGTCTCCCCTTTAGGTAGGTAGGTTAGGTCTAGAGAGGTCAGCCTCAGAGGTCAGCCATCCAACACGACCCTCACCCAGCACCTCATAAGGGGGTTGTGGTTAGTATTGAGACATTCTTTTTATGGCTTTATTTAGTTTATAGTTTCCTCGCTAGACCTGTACCAACCTAAAAAAAAAAAAAAAAAAAAAAAAAAAAAAAAAAAAAAAATACCCTAAACCCCCCTTCGAGATAAATGTATACATTTTCGGTAGACTAATTTACCGGTTCCTCATAGAATTACAGGCTCTCTATCCCTTGCCGGGGGAAAAAAACGTAACATAAATAGTATGAAAGGTCTTCATATTGACTAAGAAATGGGGTAAAAGGTCTTAAAATTGCCATACTAATGGAACAAACTTCTTAAAGTCTCAAAGATAATGGGACTAAACATGATGGAGAAAAACAACTACTTCCTCCTTAACAACAAACCACCACCATCATAAAACAACTACTTCCTCCTTAACAACAAACCACCACCATCATAAAACAACTACTTCCTCCTTAACAACAAACCACCACCATCATAATAACAACTACTTCCTCCTTAACAACAAACCACCACCATCATAAAACAACTACTTCCTCCTTAACAACAAACCACCACCATCATAAAACAACTACTTCCTCCTTAACAACAAACCACCACCATCATAAAACAACTACTTCCTCCTTAACAACAACATCATAAAACAACTATCCTCCTTAACAACAAACCACCACCATCATAAAACAACTACTTCCTCCTTAACAACAAACCACCACCATCATAAAACAACTACTTCCTCCTTACAACAAACCACCACCATCATAAACACTACTTCCTCCTTAACAACAAACCACCACCATCATAAAACAACTATTCCTCCTTAACACAAACACCACCATCATAAAACAACTACTTCCTCCTAACAACAACACCACCATCATAAAACAACTACTTCCCCTTAACAACAAACCACCACCATCAACACTACTTCCTCCTTAACAACAAACCACCACCATCATAAAACAACTACTTCCTCCTTAACAACAAACCACCACCATCATAAAACAACTACTTCCTCCTTAACAACAAACCACCACCATCATAAAACAACTACTTCCTCCTTAACAACAAACCACCACCATCATAATAACACTACCAGAACAAGAGGAACAAAGTGATGAAGGTAAAATGGATCCCTCACCCAGAAAGTGATGAAGGTTAAATGGATCCCCTTCCCATCACCATCATAATATCAACACTACCACAACAAGAGGAACAAAGTGATGAAGGTTAAATGGATCCCCTTCCCATCACCATCATAATAACAACACTACCACAACAAGAGGAACAAAGTGATGAAGGTTAAATGGATCCCCCTCCCATCACCACCATAATAACACCACCACCACAACAAGAGGAACAAAGTGATGAAGGTTAAATGGATCTCCCTCCCATCACCATCATAATAACAACACTACCACAACAAGAGGAACAATGTGATGAAGGTTAAATGGATCCCCTTCCCATCAACATCATAATAACAACACTACCACAACAAGAGGAACAAAGTGATGAAGGTTAAATAGATCCACCTCCCATCACCATCATAATAACAACACTACCACAACAAGAGGAACAAAGTGATGAAGGTTAAATGGATCTCCCTCCCATCACCATCATAATAACAACACTACCACAACAAGAGGAACACAGTGATGAAGGTTAGCCTATCCTGACTGATAGGTATTCTGCTCACACCCCACGCCTCTCTTCACATAGCAGTAAACAGGAACCTGGAGTTAGAGGACTTTTGTGACGTCCCACCCAGAGAAGTAAACTGTGCTATCCTGGCTAATCTGTAGTTGTCCCTGTGTACCAGGCTGGATAAATCACCAGAGTTGTCCACCACAGGCTCCAAAGGGAAATTTCCAAGATATGAACACTTTGCCTAAACGCAGCTTAAGGGGAGATTTTAACTTAAGGGCTTTGTTTTATGGATCTCGTTCTACCTCATGCTTAGCCCCATTATTTGTATTTTATTTTAAGACGTTTGCTACATTACTTTGGCGATTTTAAGACTTTTCGCCCCATTTCTGTCAATGTTAATACTTTTCGTGCCCTTTAGGTGTCTATGTTTTCCTGGCGAGCGAAAACGAGCCTGCAATATAAGAGGAACCGTGCATTTTTCTACCAAATAATGCACATATTTATCTGGGGTCTTGAGAGTACCTTTTTAATGTTGATGGAGGTCTAGGGAGCAAACTAAAAACCTTCCCTTAACGTATTATGCCCCCGAATGTTGTGTATAATCGTATATTCTGTGTTTGACATATCGATTACTTGGCAAATATAAAGTTTGGTATGAAGATGGCGTCCATTAACCTGACTCCCGGGGCGTTGTCACCCTTTAGTTGCTCAGAGTACTCTTGCCAGGACCACGTAGGGAACGACAAAGGTAATACGATGAGGAGTAGGAGGAGGAGGAGGATAATAATTGGAGAAAACCTTTTGCGCTAGACATTCCACTTACTCTTGCTCTTTTACAGGGTGTCAAATGAAAGCCGAGTCCATTCCTTTTAGTCTGCATTATTGTATAGGTATTGCTAAACTTATGGGTTATCGTTCAAATTATGTCTTTGGAAGTGATGACATGGCAAAAAACAATGCTATTCCATGTTGATTGTCCTGTATTCCTTCTCATATTCAATCAAGTCTTCAAACAAAATTGCTTCGGTTTGTCACTCTGCTTCTTTGGTAATGTATCCCTGGACTCTACAACTCCCCCCATAGCCTTCTGACCAATAGCTAGTACTCTCTACATCTTGACAGTAGCAATCCCAGGTTGGTGAAGACGTAACTATTATACAGGACCGGTATTTTAAATTCCAAGTGGTAACAGTCACGTGGACGGAAACTACAAACGAAAGAAGATCATAGCTACTTGAATTGGATGAAGATTCGATAACAGCAACATCTCTTAATGGAAGAAGACTGCAACTCAAAACCAAAGAAGAAAGAGACAACCATTATCAAATGGGAAGAAGAAGAAGAAGGTGGCAAGTCAAATGAAAACAAAACAAAATCAAAATAACTCTAATTGGAAGAACACTGCAACTCAAAACTGAAGAAGAAAGAGACGGCTATTATCAAATGGAAAGAAGAAAAGGAAGGTGGCATCTCAAATGAAAATCAAACCAAACCACTCTAAAGAGAAACAAATCAAAAGATAGACACACCAACTCTAAATGGAAGAAAAATACCTCAACTCTAAATGGCAGCAGACGAATAAGATAACTCCCAATTGAATAAGAAGCAGACTAAAAACCGGACTAATCCGACGAAGCAGAAGAGGCCATTCCTGTTTTGTTGGGTGAGGGGCAAGGACAGTTAAGGGGACGTTATGTTATTTACTTGTTTTTATTTTATGTTTTAATTACTATTATTATAATTTTTGTTTTTACCGGTACATATATTTATTTTCGTTTGTTCCCTGATCCTCTATCAAGCTTAAGAAAATATTCCCCCAAGACCCCCTTCGAGATAAATTTGTACATTTTTCGGTAGAAAAATGTCATGACCAAAGGCCGATTCTTCCTAAATTACAGGTTCTCTATCGCTCGCCAGGATAAAATCGACACCTAGATAGGGCGAAAGGTCTTGAAATTGCCAAGCTAAAGGGGCAAACGTCTTCAAATCTCATATCTAATTTGGCTAAACATGAAGGAGAAGGTGGCCAGACACTGGCCTCTGACACTGAGGAGGGTATTGGCTAAAGGCGATGTCACACGAACGATTTATCCGTCAATGTTCTATGAGCAAGTTTTTCCTTAAACTAGTTTTTGGTATATTCTCATTGGAATCGACAACTAGACTGGATGTATGCGATTATAAGAGACTGGAATAATGCATAACTTTACTTATGAAGATACCAGGCCTTAATTGCTTGAACAAATTGCCGGGACAAGATCTCGTGTGACATTGGCTTTAACCAGGATTTACACCAAGGAGTCTTCAGGCAATTTTTGGTCATCAACTTTATCATGGTAACATTTGTAAACTATATTGCTCTTGTATCGGCAACTAGAGTGAATATGGGTATATTTTCACTTGAGGGGTGCAATTTAGGAAGAACCGGCCTTCGTCCAGGTCATTGATTTACCGAAAAATTAAAAAAATTATCTCGAAAGTGGGTCTTGGGGGTATGTTTTAAAACTTGATGGAGGTCTAGGAAGGAAACTAAAATGTTTATATATAAATAAATATTGAACCCCCTTCTCCCTCATGTATAGCCTCATTAGTTTTGTAATTTTAAGACGTTCACCCCATTAGTATGGCTATTTTAAGGGCTTGCCTTTTTATTTATTTATTTATTTATTTATTTATTTATTTTGTTGTCAATGTTAATACCTTTCCTGCTATTTAGGTCAAATACTGGTTGGGACTTATTGAAGAGTGTGCGGGGTGGCTGTGTTTGGTGTTATGGACGTGTTGACCTACTGGGTATTGGGTCGAGAGTCGATCATGGGGTAAACACACATTATACATAATATTAATAGACATTATACTCGCCCACATGCATATTAACAGCCATTTTACACACCCACCCACATACATATTAACATACATTATACACACCCACATACATATTAACATACATTATACACACCCAGATACATATTAACAGACATTATACACACCTACATACATATTAACAGACATTATACACACCCACATACATATTAACAGACATTATACACACCCACATACATATTAACAGACATTATACACACCTACATACATATTAACATACAATACACACCCACATACTGTACATATTAACAGACATTATACACACCTACATACATATTAACAGACATTATACACACCTACATACATATTAACAGACATTATATACACCTACATACATATTAACAGACATTATACACTCCCACATACATATTAACAGACATTATACACACCCACATACATATTAAAACATTATACACACCTACTGTACATACATATTAACAGACCTTATACACACCCACATACATATTAACATACATATACAGTAGTAGTATACACACCTACATACATATTAACAAACATTATACACACCCACATACATATTAACAGACATTATACACACCCATATAAGAACATAAGAACATAAGAAAATGGGAGTCTGCAGAAAGCCGATTGGCCTAAGCAAGGCAGATCCCTGTCCCACACAACCCCAATTACAAAGCCCAATTATAGGCTCAACACTCTAATACCCTGAGGATCATCTTACCAAAACGGTTAGAGATTAACGCAGGATTACGGGGGTCTGCAGAGCGCTGATTGGCCCAACCCTGCTGATCCCCCTTCACACCCAACCCTTCTCGTCCATGAGCTTATCCAATTTTATCTTAAAGCTCCCTATCGTTTTTAATCCCACTATAGCACTTGGTAGTCCATTCCACCCATCTACAACTCTGTTACCAAACCAATATTTGCCTATATCTTTTCTGAAACGAAATTTATCTAATTTGAAACCATTGGTACGAGTTCTTTCGCTATCACTGAGCTTTAGTACATTTGTCATGTCCCCTTTGTTAATCCCACTAACCCACTTGAACACCTCTATCATATCCCCTCTAACTCTGCGTCTCTCTAACGAATGTAAGCCTAATTTCTTCAACCTTTCTTTATACGGAAGATTTCTAATATTATGGATCATTTTTGTCATTCTACGTTGTACTCTCTCCAATGAATCTATGTCCATTCTGTAATAAGGACACCAAAATTGAACAGCATAATCCATATGGGGTCTCACTAATGACAAGTAAAGTTTTAAGATAACATCAGCAGTTCTGTTACTCACACTCCTTGAGATGAACCCGAGAATCCTGTTTGCCTTGTTTCGAACGCTTATACACTGTTGTCTAGGCTTCAAATCATTGCTAACAAACACACCTAGATCTTTCTCACAATTCGAGTTTTCTAATTCCACATTAGCTAGTTTATATTTAACATTTGTATGCATCTTCCCTATCTTTAATACCTTGCATTTGTCAATGTTAAACATCATCTGCCAAATTACTGACCATTCGTGTAAGGTATCTAGATCCCTTTGGAGGCACTCTATATCTCTATCTGAATCAATTGTTCTCCCCATCTTGGTATCGTCTGCAAATTTACTTATCCTACTAGTTATACCTAAATCAAGGTCATTTATGTATATAACAACCAACAGAGGACCTAATACAGATCCCTGGGGGACACCACTTTTGACTGCTCCCCATTCTGACTTCGTACCATTTATGCTGACTCTCTGCTTCCTACCAATTAGCCATGACCTAATCCATCCCAACAACGCCCCACCTATTCCATGCGCCTCAACCTTTCTCATCAATCTCTCTGGGGGACTCTGTCGAAAGCTTTACTGAAATCTAAATATATTATATCATATGACTTGTCATTATCTACTGCTTCATATACCTCTGAGAAAAAACTAAGCAAATTAGTAAGGCAAGAACGTCCCTGAGTGAATCCATGCTGAGAAGAATTTATTAAATTAAATGTATCTAAGTGGTTTCTAATTTTACTAGCAATAATTGACTCTAGTAGCTTTCCTATGATTGATGTAAGACTAATGGGACGGTAATTGGATGCTATTGATTTGTCACCTTTTTTGAAGATCGGAACTACGTTTGCAAGCTTCCAAGCTTCTGGAACTATACCTGTCTCCAATGACTTGTTAAATAAAAATGTTAATGGGTAACTTAACTCATCCCTACATTCTTTTAATACTCTAGCATATACCTCATCAGGACCAGGCGATTTATGAGGTTTCAGTCTGTCAATTTCCTTAAGCACATCATTTCTACTTATAGTAACCGTACTTAACCTATTTTCTATACTATCGCTATATACCTTACGGACTTCTGGAAACTGTGCCAAATTTTCATTAGTGAAAACGGAAAGAAATTGACCATTTAATGTACTGCACATTTCTAAATCATTTTCTGTCATTCTCCTATCGAAGTTTTAAGGGGACCAATTACATCTCTAACCTTGGATTTATATAGTTGGTAAAAGCTTTAGGATTATTTTTTGAGTCATTGGCAAACCTTAAGTTCATAATTTCTTTTTTCTTTTCCTAATATCCTTTTTTTACTTAAGAACATAAGAACATAAGAAAATGGGGGCGGCAGAAAGCCGATTGGCCTAAGCAAGGCAGATCCCTGTCCCACACAACCCCAATTCAATTACAAAGCCCAATTATAGGCTTCACACTCTAATACCCTGAGGATCATCTTACCAAAACGGTTAGAGATTAACGCAGGATTATGGAGGTCTGCAGAGCGCTGATTGGCCCAACCCGGCTGATCCCCCTTCACACCCAACCCTTCTCGTCCATATGCTTATCTAATTTTATCTTAAAGCTCCCTACAGTTTTAGATCCCACTATAGCACTTGGTAGTACATTCCACCCATCTACAACTCTGTTACCAAACCAATACTTGCCTATATCTTTTCTGAAACGAAATTTATCTAATTTGAAACCATTGGTACGAGTTCTTTCGCTATCACTGAGCTTTAGTACATTTGCCATGTCCCCTTTGTTAATCCCACTAACCCACTTGAACACCTCTATCATATCCCCTCTAACTCTGCGTCTCTCTAACGAATGTAAACCTAATTTCTTCAAACCTTTCTTCATACGAAAGATTTCTAATATTATGGATCATTTTTGTCATTCTACGCTGTACTCTCTCCAATGAATCTATGTCCATTCTGTAATAAGGACACCAAAATTGGACAGCATAATCCATGTGGGGTCTCACTAATGACAAGTAAAGTTTTAAGATAACATCAGCAGTTCTGTTACTCACACTCCTAGAGATGAACCCGAGAATCCTGTTTGCCTTATTACGAACGCTTATAACACTGTTTTCTAGGCTTCAAATCATTGCTAACAAACACACCTAGATCTTTCTCGCAGTCTGAATTTTCTAATTCTAAATTAGCTAGTTTATATTTAAAATTTGTTTGCATCTTCCCTATCTTTAATACCTTGCATTTGTCAATGTTAAACTTCATCTGCCAATTTACTGACCATTCATGTAAGGTATCTAGATCCCTTTGGAGGCACTCTATATCGCTATCTGAATCAATTGATCTCCCTATTTTAGTATCGTCTGCGAATTTACTTATCCTACTAGTTATACCTAAATCTAGGTCATTTATGTATATAAGAAACAACAGGGGACCTAATACCGATCCCTGGGGGACACCACTTTTGACTGCTCCCCATTCTGACTTGGTACCATTTATGCTGACTCTCTGCTTCCTACCAATTAGCCATGACCTAATCCATCCTAACAACGCCCCCCCTATTCCATGTGCCTCAACCTTTCTCATCAATCTCTCATGAGGGACTCTGTCGAAAGCTTTACTGAAATCTGTCTTGATAGATTCTGATAGTAAGCAAGTAGGTGAATTTCGCCTTTTCTAATTTTTCTATATATTCCTCTCTTTTGTCCTAGAAGATCTAATAGTCTATTATTCATCCATTTGGGTTGGTTCTGTGTTGATCTAAATTTTCTTTTGGGGATGTATTTATTTTGTGCATTGAATACTGACTTGATAAAATTATCGTATGTATCTACCAAGGTTGACGTCTCTTCCTGACTTAAGATGACAGGTGCCTGAGAAGGGGTACACTCATTTGGACACCTGGATCGACTTAATTTTTTGACCATAGGGTCCGCTAATAGGGCTCTTCTTAACCCACCATAATTGGCTTTTCTAAAGTCAGGTATTAATGTTGTATTCTCTCTGGTATTACCTTTCCATTGTATATTAAAATACACAGAATTGTGGTCACTATTTCCTAGGTGGTCCCCTAAATACATATACATATTAACATACATATACACACCTACATACATAGTAACAGACATTATACACACCCACATACATATTAACAGACATTATACACACCCACATACATATTAACAGACATTATACACACCCACATACATATTAACAGACATTATACACACACACATACATGTTAACAGACATTATACACACCTACATACATATTAACAGACATTATACACACCCACATACATATTAACATACATATACACACCCACATACATATTAACAGACATTATACACACCCACATACATATTAACAGACATTATACACACCCACATACATGTTAACAGACATTATACACACCTACATATATATTAACAAACATTATACACACCCACATACATATTAACATACATATACACACCCATATACATATTAACATACATATACACACCCACATACATATTATCACATTATACACACCCACATACATATTAACATACATATACACACCTACATACATATTAACAAACATTATTCACATCCACATACATATTAACATATATATACACACCTACATACATATTAACATACATTATACACACCCACATACATATTAACATACATATACACACCTACATACATATTAACAGACATTATACACACCCACATACATTTTAACATACATATACACACCTACATACATATACACACCCACATACATATTAACAAACATTATACACACCCGCATACATACAACCCAACAGTGAAACGCTATTCTCAGACTTTCTTCTATTCAACTGCTGAGCTCTGGAACTCTCTCCCAGAATCAGTCTTTTCCTGTTCCTATGACTTAAATTGCTTTAAACTCCGTGTGTCCAGGCATTTTAGCTCGAACGTCCCTTGAATCCGGCCCTGTCACTCTTTGAAATCTGGGGGAGGCACTCGCTGCAGGCAGTTGTGCCTTTTGTCTCCCTCATTCACATGAAAAAAAATAAAAAAAATAAGACATTATACACATCCACATACATATTATCACATTATACACACCCACATACATATTAACAGACATTATACACACCCACATACATATTAACAGACATATACACACCCACATACATATTAACATACATTATACACAACCACATACATATTAACAGACATTATGCACACCCACATACATATTAACAGACATATACACACCCACATACATATTAACATACATTATACACAACCACATACATATTAACAGACATTATGCACACCCACATACATATTAACAGACATTATACACACCCACATACATATTAACAGACATTATACACAACCACATACATATTAACATACATTATACACACCCACATACATATTAACAGACATTATGCACACCCACATACATATTAACAAACATTATACACACCCACCTACATATTAACAGACATTATACACACCCACATACATATTAACATACATTATACACAACCAAATACATATTAACATACATTATACACACCCACATACATATTAACATACATTATGCACACCCACAACCATATTAACAAACATTATACACACCCACATACATATTAACAGACATTATACACACCTACATAGATATTAACAGACATTATACACACCCACATACATATTAACATACATTATACACACCCACATACATATTAACATACATTATACACACCCACATACATGTTAACAGACCTTATACACACCCACATACATATTAACAGACATTATACACACCCACATACATATTAACAGACATTATACACACCCACATACATATTAACAGACATATACACAGCTACACACATATTAAGACATTATACACACCCACATACATATTAACAGACATTATACACACCTACATACATATTAACAGACATTATACACTCCCACATACATATTAACAGACATTATACACACCCACATACATATTAACAGACATATACACAGCTACACACATATTAAGACATTATACACACCTACATACACATTAACAGACATTATACACACCCACATACATATTAACCCCTTCTGTACCGGCGACGTATTCTTAACACTATTCTAGCTATATTTAGATGATTGTGTGCAGTTTAAGAAGGATCTGTGGTAGTAAAAAGGGTCAAGTGAGATCATTCGAAGTTTGTTAATGCTGGAGGCCCTTTTGAAATTGAATAAAATCGTCTAATAGTAACCAAAAGAGAATATAAAGTACGTAGCCGGTACAGAAGGGGTTAACAGACATATACACCCCCACATACATATTAACAGACATTATACACACCCACATACATATTAACAGACATATACACCCCCACATACATATTAACAGACATATGCACACCCATATACACTTTTTCTTCTTATTTTATATAGCTCGTCCCCGATGTTTCTGATTCCCCAGGACTGACCTTTGCATCGGCGCAACCTCAAAGTATGTAAGTCCTAGGGAAAGTCAGAGTATAAGGAAAGTAATGGAGACAGTGGAGAGACATCTACCCCACCTCCTTAAGGGGGGTGACTTGATTTTTATATTTTTCTCCTTTTCTCTCTTGTTCTGGCTTGTATCCATTCGGCCCCATTCAGCCAACTATTTTAAGACGTTTATCCCCATCTAGGTGTCGATTTCTTCCTGGCGAGCGAGAGCGAGCCAGCATTATATGAAGAAATCCGGCTTCGCCGGAGACATTTTACTACCGAAAAATGTACAAATTTAGCCTGCTGTCAAAAACATTTTTAAAATATCCTGGCTCGCTACCGCTCACCAGTAAAAAATTGACACCTGGATGGGGATAAACGTCTTAAAACAGTAGGCTGAATGGGGCTAAATGGATACAAGCCAGAGAAAGAGAGAAAAGGTGAGAACAAAAAGCAGGTGACCCCCCTTAAACCCTTCTGTACTAGCGATGACTTTTTAACTGTATCCTGGCTACTATTGGACAATTGTATACAGTTTTAAAAAGGGCCTCCAGCAATTATCAGGCTTCAAACTATCTCACTTAACCCTTTTTACTACCAGAGATGCTTCTTAAACTGCAAAAATCGTCTAAATATAGCTAGAATAAAATTTAAGAGACGTCGCCGGTACACAAGGTGTTAACCCTCCTTCCTGCACATTATTTAATGACACAAGTATGATTTCGATAAGAATTTGAGGCGCCCCCAATAGGTCCCTATAACGTATCTACGTATGGTTAAGCATTTATAATCGGATAATTCAATGTTGAATATTTTTTGTTTAGAATAATATGGCTGTTGTTGGATATAATAGCCATAAGAGTTATAGCTGAATAATATAGCTGTTGTTGGATATAATAGACATAAGAGTTATAGCTGAATAATATAGCTGTTGTTGGATATAATAGCCATAAGAGTTATAGCTGAATAATATAGCTGTTGTTGGATATAATAGCCATAAGAGTTATAGCTGAATAATATAGCTGTTGTTGGATATAATAGCCATAAGAGTTATAGCTGAATAATATAGCTGTTGTTGGATATAATAGACATAAGAGTTATAGCTGAATAATATAGCTGTTGTTGGATATAATAGCCAAAAGAGTTATAGCTGAATAATATAGCTGTTGTTGGATATAATAGCCATAAGAGTTATAGCTGAATAATATAGCTGTTGTTGGATATAATAGCCATAAGAGTTATAGCTGAATAATATAGCTGTTGTTGGATATAATAGACATAAGAGTTATAGCTGAATAATATAGCTGTTGTTGGATATAATAGCCATAAGAGTTATAGCTGAATAATATAGCTGTTGTTGGATATAATAGCCATAAGAGTTATAGCTGAATAATATAGCTGTTGTTGGATATATAGACATAAGAGTTATAGCTGAATAATATAGCTGTTGTTGGATATAATAGCCATAAGAGTTATAGCTGAATAATATAGCTGTTGTTGGATATAATAGCCATAAGAGTTTAAGCTGAATAATATAGCTGTTGTTGGATATAATAGACATAAGAGTTATAGCTGAATAATATAGCTGTTGTTGGATATAATAGCCATAAGAGTTATAGCTGAATAATATAGCTGTTGTTGGATATAATAGCCATAAGAGTTATAGCTGAATAATATAGCTGTTGTTGGATATAATAGACATAAGAGTTTATAACTGAATAATATAAGCTGTTGTTGGATATAATAGCCATAAGAGTTATAGCTGAATAATATAGCTGTTGTTGGATATAATAGCCATAAGAGTTATAGCTGAATAATATAGCTGTTGTTGGATATAATAGCCATAAGAGTTATAGCTGAATAATATAGCTGTTGTTGGATATAATAGCCATAAGAGTTTATAGCTGAATAATATAGCTGTTGTTGGATATAATAGCCATAAGAGTTATAGCTGAATAATATAGCTGTTGTTGGATATAATAGCCATAAGAGTTATAGCTGAATAATATAGCTGTTGTTGGATATAATAGACATAAGAGTTATAGCTGAACATGGATAAACATAATAATATAGCTGTTGTTGGATATAATAGACATAAGAGTTATAGCTGAACATGGATAAACATAATAATATAGCTGTTGTTGGATATAATAGACATAAGAGTTATAGCCGAACATGGATAAACATAATAATATAGCTGTTGTTGGATATAATAGACATAAGAGTTATAGCTGTTGTTGGATATAATAGCCATAAGAGTTATAGCTGTTGTTGGATATAATAGCCATAAGAGTTATAGCTGAACATGGATAAACATAATAATATAGCTGTTGTTGGATATAATAGCCATAAGAGTTATAGCCGAACATGGATAAACATAATAATATAGCTGTTGTTGGATATAATAGCCATAAGAGTTATAGCCGAACATGGATAAACATAATAATATAGCTGTTGTTGGATATAATAGCCATAAGAGTTATAGCTGAACATGGATAAACATAATAATATAGCTGTTGTTGGATATAATAGCCATAAGAGTTATAGCTGAACATGGATAAACATAATAATACGGCTGTTGTTGGATATAAGACATAAGAGTTATAGCCGAACATGGATAAACATTGTTACTGGTTTGATAATGGAGAGATAACTGGATAGGCAAGTTGATGAGGGTTGTATTGTCGTTTCTAAAAGGCAGTATCACCCAAGGGATGTTTCCGTCAATATATACGGGCAATTGTAGCCTGGCCTGTTCAAAATTTAAATTTATTAGCAATCAGCCACCTAATATATTCTATTCAGTCTAATTTCCGATGCCAGTGTGAAAGAGCCTCAAAATATTTCGAGAAAAAGTTGTTCATCGAAAATTGCCGTAAAATATTTCGTCTGACACCAGCTTGATGTACAATAAAATGGGATAAATGGTTGTAAGACTTTGAGCTTTAGCAGATAGTTATGGACAAAACAACATATATACAATTTATATAGAGTGTCACTGGGTTAAAGTTACTAATAATAGGAAAAGTTGTATATACGAGGTTAATAGCTGTGTCTCTTCAGGCGTGACTTATTATTATTTTTGTTTTATCTAACCCCTTTCTACCTCATGTTTTGCCCCATTAGATGATAGCTTAAAACGTTCGCCCCATTAGGTTTGCTGATTATATTACCTTTTGCCCCATTTCTTAAGCAATATTAAGACAGTTCGTCTCCTTAAGGTGTCGATTTTTTTCTGACAATTATATTCAATTTAGGAAAGAATTTTGGAAGGCAGACGGTTAATTAGGATACATTTTTACCTTACCTCTTTGATTAGAGATCCTTCCTTAACTGCATACAATTATACAATAATAGAAAGAACACAAACAATAAGAACGCGTCATCGTATAATAATAATAAAATATTAATGTCTTTTATTAAGCGCAATTTATCTTAGTCGAGATTCTTAAGCACTGTAGTAGCCAACAGAGAACTTTACCCCATTTCTCTGCTCAGGGGAAATGGTACAGGCTACAAGGGTATGCGAAAAACCTTTATTCCTGAGCTGGGGTTTGGACTTAGGTCTCCCGGGTGGAAGACTGAGACCAAGTGTATATAGATAATGACTGAGATTCTCTTCACTTCACTACCGAGCCGGTAGATAATAAAATAAAATGACTTCCTGGTATCCGAAATTAACAGGCACGTAAATCACTATATAGTATTATTATGTTACCTCCACCAACCGACTTTACTCCTAAACTCAATTAATGAAATCAACAAATACATGTGGCAGTCCAGGGATTCGAACCTAGGATGCTCACACCGAAGTTCAGTGCATTTATCCATTGCGCTACGAAGACAGTTCGTACCTCAAATTGGCAGGCACGTAAATTATTATATAGTATTAGGTGAACATTGTTAATAAGTTTGCCTTTTTCGCGTGGGTCGCGAAGCTAAAGACTAATTATGAAAACCATCACTTAATTGATTTCAATGCCGTCAAGACCCACAGATTAAGCCAGCCATAATTATGATACTCAGAAGAAAGGGAAATTCCTTTATTCTGCTGCGCTCACGGTACCCACCAATAAGTACAATATACAGTATCTATATACAGTATATATATGTATATATATATATATATATATATTTATATATATATATATATATATATATATTATATTATATTATAATGTGTGTGTGTGATTTGGTTTTTGAACATAATCTTAACGTGTTTAATTCCTCATTGGAATAGTTAATACATAATGAGTTTATTCCTGTTTGATAATAAAAGTTGTAAAGATTTATGCAGCCTACTCGTCTCTGTTCATCCCCTTGTTTGTTTCCTAGATCGTGAGCAAAGTATTAACATTTACAAACGAACAATTATCGCGAAATTAGAAAAATACCTGTGCTGGGTACCTACATAAAATAATCAGCTTTTCTTCAACTCTCTCTTTCTTCCGTGGTAACAAAACAGCTACACAATTATATATATTTTGTTCGTACAGTATATAATTATTATCTACTCGCCCGCCACGTTAATAGTTTAAGGGAGCCCACCTCGCTTTTGTTCTCGTTCTCTCCCTCTCTCTTTGGCTTGTATCCATTCGGCCCCATTCAGCCTACTGTTTTATGACGTTTACCCCCATCCAGGTATCAATATTTTCCTGGTGAGCGGTAGCGAGCCAACATATACAGTATATATATATATATATATATATATATATATATATATATATATTTTGAGAGAGAGCAAGCTAAATTTGTAAATTTTTCGATGGAAAAATGTCTCCGGCGAAGCCGGATTTCTCCATACAATGCTAGCTCGCTATCGTTCGTCAGGAAGATATCGACACCTTGATGGGGATAAACGTCTTAAAACAGTTGGCTGAATGGGGCCGAATGGATACAAGCCAGAGAAAGGGAGAGAAAGATAAAAAAGCAGTTGACCCCCCTTAATAATAATAATAGTATGGTATGGAAGAGGTCAAGTTATAATATATATAACCAGTGACGTTTCCTGTTAATTACACAACGTTGTGGTTGCTGCTGCACACCTGTTCACTTGTGCTGCTCTAACTCCTCAAAGGTTAAGCGGTTAGGGGGTCACCTGATTTTTTCTCCTTTTCTCTCTCTCTCTCTGGCTTGTATCCATTCGGCCCCATTCAGACTACTGTTTTATGACGTTTATCCCCATCCAGGCGTCGAATTTTTTCCTGGCGAGCAATAGCGAGCCAGCATTGTATGAAGAAATCCGGCTTTGCAGGAGAAATGTTTCTATCGAAAAATGTATAAATTTAGCCTACTGTCAAAAAATATTTAAAACAAATCGACACCTGGATGAAGATAAAGGTCTTAAAACAGTAGGCTGAATGGGGCCGAATGGATACAACCCAGAGAGAGAGAGAGAGAGATAAAAAAAAACTGAGGTGGGCCCCCTTAAGGTACACTGGAGTAATAACATCACTTGTAAGGCGGAATCTTTACCTCACTAGATGCTGATTTTCAACTATTGATTAAACATTATTAGAAGCCGCTATGTCTCTCTACCAAACTAATGCCAAGTTATTACAATTGATTAAAAATAGCAACTTATACCCAGCCTAGGAGTGGGTAGGTGAGTGGGGGGCTTTTACAAATAAAAACTCCAGATATTCTGGACCACAGCCTGTTAAATTTTACAATATGCGCTTCCTTTCCTAAAAAAATCAGTCTGTTGGCCACCACCTCTCCTCCAACATTATGAATCAACTTTTATCCAAAAAGTGAATTGTTTATATATGGGTATCAAATAAACGTAGCTATTTATGACATTTCATTCATAAACTGCTTACAACAGTCACAAATTGGCGATCGCATAATCTCTCCAACATATGAAAGTATGCGTTAGAGGTAAAATTGGTATAGGATGTGGGAGGTAAATTGCTATAATGGCTGCCTGAGCGTTGTTGTTGGGATAGTGGTGGTATGTGGGAGGTCAGGGCAGGGCAGGTCGTGAGGCGATGAGCCAGGCAAGGTTTAGTCTCTGCCTCCTTTCTCTATCTCTCTTCTCTCTCTCTCTCTCTCTCTCTCTCTCTCTCTCTCTCTCTCTCTCTCTCTCTCTCTCTCTCTCTCTCTCTCTCTCTCTCTCTCCGTGTGTTTATTTGTTTGTTTATAGTGGATAACAAAGGAAATTATCACGAGTGCTCCTAAGCCATTGGTCTAATGATAGCCAGAATAAACTGTCAAAACGCGTCATAATCCTCAATGGGTTTCTCTAGAAATTGTTCATCAATTCTTGTCCCCGAATGTACATACAGTCACCTGCAGTTAAAGGTGGTACACATTATATTGAGTACATTTGACACACTAATTAAATTTAAAACAAATATAACCGAGTCAGTGTTTTCCCTCATTCATTATTCAGTATCAGATTGTATCATATGTCAGTGTACTGTAGTCCTACCATATGATAGTGCTGGCGACTGCACAGTCAAGAACATTAATCGCTACGCACTCATTTGAATCAGTATCGAACGCAAACAAAACTATACAATACATTATTATAAGCCAGGTGATTCTGATGTTGGTTTTTGAAGTTTCAAAGATTGGAATTGGTGTAAGTTGAGATCATATATTATAAGGTGAGGACTTTCGAGTACAATACATGTGGCCACACAAGGAACTAGAGTTCTCGAAAAGGGTCTCTAGCCCTGACCTTATACTTGACTTGCAGTGTGCTGGCTTCATAATCCAGTAGGTTTGATAGTCTCTGCAGTCCTTATGTTAACTACTGTGGCCACACTGGACTGGCTTGTGGGAACCAAGAAGTGACCATTCCTCGGATGAGACACACGAGTTACATGGGCTGTTAAGGACTTTCTCCGAGGCTCTCCTAATTATGTGCAGTTGTTGTGAGCCGTAATAAGTATACACCTACTTGAATGTCTGGCCGGTTAACGCAAAGTTCTAAAACATCTACTACTACTACTACTACTACTACTACTACTAATACTAATACTGCTAAAATAGACACTTAAATGGCACGAAAGGTCTTGCCAAACTAATGGTGCGAATGTTTTTAAATCTCAAAACTAATGGGGCTAAGCGTGAGGGAGAAAGGGGTCCAGACCCCCCCCCCCCCCCTCCCCCCATTCACCCCTCCCCCCCACACACAGTATCGTACCATGCAAAACTCCACATACCAGAGTGTATACACAAGTTATATCCGACAAAAGAATTATTCACAGCTGGTGAGTCAAACGAAAGGTGTAAAAGGAAAGGGATCAGGAAGTCTGTTGATCTTCACGAGAGCGAGTACACGAAATTACAATGTTTATGGTATGCGATAATAGGATTATCATCGAATATATCTAATAGCAAGAACAGCAGAGCAAATAATATAATACAGAAGTGTCAAGGTGAAGATATAAAACTATGTAATAGTGAATAAGAAATATAAAAATAAGTTTATTACAACGTTAATACTATGACAATATCTACAGCAATTATACGGAAACATTCTATAGTGGAACTCATAGGGGAGGTTTTTATTTTGTGTCCTACTCCTCCAGCA
The DNA here is from genome assembly GCA_032716605.1 of Paralithodes platypus. Taxonomy (NCBI): domain Eukaryota; kingdom Metazoa; phylum Arthropoda; class Malacostraca; order Decapoda; family Lithodidae; genus Paralithodes; species Paralithodes platypus. Next base: position 23,331,524 of record CM064581.1, on the reverse strand, counting down.
ATCTTAAAATTTCACCCCCTTGACCCACTTTCAAGATAATTTTGTACCGGCCGAAGGCCGGTTACTCCTAAATTACAGGCTCGCTATCGCTCGCCAGGATAAAATCGAAATCTAAATGGCACGAAAGGTCTTAAAACGGGGCAAACGTCTTAACATATCAAAAGCAATGGGGCTAGACATGAGGGAGAAAAGGGTCTAGAAAAAAGTCCCTCAAGTGGAAATCTCACCTTCATGAGCGAAAACAAAAATGAAAGTGACTCTTACAAGAAAGTTGTATTATAGGGTAAATATTTCTGTGATTAATCAACATTATAAGCACAATTACATGCTCTTTTGCTGTGAAATGTGATCTTGTTTTGATTACAAACCGTCAATGTCACAACACATTGTGGGCACGAATCTTATTTTTGGGTATCACTCTGTTTGGGCACAACATATATTGTAGACGAATTATATGTACAGTATACGAAACGTCCCAGCTACCCACCTCCCTCTTCCACCCCACTGTCCATCCCCTGCAATGCCCCACCTTCCCTTCCCCTTACCCATATCTGGACCCCCTCGTAGAACTCTCCGAGAACCCCCTACATTGCCTCCCACCACTAAGTTTCCTCCTTGTGGAGCCCTCCTATGGGACGTCTTTGGTGTTACACATTAGGATAATTCCATAGGGGGCTCCTAAAGTAAAGGCCCCCCTCCCCCCCTCTGCCTGCCACTCCACCAACCCATGCGAAACTTCTTTATTCCCCAATCCACTCCAACGCGAACAAGAGAGAGACTCCTGATGCTTGACCTCCGCCTTGCAACGGAGGTCAGAGAATCCCATAACCTCCAACACTCGAGTGAAAGCAAGGAGAGAGGATATAATGACAGGGTCAGCCTAATAGCGACGAAAGCCAACTAAACAAACCCCCTCCCCTGACCTCAGTGCTTGAGAGTGAAAGCTAGAATGCCACAGTCACACGAGCGATTTTTCCGGAGACTTTCAACCTGCATCCATATTGCTGGCAGATTAGAGACTCTTCATCTTAAGATATAGACAAATACACTGATGTTACATGGTTTAAACTATCTGATTACTAGCAAATCCTGTACTCTGCACTATCCAGACCCGAGTTGCCGAGAAAAGATGCCGGAAAATACGTGTGGTGTGACTGTGGTTGTAATATTGAGGAGGCCACGGGGTTAAGAGGCTGGGGTGGCGTGTGTGTGTCATGGAGGGAGAGTGAAAGGCAGCATGACAGAGTGGGGTGCGAAAGATGTAATGAGGTAAGCGGCGTAATGGAACCTTGCATCAATCATTGCTTCGGCGGGAGGGTAATGGAGTGAGGAAGGGTTATACTGCTGACCCTGAGAACCTGGTTGAAGAGTCGGAATAGTAGTAGTAGTAGTAGTAGTAGTAGTAGTATGTCTTGTGGTTGAAACAGTTGTATAACAGTAGTAACATTTGTGTTGTTAGGTATAAAAAATATATCAGTGATTGAGAACTACGGAGGTATTTTCGGTGTAAATAGTATGCTCTACTATTTATAGTAGTAGATTGGTCCCTATGTGTGACACAGAGGGTAGGTCCCAGAGGAGAGCCCCTGTACCCTGGCTGACTCTTCCCCAGTGGTTGAAATGTTACCTCGATTATTCTAGGCATTTTGGGAGTTATAGAGGTTGGCTGTCAAGAGTTTTGGCCTAATAATAATGAATAGACTATTGTGATGGGAAGCAATGGAGGATTGTCCCCGGGGTTGAACTAGAGGTGCCCCTCTGATGGGTCCCGATTTGTAGGGTAGGATGTGTGGTGGGACACTGGGGGGGATGGAAGGAGGGGTGGAGGAGATAGACGGATGGGAGGGTAGGTGGGATGGTTTACTTATAAGCAACACCCATACAGAGAGCCCTAGAGGGGGACAGTACAGTTTTATACCATTTATGTTTCGTACACATAGGTTTTATACCATTTATGTTTCGTACACATAGGTTTTATACCATTTATGTTTCGTACACATAGGTTTTATACCATTTATGTTTCGTACACATAGGTTTTATACCATTTATGTTTCGTACACATAGGTTTTACCATTTATGTTTCGTACACATAGGTTTTATACAATTTATGTTTCGTACACATAGGTTTTATACCATTTATGTTTCGTACACATAGGTTTTATACCATTTATGTTTCGTACACATAGGTTTTCTTCCACACTCTACCCACGTTTTCAGCCAAAAACTTAAATTTATAGCCATTATGTTTTTGTAACGTTTTGTGATAAAGGCGAGTTGGCATGACGCAACAAAATTGTCTACAATTGTATTAACATTAAATAATTGTTTATCTACTAGTCGTAGTGCATCAATCACATTGTATATTTTGTTTCATCGTTATTATAATCACCTTATACTATTGCTTCCCTTGCATATTAACTCCTTCAACAGATCTTGCTTTACATTTGCTAGTTTTGTACTCCAGTTTGGAATATTATAGTCGACTTAATTTATTATTTATCAAAATAGTCAAGTTGTTTTCTCATTGATTCAATCTGATATATTGTAGTTGTATATTTGTTTCATTCATGCTCTCGAATATGAACGGTATGATATATTTTAGCTGCGATGCTTTTGTTGTGATAGTATACCACATTGTGTAGTAAGTGCACGTTTTTCTGAAATACATATTTTATTGAAGTTACTGAATTCTGTTTATGTCTCATTCACTCTTATGCAGTCTTGTACAAATGTGTCTTCATTTTGCCGTCATCATTATATTTTCACTCCGTTTCACTTTCTTATCGATTTTCTAATAAAATTTACAAATTAATACAAAGGAAAGCAAAAATCAACAGATCTACTTATATTCCTTTGCCTCTCAACTTTCCCTTCATAAATGCTGAGGGGCACAGGGCCTTGGGTGGGGCTTTGGTTTCCCGGGCGTTTCCGCACCTTCCTCAGCTCCCTGCCTTGGAGTGGCTTCGGTCACCGGGGCTTTATTAGTGGTAAGCGGGGATGGTTCTGTGGGTGCGCTCGGTTATGGCCTTGGCCTTGCTCGGGACCTTGGGGCTGCTTGGCCAGACAGCCTGGGGAAAAGCAATAACAACAGATCTACTGATTCTCACTCGGCTGTTTCTTCATAGTTAGGGATTGTGAATGGAACGGCACTGTAGAAAGTGTGTGTTCAAATGTAAGCAAATGATACACATAAGAAGTGTTCCGATCATTTTTGTTTTCAAATTAGAACACGCAACTTTTGAAACACTTCTTTGTGTGTATTATTTTGTGTTACATATCAACACACAGTGTTTGTAACATAATGAAAAGTAACATAAATTAGAACATATAATTGACGGCTACCGAGTTTCAAGCTATAAGGAAGTTTGAATTGAAGACATAGATATTTAACATAATTATCAGCTATAAAATGGTTGTAGTACCTTTATAAATACAATACATAAAATCCAATTCAACATACATTTTATCCATCAGAAGCTTACATTACTATTGCATATTGTTACTATCAATACTTACGGAGCCAACTTAATTATAGCGTGAAACTCGCAAGTGGTCAATAGCAGAAAGGGAAGGTGAGGGATTGGGAAAAGAAGGAGTTGTAGATAGGGAAGGTGAGGGATTGGGAAAAGAAGGAGTTGCAGATAGGGAAGGTGAGGGATTGGGAAAAGGAGTTGCAGATAGGGAAGGTGAGGGATTGGGAAAAGAAGGAGTTGTAGATAGGGAAGGTGAGGGATTGGGAAAAGAAGGAGTTGTAGATAGGGAAGGTGAGGGATTGGGAAAAGAAGGAGTTGTAGATAGGGAAGGAGAGGGATTGGGAAAAGAAGGAGTTGTAGATAGGGAAGGTGAGGGATTGGGAAAAGAAGGAGTTGCAGATAGGGAAGGAGAGGGATTGGGAAATGAAGAAATTACAGATAGGGAAGGAGAAGGATTGGGATAAGAAGGAATTACAGATATGGAAGGAGAAGAATTGGGATAAGAAGGAATTACAGATATGGAAGGAGAAGGATTGGGAGAAAAAGGAATTACAGATAGGGAAGGAGAGGGATTGGGGATAAGAAGGAATTGTAAAGAGGGAAGGATAGGGATTGGGGAATAGTACCTGAGGAATAGTATCTTGCTCATTTAATTAAATGACTTGGTTTCATCGCAATTACAAAACAAAATCTGGATCCCCTTCTACCTCACGCTTAGCCCCATTACTGTTGAGGTGTTATTACGTTCGCCCCATTAGTTTGACCTTTTCACCCTATTTCTTTGTCAATAGTTTTGAGTTTGCTCTCTATACCTCTACCAAACTTAATACAAAATATAACAGACTAATGGGGCGCTCGTCTTTAAATGTCAACACTAATGGGGCTAAACGTGAGGGAAAAGGGGTCCACAACAAATCTAAACCCACCACTTAAACTATTCTGTATATATATATAGTGTGTTGGGTGGTATGTTTCCCCTCACTCACGTCTTACAATAATGACTTTACTCCATCTGTTCACTCTGTATCCTTCACGCATTTTTGTCTTGCAGTTTGACATTCTCAGTCTTGCAATCTTCATGCATGTCTTGCTCTTCTGTACTTCAGTTCTGTACAAAATTACACATTTCTTAAGTTTTGTCTCTTAATTATTATATTATTTTTTAGTTTGCTCCGTAGATGTGTATCAAGCTTAAAATAGCATTCCCAAGGTCACCCCTCGAAATAAATTTGTAAATTTGTTGGTAGAAATTTGTCCCACCCGAAAGCCGGTTCCTCCTAAATTACAGGCTTGCTGTCGCTCGTCAGGATTAAATCTAGAATGCACCTAAATGGTACGGAAGGTCTTATATTAATTGACTCACCGGACACTGGAGACAAGACTCGTACAGTCACGCTCAGAAGTCCGGTACAGTCGCGCTAATAAGTGATGTCTCGGCACCAATTATGTTTTGATCAATAATTGGTATCAGGAATATCTAAGCTTCATTTCTTCATGTGGAGTGAAATATACAAACATGTTCCTACACTTACCCACCCTATTCAACATCTGACAGACATCAATACAGCACAGAGCAAGCCAAACGTAATGACAGCTGGGACATGACTTATTAGTGCGACCGTACCACCTTCAACGATTTTCCTCTCTTGATGTAAGAATTTAATACTGCTCCAAAGACCTGACTTAAAGGGAGGGTTTTAGTTTGTTCCCTAGACCTCCATCAAGCTTAAACTTATACCTTCTAGACTCCCTTTCAAGATAAATGTTTACATTTTTCGGTAGAAAAATGTCCAGGCCGGAGGCCCATTCCTCTCAAATTACAAGCTTGCTATCGCTCGCCACGAAAATAATCGACACCCAGATGGTATGAAAGGTCTTAAAATTGACAGAAATGTGGCGAAAGTTCTTAAAATCGTCAAACTAATGGGGCGAACGTCTTAAAATTTCAAAAGCAATGGGGCTAAACATAAGGGAGAAAGGGGTCCAGACAAAAATCCTCAAGTAGAAATCTCCCCTTAAGCTGCTAGTCTATAGAGGAAATCCGCCATGTCTGCTCACCACCTTCTTATATACAGTATATATACTGTATATTGTACTGGAAAGACAATATAGTTAGATAATGTAGCTATAGTTAGTTAAGGCACCACTATTGAATGGGACTGTACCGGTGATCTAAGAGTGAGAGTGGTCGAGCATGGTCTGAGAAAGAAAGTGTTGATATCTCTCTCTCTCTCTTTCTCGAGTAGTAATCAATGGTGTTTCTTCTGAGATGACTCTAGTAACTGCTGGAGTTCCACAGGAATTTGTCCTTGTCATTGATATACGGTATATGAAGTGGGCCATCTACAGAATATTGGCCTGTTGAGTGTGCTCTACAAGTCTGGAGAAAAAAGCTCAGAAATTATTGGGTTTAAGAGGTAATTTAAGTATAGAAATGAGAAAATAGTCCTCGCACTCTACAATACTCTGATACGGCCTCGTCTGGAGAATGCTGTTTAATTCTGATCTCAAACACTCAAGAAATATATAGAGCGACTGGAAAGAGTACAAGCTAGTGCTACAAAGCTTATTCCATCGGTTAGAAGACTGAGCTATGAGGACCAGTTGAGAGCTCTTGACCTCTCTCCGTTGGAGACACGCAGACCTCGAGGTCAGCTCATTGAAGTATTTAAACTACTTAATGGGTTCGACAATGTGGATTATAGCAAAATATTTAGCCTGAATATGAATACAACACGCAACCATGGCTGGAAATTATAATTGAAAAAGGTTCTGCACTAGTATTTGTGGAAACTTTTTCACATACAAGATGTGTTTTACCTGGAACAAACTTCCCTGAAGTAGTAAGCAGTTCTTCAGTGGAGAAGTTGAAGAAGAGAGTAGCTAGTTTTTGTGCACACTGTAACGAATGTAGTGCACTAAACAGTCTCTCTCCTTCCACTTCGAGTATCTCCCCAGAATGGGCCGCAAGGTCTCCGAGATACTAACGATTCCTTGTAACTCCTTGTAGCTCTATCTGGGTGTACATATTTGTGGTGTGTGTGTGTGTGTGTGTGTTTATTTACGTCGTTATATCTGCGTGTATAAAAGTAGAGTGAGATAATGTGTGGAATGTGTGCGCGCGCCAGTGTAAGGTGGCATTGTGTGTGTGTGCGTGCGTGTGTGGTGTATATACTGCATGTGACGTTAGCGGCCAAGCAATGAGGCAATGCGAGGCACAATCCGAGAATCATTAATATTTTGTGCAAGAGTGTGTGTGTGTGTGTGTGTGTGTGTGAGACTTGGCCGGAATGATGAGTGACAAGAATACACGAATGCACTTGAGAGAGAGAGAGAAAGAGAGAGAGAGAGAGAGAGAGAGAGAGAGAGAGAGAGAGAGAGAGAGAGAGAGAGAGATTTTGATTTTGATTTTGATTTTGATTTTGATTTTGATTTTGATTTTGATTTTGATTTTGATTTTGATTTTGATTGATTTTGATTGATTTTGATGGATTTTGATTTTGCAGTCGATCCATTCCGGGGAGATAGATTGTGGAAAGAGAGAAATTGTTTAGTGCACTACACTCATTACAGAGTGTGCAAAATACTATGAATGGTATTCTTTAACAATTCTTTCCCTTCGCAGGGCCTGTTTTCTGGACCACTTTCTCCCTCATGTTTATCCCCATTAGTTTTCAGATTTTAAGATGTTTGCCTCATTAGTTAGTCGATTTTAAAACTTTCGACCCATTTCTTCGTCAATATTTAGACATTTCGTGCTATTTAGGTGTCGATGTTATCCCTGTCGAACGATAGTGAGCCTGTATTGTTTGAAGAATCGGCCTTCGGCCGGGACATTTTTCTACCGAAAAATTTACAAATTAATCTAGAAGGGGGCTCTAATGGATAATTTTTATTTTTAGTTTAATTTGATGGAGGTCTATGGAGGAAACTAGGAACATAATGAATACATGCAAAAATCGCCCAAAAAGTGAACCATCTCCCCTTAATGGACGAAATAACTTGAACAATGACGTTACCTAGAGAAATAGGAGTGGTAACCCGTGTAATTTCTGTAAACAACACTCATTCCCACAATATCCGTTCCCAATTAGGCTGCGACGGGAAAGAATTGTTTAAGAATACTACCCTATCTACTCTCTTCATGAACTGTTCTACTGAAGAACTGCTTGCAACTTCGGAGGGAAGTTTGTTCCAGGTAGAACAGATCTTTTATGTGAACATTGTTCCATATATACTATTATTTTTATAGTGCTAAGCCTTTTCCATTGTAATTTTCAGCCATGGTTGCATGTTGTATTCATATTAAGGCTAACATTTTTGCTATAATCCACATTAATCATTTTAAAAACTTCAATGAGCTGACCTCGTAGTCTGCGTGTCTCCAATTGAAAGATATCAAGAGCTATCAACTGGTCCTCATAGCTCAGTCTTCTAATTGATGGAATTAGCTTTGTATCCCTAGCTAGTACTTTTTCCAGTCGCTCTATATCTTTATTGAGTGCTGGAGACTAGACTTGAACAGTATACTCCAGGAGAGGCCGTATCAGAGCGTTGTAAAGTGTGAGGACTATTTCCTTATTATTATACTTAAATTGCCTCTTAATATAGTCCAATAATTTAGTATAAGCTTTCTTCTCTACTTCAATGCACTACTTGAAAAACTTCAAGTCACTGTTAATCAGAACACTTAAATCCTTTTCCAAGTCAGTCATTTCCAGAGGCATTCCCAAGAATAGCCTGACTTGGAGTTTGCCTGGCTGATATGCATCACAGTGTTAAAGGGGGATTGTTCACTTTTTGGGCAATTTTTGCATGTATTCATTATTTTTCTAGTTTCCACTCTAGACCTCCATCAAATTAAAAAAAAAAACATCCATTAGATCCCCCTTCTAGAATAATTTGTACATCTTTCGGTAAACAAATTTCCCGGCCGAAGGCCTATTCTTCCAACATTACAGGCTCACTATCGTTCGCCAGGGAAAAAATTGACACCTAAATAGCACGAAAGGTCTAAATATTGACGAAGAAATGGGGCGAAAGGTCTTAAAATCGACTAACTAATGGGGCAAACATCTTAACATCTGAAAACTAATGGGGCTAAGCATGAGAAAGAAGGGGCCCAGAAAAGCGGCCCATCTCCCCTTAAGGGGAGGCATTCGTTATCTTCTGGAACTCCTTCTTCTTCATGCTTAGCACTGTTAGTTTCTGGAACTCCTTCTTCTTCATGCTTAGCACTGTTAGTTTCTGGAACTCCTTCTTCTTCATGCTTAGCACTGTTAGTTTCTGGAACTCCTTCTTCTTCATGCTTAGCACTGTTAGTTTTTTTTATTTTTCATGACTTTCGCCAAATTAGTTTGGCGATTTTAAGACCTTTCACCCCATTTCCTTGTAATGTTTACGACATTTTGTGCCATTTGGTGTCGATTTCATCCTGGTGAGTGATAGCGAGCTTGCAATTTGAGAGGAACCGATCTTCGGGCGTGACATATTTCTACCGAAAAATTTGCAAACTAATCTCGAAGGGTGGTTCTGGGGTATTTTTTTAGCTTGATGAAGATCAAGGGAGGAAACTATATAATATTGATAAATAGAAAACAAAACAATAGATAAAACCTCCCCATAAATTAGCTTTAGTATAGTATTTTAAAAGATGCTGGAAGATAAAGTAACGAGCTAATTCCCATTTAATTTCAGAAAGGTCAATATTAGTTTCTGCTTATTTCGTTTATAAATGTATAAGGAAGCACTATAGTGAGGTTTAACCTTTTCAGAACCGCTGAGGTACTTTTCAGTTTACTCAGACTACTAATAGACGATTGTATTCAGTTCAGGAAGAGCTTTAAACAAATATAAGGTTTCAAACTTTCTCGATTGACTCTTTTGCCTACCGCAGATCCTTCCTAAGCTACATAAAATCGTCTAGATATAGCTATAACACAATAAAATAGAAGTGACCGGTACTGAAAGGGTTAACACTATTTCGGTAAAGCTAGGCAAGACTTTTGAATGACCTTGTTTGGTTTCTCTGGATTCATGTCGGAGAGAGAGCCATTGCTATAGTATTGTGCTCGCTATTGTAATGACAGAACACTAATTCCATACCCAGTATATTTAAGGAGAGTTTTTCCCCCCTTCTTCGCCCTCATGCTTAGCCCTCATGCTTAGCCGCATTAGTTTTCAGATTATAAGACGCTCGCCCCATTAATTTGGCGGTTTTAGACCTTTCGTCCCATTTCTTTGTCAGTAATAAGAGCTTTCGTACCATTTAGGAACCGATTGTTGCAATGGCGAGTTTGAAATGTGTTGTTTGTCTGCAATTTTCTCCTTTATGCTTCAAATTCAGTAATAATTTGGCTGCATAAAATAATCTACCTTCAATCTATCTGAGACACTATCGCAAATGAACCTTGGAAGGTTTCCAGAAATACGAAAAATTGCAGATAATTAACCCTTTCGAGATCCAATACGCATTTTTTTATTTTCCGCCTATAATTAGACAATTTTATTGAGATTAGGAAGAGATGTGGAAGGGTTCATTGAGATAGAGTCTTTACCCATATAAATCCCACAGATTCTTCTTAAACTGTTTAAGATCGTCTAATGATAGCCAGAATAAACGGTCAACATGCTTCACAATCTTCAAAGGGTAAAAATTATATCACTTATAAAAACAAAAATTACGAGCAAGGTGCCAGAAATACAGTTGTAGATTAACCCTTTCAGTACCGGTGTCCTTTTAACATGGCTGTGGCTACTATTAGACGATTTTATTAAACTTAAAAAGGGCCTCCAGTAATCAACAGGCATCGAACTCTCTCACTTAACCATCTTCACTACCACGTGTCCTTCTTAAGCTGCACAAAATCGTCTAAAAATAGCCAGAATATAATGTAAAATACGCTGCCGGTACAGAAGGGGTTAGACCTGAAGGAAAACGATACAATAAAAGTTGAAGATTAATAAATGAGGACAAAAGTTGGAGATGAGGTGAAGGTATTGAGGGATAAGCCTTTACAACGGCAATTCTTATCTACATTCTACTTTTCCTATTTTTCTGAAGAGTGTAGAGAGGGGAGAAGGGGTGATGGAGAGAGAGGAACTGTTGGAGTGGCTTTAGTGGTATATAAATTGCCCCGTGTATCGCCGTGTCCGGGTCAGGTGGTTTGACTTACCATTCTGACCGTGGGAGTAATTTTGGCTACTTTCCCACGCTGACACCAGGGAGAGAGAGAGAGTTACAAAGAATAGTTGGTACCTCAAAAACCTTGCGGTCCAGTCCAGGAAGATACTTTAGAGGAGGTTATTAGTTTGCTCCCTACACCACCATCAAGCTTAAAAAATACCCCCAAACCCACCTTCGAGATAAATGTTTACATTTTTCGATCGACAAAATTAATGTCCGAACCGAAGGCCGGTTCTTTCTAAATTGCAGTGATTTGTGACTCCTAAATGGTACGAAAAGATTTAAAATTCACAAATGGGGAGGAAGAGCTTAACATAGCGAAACTAATAGGGCAAACCTCATAGAATCTCAAAACGAACGAGTTAAACATGAGGGAGAAAGGGAATAAAATAAACGCCCCCTGGAAAGAGAGAGAGAGAGAGAGAGAGAGACTGTGAGTTGCACCACACTCGCTGCTGAGTGCAAAGTATTATCTAACCTCTTATTGAATTGGTTTACTAAAGATCTATGTACACCAGCTAACAGAGATTACTGGACAGAACTAAGTTTACTGATGCTATTATTGACATTTTGGAGATAAGTTTGACAAAGAAACCATACAGCTCTTAACTAGCCTGCAAATATATATAACCGGTCTACTAATGTCTTAGTAATACACAGAAGTATAGCTAAAATAACATAATTATAAGTAGCTCTGTATCAGATATCTCTGTTGGCGGCTGTACTTTTTCTGTAGGAAGTTTGCTCCAGGTAGAACAAGTCTTATATGTGGAAAATGTTTACATATGCTAGATACAAGAGTAAACCTCTCCATCTATATTTTCAGTTCCTGAATGCGTTTTTTTTTTTTTATGAGAGAGAGAGGTTTATAAATGTATCCCTATCTATCTATTTATCTCTGTCTGTCCGTTTGTCCGTTTGTCTGTCTGTCTGTCTATGTGTCTGTCCTTTCTGTTTGTCTCTCTCTATACAGTATAGGTGGATACATGTTTTATGAAAATACAATTAGTCCTTTCATACATCATGTTAACCATCCTAAACACACACACACACACACACACACACAACAACTATGCAAGATATGAACCAACTCGTCCTCCTGGTGGGGTTCACTTAAGGGTGCCCACCTCGCCTTTTTTCTCTTTCTCTCCCTCTCTCTTTGGCTTGTATCCATTCGGCCCCATTCAGCCTACTGTTTTATGACGTTTACCACCATCCAGGTGTCAATATTTTCTTGACGAGCGGTAGCGAACTAGCATATATATATATATATATTTTTGTTTTGACAGCTGGCTAAATTTGTACATTTTTCGATAGAAAAATTTCTCCGGTGAACCCGGATTTCTCCATACAATGCTGGCTCGCTATAGCTCGCCAGGAAGAAATCGACACCTGGATGGGGATAAACGTCTTAAAACAGCTGGCTGAATGGGGCCCAATGGATACAAGCTAGAGAAAGAGAGAAAAGGAGAGAAAGAAAAAAAAGCAGGTGACCCCCCTAAAAGCCAGTCAGTGGTAAGAGGAGGTCTTCACGTAAGGTTGTTTTTTCTGGACCCCCTTTTCCCTCATGTTCTTCCCCATCAAATTTTAAAAAGTTTGCAACATTAGTTTGCCGATTTTAAGACCTTTTTCCTCATTTCCTTATCAATTTTAAGATCTTTTGTGCCATTCAGGTGTCAATTTCTTTCCTGGCAAGCGATAGCGAACCTGTAATTTAGGAAGAACTAGTTTCTACCGATAAATGCGCAAATTTATCTCGAAGGGAGGTCTTAGGGGTATTTCTTTAAACTTGGTGGTGGTCAAGGGAGTGAACTGTAAAACCTCCCTTTAACCCCTTCAGTATTGAAGGACTCTTTATTCCATTTTTTTGGGAATGCATTTAAACGATATTTTACAGCTTAGGAAGGAATTATGTTTAGCCTATACTGCATATGTTGAATCGACTATAGACTAAGTTTTGATCTCTAACCTCACCTAACTCAAAAAAGGCTGGAGCAAATGGGATATAAATGTCCACACCCATTTCTAGTAGACTTTCCCCAATTGGTAGAAAATTCAGATGGATTGCTCTCGTCCTGTTAAGTTATGAAGGGGTTGAAGGGCAATATTTATAGCCTAGCTATAGTGGATAGACAATAGTTATCATAACCCCTTGATGATGATGCCGCCTTTTGACTATGGCTATCATTAGATAATTTTATAGAGCTTAGGAAGGATCTGTGGGAATTGAAAGGGTAAAGGCTATCTCGGTTAACCCTTTGACTTCTATATACCCATCCTAATCTGAATATAAGTGTTTAATAATAGCCAGAACACAGCAAATAAATGTTTCACGTAACTTGAAAGAGTTAACTACCTTATGTTCCATTATGCATGTTAAATGTGTTACTTATATATTTTTTCTTTGTTCTCAACAGGTATGGCACTTGGCCGCGCTGCTCTCTTCTCATCCCTGGCTGGCAAACAGCTGAAGGAGGGGAGTGAGCATTATGGACCCTCTTCTCCCTCATGTTTAGCACCAGTAGTTTTGAAGTCTTAAGAAGTTTGCCTCATTAGTTAGCAAATTTAGACCTTTCGCTCCATTTTTTTGTGTCCATAATAAGACCTTTCGTGCCATTTAGGTGTCGTTTATTTCCTGGCGAGCAATAGCGAGCCTGCAATTTAGGAGGAACCGGCAGGACATTTATCTACTGAAAATGTACTAAATGTATTTCGATTAGGGTTCGGGGGAATTTTTTAAGCTTGATGGAGGTCTATGGAGAAAACTAAAACTAAAATAATACATGCCTAAATAAATAATCAAATAATACAAATCCCCTTAGTTCAGTTGCCTAAACATGACCCTGGGACAAGTGCGTGGAACCCGTGGCAGAATTTATTGGCCTGTTGAAGGTATATGGGAAACGTTTGCCAATACATATGGTGTTTATATTCAGAATTTATTGTTCTCACAGGTTTACTTATAGTCCCAAGGTGAGCTTACAAGTTTACCATTTCATAAGATATTTGATCAAGTAAGGTAATTTTCTCTTGTTAGTACTATGCACAAACTTATTATAGCGGTAAATGACAGCCAGCTCTCTTCGTTATTTGTCCCACTTCATGCCTTGGTAATTGTACATGATAAAAAAAAAAAAAAAAAAAATTGACACCATATGAGGAGGATAATTTTATTGACTACATTTCGCATATAGCCTACCTTGTTTTGGTGTATTTGATTAGCCTGATGAAGTATCTGCATAACGTTGTAAATAAAGTGCTCCTCCTCATATGGTGTTTATATTCAATTGTACGTACATTAGCCAATTCGTACGCGCTTGTTCAATTGGCATCGCTAAACAAAATATCCACTTATTATGAGAATAGGGTTACATTTAATGTCAGTTATGTGCCTTGACTTTCGTACATTTTGCCACTGCTTATGAATACATGGTGCCGAGGAACTAAATTGCGGCTCTTCAAAACACTTGGACTCCCTGTCTTGTAATACGGTTACAAAATGTGGACAATTAAAACTGATTTGGAGAGACGCATCAACACTTTTGGTACCAAGTGTCTACACAGGATTGTGGGGTACCATTCGTAGGACCACATATCAAACCAGTGCCTACTCTTTCAAACTGATTCAAGACATATTGGGTGGATAGTTTGTGAGTGCCAGCTTCAGCAGTATGGGCAAGGGACCCTCAAGTCGACCTTGCTCATGCAGTGGCTTTGGTGAGTGACATCCCTGAGTGGAGGAGGCTTCAGGGTAGACTGCGTGACTCCCAGGAATGGAGTCAGAGGGTGAGTGCAGATACGCGCCGTCACAGTGTAGCCTCCCAGTGAGTGAAGTGAATCATACAGTAAACTTGTGAATATACAGTAGCAACTAGGCATTCCGCTCTGCAACCTTGCACCGTACTACCGCCCCTGGGGCACCTATATTTACTACAAGGTTTGGTCACACACGCGCACTAACATACATACATACATACATACATACACACACACATACATACACACACACACACACACACACACACACACGCAATACACACATACACACACACACTCACACAATACACACACATAATACACACACACGCAATACACACACACACACGCAATACACACATCACTCACACACACAGACTACTCCCATACTGTGTTCTCTATGTTCAATTACTGTTTTTATAACACACAGACACAAACACACACACACGCGCAATACACACAAACACACACACACACAGACTACTTGCATCCCTGTGTTCCCTATGTTCAATTACTGTTTTTATAACACACATACAGACATAATCACACACACGCGCGCGCAATACACACAAACACACACACTGTTCTCCAAGTTCAGTGGTTGTTTTTATTCCCCCCCCCCCCCCCCACACACACACGTAAGCTACTATTACCTTTGAGGTGGTAGTTGGTGGTGAGGCTTAAAGCCGGTATCAAACGAGATATTTTATAGTCAACATTCGATGATCAACAGTTTTGGCAACATTTCTAGAACATTTTGCACTTGTATCGAAAACTAGACTGATGGTTGATGAATTGAGGTAACCAACATATTATAAATGTTGACCTCCTTAGCTGCCAGACCAGCGTTGAGGATACTTGTTGGGGGAAAAAGCGCTCGTGTGATACCGGCCTTATGGTACAGATCGCCGGCTACTTTTATGGCTGACGGCATTTGCGCCGTTCAAACACTTTGGTTCATTCTAGTAAATTGCAAAACTGATCCCCTGTCTCTTCGGCTCTTGAAAATAATATTGTTAACCCAAACTGTATACAGTATTATATTATATTATATTATAATATTGTTAACCCATACTGTATACATTATTATATTATATTATATTATAATATTGTTAACCCATACTGTATACATTATTATATTATATTATATTATTGTTAACCCATACTGTATACATTATTATATTATATTATATTATATTATTGTTAACCCATACTGTATACATTATTATATTATATTATATTATAATATTGTTAACCCATACTGTATACAGTATTATATTATATTATTATAATAATATTGTTAACCCATACTGTATACATTATTATATTATATTATAATATTGTTAACCCATACTGTATACATTATTATATTATATTATATTATAATATTGTTAACCCATACTGTATACATTATTATATTATATTATAATATTGTTAACCCATACTGTATACATTATTATATTATATTATTATAACTCTTTTTATACTATTTTCTGCAGTTAATTAATGAAGGATCTATGATAGTAAAAAGGGTTAAGTGAGATAGTGCAAAGCGTGTTTATTGTTAAAGGCCCTTTTTAAACTGCATTAACTCGTGTCTAATTGTAGCCAGAGTAAAGTTATGAAGACAGCACCGGTACTGAAAGGGTTAACCCAATGATTACGTGGGGTTGATAACATAGCCTAGACAAAAATAGGCATGTTTGTACTGAAGGAAATACTTGAAGTCGTTTTAAACATTATTGCTGTGAGAAATATGTCCTACACTTATCTAAATACCCTAATATCTGTCAGAATACAATATAAGAGATGCTATGGAGGGGTGTATAATATGTCCTACACTTATCAAAATACCCTAATATCTGTCAGAATACAATATAAAAGATGTTATGGAGGGGTGTATAATATGTCCTACACTTATCAAAATACCCTAATATCTGTCGGAATACAATATAAGAGATGCTATGGAGGGGTGTATAAAGTAGTGATTGTTGAAGTCTAACACACTCGCCCCATTAATGAAAGCATACTCCTTCAAATAGACTATTACTTGGTTCTTCAAATACGAACTAAGGTTACTTACCATATAACCGCCCATGGTCGAGTGGTTACATTGCCCAAATCTCACAAAAATATCTGGAGTGAGTGGGTTCGAATCCTGGTCAGGATAGCTCTTCACTCCCAACTTGTCCGACATTATCATTACTGTAAGTTTGCTTCTCCAAATAGGCTACCCATGATTATCTCCTTCCTGTTGACTGTTCACATCATCATCTATTAGAAGCTCTCCAGATAATTCACTAAACAAGTTTGTCTCCCACGACCAATGGTGATAAAACGAGTCATTCTTGTGATTGCCTCCTGTATCTTTGTCAGCAATGTAAACACTGTGAAATCCTTTAACACAAATACCCAGCCAAGCCCTCTTCAAGCTACATTTGGAAATTTTCGATAACAATATATCCCGGCTGAAGGCAGATTTCCACCAATTTACAGGCTCGTTATCACTCGCCCAACAAATAATCGAAGAAAGGTGAGCATATTTTGTAAGTACACTGTCGGAAAGGAAAACACATATGTGCCTTATTCCTGGAGAGATCATAGTGCTATATCCGTGTGATTTCGAACCTTCAAACAAACTCAGATTTGTTATTGTACAGTATTCTGCGGCCAGACAAATAGGTATGAAGGTAGTCTTGCTCCGGGTTTTTAACAAACTAAAGCAATCATGGGACAGGATCCAGGGTAGGGGTGGTGAAGTGGTCATCCTACTGAACTGGTAAACCGAGATTCCTGAGTTCAAATCCTGATGTGTCAATGTGAAGATGTTGTTCAGATGGAATGTGTGCTATACTTAGTGTCATTACATTACCCCATCATCAAAACCACTCTTTTGTTTCAAACACATTAGCATTGAATAGATAATCCCATTTCAAAGTGTGCTAAGAAATTTGGTACCTAGTGAGTAAAGAACTCAATAGGTGGCGTGAAGTAGTGAAGTAAGTGTAGTCCGAGGGGATGAGTCGAGGTGAAGAGACAGTGAAAGTGCATATTTTGGACGCTGGGAGGGTTGGAATATAAACAAATAAAAATAAAATAAAATAAATAAATAAACAAATAAATAAATATATGTACTGTATATATACTGTATATATATATATATATATATATATATATATATATATATATATTACTTTTTTCCACCTCGAAAAGCTTGATAATCTGTCCACTTGCTTTTATTCTCTTTCTATATCTTTTAGCTCAATCATTAAAATTACTTTGTTGCATGGATGTTCCTTTTAGAATATATATGACTATCTTCAAGTGTACTTATCACGACCAAACAACTTGTTATTTTATCCTTGGCAAACCATAATATTCAATCTATCTTGTTGAATAAAAAAAATATATCTTTTTAGTTGTGTGGTTCTCCGACTATTGTTGAGAGTTAAAGATATAGGCAATGACACAAAATATATAATAATCCTAAGTAATAAGTATTAGCAAGATCTAAACTGGACGTGTGAAGGTTCCTCTAGTCTAGTGGTTTAGTTTCCCTGCATTACTGTCTCGTAAATCCTGCTCCACTATCCCCATTATGTAAGTAATTCCTTCACCACACGTCCACATATGTCATATACTGCTAATGACGCCACTCTCCCACACTCCACTTCGTCTTCGCCACTATATTCTTAATGTGTTTTTCTAGTGTGGTCCTAGACCTATATCAAACTTTTAAAAACATCCGAAGCCTCCCTTCGAGATGAATGTGTAAATTTATTCGTAGAGAAATGGCCCGGCCGATGGTTGGTTCCTCCTAAATTACAAGGTCGCAATTGCTCACCAGGAAATAATCGACACCTAAATGGCACGAAAGATCTTAAAATCGCCAAACTAACGGGACGAAAGTATTAACATCTTAAATCTAATGGAGCTAAACACGAGGAAGAAAGGGATTCAGAAAAACTCTTTCAGTACCAAGGCACCAATTCCTATTTATCTGGGTTAGCATTAGACGATTTTACTTGGCTTACGAATAATATCTAGGAACACAATGCTACAACTTATCTTAATTAAGCTTCTGACTTCCACAGACTTTACCTAAGCTAGATACTGTACAATCGCGTAATGATAGCCATAATGTAATGTAGAAAGACATCATCGTACTTAAAATCAGATTATTTTATCTGATTAGAATAACTCACACCGAGACAGCTATAATATTTTTTGGATGAAGTACAATAGTTTGAGTGGAACAAGGGTCTTCTACTGGTTCACTAAGTCTTGAGGTGCAAAGCCAAGATTGGTAGTATTTGGTGAGGATCTTGTCCTTGGTTTGGGTCTGTGGGTGGTCCCAAGCACGACTGTAGCTCCGGTATCAAGGGGTTACCTTTTAAATGGCTCGGCAAGCCATTTGTGTGAGTCTATTATCTCCAGTGTTTGAATACTAGAAAGATCAGGACAGGTATCAAATAAGGCCATTGGGCTAAGGCTACCGTCAGTTGCAAACGGGACTGGAGCCCAAGGATCACTAAGGTCAGTCACGTTCAGCATTTTTAGTCCTTGTTACAAATGTAAGATTGTCTTAGTTGACAATTTGAGTCCTGGTTGCGAACAAAGGACTACGGTACCATACACATTGGTAGTAGCACATGTAGCAGGCTCGACCATAGCTACAAACAAAGGGTCGAAAACACCCAGGCTATAGTCTGTTCGCCGTAAGTAGGCGAGAAATCATGACCTCTAACCTCTGTAACTCAAAAAGGGGCTAGAACAAATTGGCTGTAAATTTCCACATCTATTCCTTGACAGACTCTTCCCAAATAGTAGACATATTAGCTCGATTATCTTATTCGTTATTGAGTTACAGAGGTTAGAGGTCTTGATTTTTCGCCTACTTACAGCGAATAGACTATAGTTGCAGACAAAGCCTGTTAATAAATGACATGGTGGTTAATTAATGTCGTTTCAATCCAGTGGTGTGGCAGGGGTAACTTTATCTGGTCTGTGAGGGTGAGTGTTGGTCATGATAACAGGGACACACATAAAGTACCCTATTCCAAGTAGGTAGACCTGCAATCGTGAACCCTAACCTCTGTAACTAAAAAAGGGCTGGAGCAAATGGGCTGTAAGTTTCCACACCCATTACCCGACTGACCATTTGTAAATGGTAAAAATATTAGCTCGATTTCTGTAGTCGTGTGTAACTTCTATAGTTTAATGTTCAAGAGTTTTTGCCTACATAATTGGAACAGGGTATAATTATGAGGCCTAGCTTGTGTGCTATGTCTAAGGTGGGGTGGAGTGTGTTCTGGGGGTTGAGTCGTCGTTAATCTGTCACGGGAGCAGCCGACCTAATGGGATAATTTCATATTTTATGTTCTCGTCGTGTTCTGTTCTTTAGTGGACGGAGTAGTTGTGTAGGTCGACGGAAGGTATGTTGTAGGTATATTGGTGCATTTCAATACTGAAGGGGTTAATCACGTGGGAAGGGTGTTTCCCTATCCTGTATCGAAGGAAGGCTAAGGATTTGAATGTTGATATGTGAAAGAAAACATTGTGCCACGAAGTTAAACAAATGCAATTAACTTCTACTTTTATCGTTCATCAATGTATAAGACTGATTTAGTATATTGACAAACACTCCATCAAGTTGACTGTGCATATTATTGACCTGAAAAAGCTTTGAACAAAGCATTGCAAGTAGTGTGCTCCTGCTTAAATGGAATTTATATTCTTTAACAATACTGCCGTGTAAGTCCGTACGAGTTACGGCCCTTTTCTTAACCCTTTCAGCACCATGACGCCTTTTTACCCTTGATTCTGGCTCAAATTAGATTATTTTATGCAGTTTAAGAAGGACCTATGCCACTAGGAGGGTTTGTTGAGATCATATTCACCCATTTGACTCGTACTGGTAGATTACAAACTAAAAACAAAATCCACCTATTGGTAACCAGAGTATGATGACAATTACGTAATGGTGGTGAGGGGGTAGTCGTGTGGGAAGAGTATTGCCGTACAAACATTACATAACTGAATTTTGTTTTTTGAAAGAAACATTCAAATGATTAGTTTTCACAAAGTTAGCCAAATGTCCACGTATTTCCTCCGTGAAGGCGAACGGTTTTACTGTGATATGGTAACTTATGTCAGCTATTGTCTTACCAATCCAACGCTCATGGCATTTATATTTTTGTGAGTCTACAGTTGACCGCTCACATTGAATGCTTATTAAATAGTAAGGAGTTATAGTTGGTGTGTATTTCAGTCGCATAGGTGCAGACAAGTTAGCTGAGTATATCAATTAATATCTACAACAAGTTAACGAAGTCACCCGACCGGTCAACTCTTTTGCTCGTCTATATTTGTATGAAATAAAATCGGATATAATATTCTTTTTAAGACTCAATTAAGGATTGTTTTTCTAGTTTTCTCCCTAGATCTCTTATCAAACCACCGACAGTCAGGACGAGTGTTCATGCTTTAATCCACTACACCACGGCGTGATAAAGGATACTTAACCTTTTCCTCTTTATTTAAGGAGAAGGGAAATCCTACTTGGAGAATGTATTTCAATTCATAAACAAGTCGTACGATCCATATTCCAGGATACCATACAGGGATTTGTACAAGTTTACCCACGCAACTCGGGTTATAGAGATTTCATATTAATTCTCGCCCAGCCAAACGCGAGAGTCATTAATATCCAGTATATCTCACAAATACACGTGAGCTCCTAAATGTCTATATAATCCCAGCGGAATTTGAACCACCGACAGTCAGGACGAGTATCAATGCATTAAGTCACTACACCAGGGCATGATAAAGGAAACTTAACCTTTTCCTATTTATAATAAGGAGAAGGGAAATCCTACTTGGGGCCAGGGGGCTAGGAATCTTCCTCCACTTGTACAATTCACCTACTAGACGAGACAGGGTAAGGGGCGAGGGAATGCGAAAGTGGTCCCGGACCCTAAGAATTGGAACTTTAAATGTTTCTGTTCGGGCTCTGTTCTGAGTTGGCCACCCCCAGGTATGGAGTACGTGCCTGAGTATATACATACATATACAGTATTGATGTTATGATTATTATTGTATTCAAATGGATAATTGTCTGCCCGCATCCACTCTGTGGGGCGGTAAATAATATATATATATATATATATTTTTTTTAAAGTCCAGTAAATTCGGTCTCTCTCTCTCTCTCTCTCTCTCTCTCTCTCTTGGTATTAGTTATTCACACAGCGTTACCATTACTCTTACTATACCGGTATTACCCTGACTCTCATTCCCTGCCCTCTGACCCCCCCCCCCCCATCTCAATCCACCAAGGTCGGAAATCTTGTATATCCACAGTGCCCCCCGATCCGCTCCCTCCTTACCCCATCCGGTTCTCTAACAACCGCAGCCAACCGACCCACCGACCGACCGCACTGATGGCCGATCGTAAGGGTCATGTTGCAACCCCACCTAGCTCCACAAATAGGCCGGTGTCACACGAGGGAATTTTGTCTGGCAATTTTTTGGTGAGTAATTTGTTCTCATAATATTTTCAGGATTGTTCACATTGGTGTCGGAAACCAAGTGGAGAGTATAATTATATAAGGGAGCGGAATTCTGATATAGCGGACGTTTTAAAGTTGCCAGACTACAGTTGCTCGTAGAAATTGACGGAAAAAGCTTTTGTGTGACACAGGCTTTATAATTAGTACATTTTAGAACAGCGAACAAAATCTGTATTATCACTAGAAACATCCCCGTCCATAACCGTATTCTGGAATGGTATAACCTAACTGATATCATCGTCGGAAAAAAAGATAAGAAAAAAGAAAAAATAGTAAACTTTCTCCAGAATTAAGCCAGGGTCACACGAACGGATTTTCAGGCAATTTTCGATGACCAAGCTTTTTTTCTTGTAATATTTTGAGGCTCTTTCGCATTGCAATCGGAAACTATGCTGATGGTATATTGTGCTAGGTAGATGATTTCTGATAGAATTATATTTTGATGATGCCAGACTAAAATTGCTTGCAAAAATGTAAGGAAAAAGAGCTCATGTGACACCCCCCTCAGAGAAGCACTTACATTTGGCGAATCATAGTGTTGGAAACATTATTAATAACCCATTTAGTACCGGTGACGTCCTCTTCATTATTAATAACCCTTTTAGTACCGGTGACGTCCTCTTCATTATTAATAACCCATTTAGTACCGGTGACGTCCTCTTCATTATTAATAACCCATTTAGTACCGGTGACGTCCTCTTCATTATTAATAACCCATTTAGTACCGGTGACGTCCTCTTCATTATTAATAACCCATTTAGTACCGGTGACATCCTCTTCATTATTAATAACCCATTTAGTACAGGTGACGTCCTCTTCATTATTAATAACCCATTTAGTACCGGTGACGTCCTCTTCATTATTAATAACCCATTTAGTACCGGTGACGTCCTCTTCATTATTAATAACCCATTTAGTACCGGTGACGTCCTCTTCATTATTAATAACCCATTTAGTACCGGTGACGTCCTCTTCATTATTAATAACCCATTTAGTACCGGTGACGTCCTCTTCATTATTAATAACCCATTTAGTACCGGTGACGTCCTCTTCATCATTATGGACACTATTAGACGATTACATTCCGCTTAGGAAGGATCTGTGGTAGCTCAAAGGATTAAATAAGATAGTCTGTAGACTTAGGCTTTTAACTGTTATAGGTCCTTCCTAAAACTAATAAAATCTTCTAATAGTTGCCAGAATATAATGAAAAAGACGTCACCGCTACTGAATGGGTTAATAGAGTGGTTAACGTAAGGAACATGCTGTTTAATAATGTAGCCAAATGCAATACAGCCCAAGCGTTCACTGCTACGTATGTCAGTCAGTAGCCAGCCCTTACTCCCACAAGGGGTAGGGATCAGCAAGAGACACAAGAAAGGAAACAAAGGTGACAGGAGAAGAACGCATATAGCAGTTCGCCCACAAAAATCAAGCACACAAATATTCAGAAGCACCAATCACTCATCAGCCCCCGAAATCAATGGCTTCACCTTAGATGCTATACTACTACCGGTATCACTTCACTTTATTATCTTGCTTTGAATTCCAGATGAACTACGTTTGTGCCCGAGTAATACATCGTCTATTTTCCCACTGGCTTCTGAGGTTTAAGGGGAGGTTTTAGTTTCCTCCCTAGATCTCCATCACGCTTGAAAAAAAAAAAAAAAAAAAAAAAAAAAAAAAAAAAAAATATATATATATATATATATATATATATATATATATATATATATATTTATATATATAAACAATAACAAAAAGATCCCCCTTCGAAAAACATATGTACATTTTTCGGTAGAATAATATCCCGGCCTAAAACCGGTTCCTTCTAAATTGCAGGCTCTCCCATTAGTTTGCCGATTTTACGATATTTCACCCCATTTCTTTGTCAATATTAAGACCTTTCGTACAATTTAGGTGTCGATTGTTTTTCCTGATGAGCGATAGCGAACCGTCATGTCCAGTAATAATAACTGGCCTCCGACCGGGACATTTTTCTACTGAGAAAATGTACAAATTAATTTTGAAGGTGTGTCTTGGGTTGTTTTTATAAGCTTGGTGGAGGTCTAATGAAGAAACTAATAAATAAAACAAAAAACACGTAATACAAACATAAGTAACAGGGATAACAGGGATCTGCCTTGCTTAGGCCAATCGGCTTTCTGCAGACTCCCATTTTCTTATGTTCTTATGTAAACAAGCAAATATATATGCCCATCCGTGTCATACGAGCGTCAATATATATGCCCATCCGTGTCATACGAGCGTCAATATATATGCCCATCCGTGTCATACGAGCGTCAATTTTCTATGATTAATTTGTTTTCGTATCTTTAGCGACTCTTTAACATTGGTATATACTGTACACGAAAGTATGATCATTTTGGGGAGATTGAAATATTTTGATATTTTAATGCAGAAGATACCAGACTACAATTACCCTTAACAAATATAATACAAAATATATAACTAAAGAGAGAGAGAGAGAGAGAGAGAGACAGAGAGTACAAAGGAAATCAAGCAACAACAATCTAGTGACCCTTCTAGGTTGCTTGTCCTCCAAAACACTGAGGATCAAGTGTCCAAACAGTGGTTTAGAGTGGGTAAGGGAACATTGGAAAGGGAATTACTGCCCTGGAACTAATGTCCGTGGCAGGATTTGGAAGTTAGTAGAGGACAGATGGGTTAGTAACTGAGGGGGGGATAAAATAAAGTTATTCATTTACAAACGCAGTCAGTCGCGGGTTTGATGCGAGATATTTGTCTAGGCGGAGTTTAAATGAATCAACGGTGATGCAGTCTATAGTGTTTCGGAGAAGCCCATTCCACAAGTTGACAACTCGATTGAAGAAGAAATTCTTAGATTCGTGGGAGTTAAAAGATTTACCAATAATTTTGCAACCGTTTCCCCGCGTGTAATTAGATTGGTCGATAGTGAAGTACTTACTACAGTTCATATTGTCGATGCCTTTGATGATTTTGAACACTTGAATTAAGTCACCTCTTAATCTGCGCTGGGTTAAAAGAAATAGATTTAATTTTCTAAGACGCTCTTCGTATGGTTTGCTCTTTAGGCTAGGTATCATTTTGGTAACTCTACGTTGAACTCGTTCTAGCTTGTTTATATCTTTTTGGTAATAAGTGCACCAGGATTGAACACAGTATTCCAGAAGAGGGCGGACTAAGGAATTGAAAAGGGTTAGGATAACTTCTTTGGATTTATGCTCAAATGACCTGCCTATAAAGCCAATTATTTTGTTTGCCTTCTTAACAACTTCTGAACATTGTTGACTCGGTTTTAGGTTACTCGATATTGTTACTCCCAGATCGGTTTCTCTGTTTACATTCTTAAGCTGAGTGCCATTCATCGAATAGTTTGCTTTCTCATTTAGGTATCCGATATGTAGTACTTTACATTTATCCGAATTGAAACTCATTTGCCAAATTTGCGCCCAACATGACAATTTATCTAGATTGTGTTGCATATCGTCAACTTGTTCTTTTGAGAGTACGCTATTTGCAATTTTTGTATCGTCAGCAAATTTTGAGATTGTACAGGTGAGACCCTCATCTATGTCGTTGATGTAAATTAGAAAGAGAATTGATCCTAGTACCGATCCCTGGGGTACCCCGCTACTTACATTGGTCCATTTAGATGCCTTACCGTTTATGACTACTCTTTGCTTTCTGTTGCTGAGCCAATTTTCTATCCATTTCAACACACCGTCTTGTATTCCATGCGCTTTTAGTTTTAGCAGTAAACGTTTGTGGGGAACTTTGTCAAAGGCCTTTTGAAAATCAAGGTATATAATATCTACAGCTTTACTCTCATCGTAGAGGTTGAGGATATCGTGGAAGAAGTCTAAGAGGTTTGTTAAACAGTAACGTTTTTTACGAAAGCCGTGTTGAGTATCTTTAAGTATGTTATTTTCCTCTAAGTGATTTACGAGTCTGTCTCGTATGACCGTTTCTAGCATTTTACATACAACTGAGGTTAAGCTAATTGGACGATAGTTACTGGGTAGTGATTTGCTGCCTTTTTTTTAAATCGGTGTTACGTTGGCTAGCTTCCACTGATCAGGATAGTTCCAGACTGCAAGGATTTATTGAATAGTAACGTCAGTGGTTTGGAGAGCTCATCCTTAGCTTCCTTTAGAACTCTAGGCGATATTGTATCAGGTCCAGGCGTTTTATTTACCTTGAGTTTATCTAAACAATTCAATACTTCTCTCTCTGTAACGGTGATATTGCTTAGAACATCTGAATTATCAATCTGAATCGGCGATGGTGTAGGGATATCACTGAGGTCTTCTGTTGTAAAAACTGATGCAAAGAAGGTATTGAGGGCATTACTCATTTGTACTTCGTCTTTGGTGTATTCTCCATTTTCATCGACTAACGGTCCAACAGTTGAAGTAACTACTTTTTTCTTTCTGATATAACTATAGAATTCTTTCGGGTTTGTTTTACTTTGATTCGCAATATGTAACTCTAAGGTCTTTTTACTTTGCTTAATTAACTTTTTGGCTTTGCGTCGTAGCTCTACAAATTTCACCCGTTCTTCGTCATTTTTTGAGGATTTTAATCTATCATTAGCAAATTTTTTAGCAAGCAGGCAGTTTGAAATATCTTTATTCCACCATTTGGGCTTATTATTATGGCCTGGACGCCGTATTTTCGATGGTATGCAGTCTTGCACTGCTTTTAGGTAAGTGGTTTCGAATAACTTCCAAGATGTATTTATGTCGTTATTGTTTATTAAAAAGCTCCAGTCAGTTTCTTTAAACATAGCTCTAAGTTTATGGAAGTTTGCTTTCTTGAAATTAGGGACTTTTTCGATGCTACTATTTGGTTCGTTACTAGTAAACTTTAAAGTGAAAGTTATCGTACGATGGTCGCTGTTACTGAATTCATCACCAACATTCAAATTCTCTATCAATTCTTCTTTTGTTGCAAGTAGAATGTCAAGAACGTTATTACCACGGGTCGGCGTTCGAACAAATTGATAAAGCGAACTCTCTTGCAAGTTCGTATACAAGTCATGTCCGGAGTGTGAAGTAAGAGTATCGCCCAACTTGGTCACAGGTAAATTAAAGTCGCCAAAATTTACGGTATCTTGTGAGTTACTTACATCTGCAATTTGTTCGTAAATTTATCGGTCAGTTTGCACTGATTGAGCTGGAGGTTTGTATATTAACGCAAGTATTATTTTTGTACCTTTTTTATTCTTTATTAGCACAAAAGATGATTGTGTCGACGTTCACAATTTGAGGTTTTGACAAGAGGGTAGGGTTAAGAGAGAGAGAGAGAGAGAGAGAGATGAAAAGAATCGCACGTGTAACACCGCCTAATGTTGCTGATGCTATGTAAAGCACCCCCATTACTTTTCATACATAATAACACCAATACAAGCTAACCAGGGGGTAATATAAATCGCCCTTGTGGCTCGGCCTAAACTACTTGCGCATTGTTCTCTAAGACGGAGAAGGGATTACTTGTCGGTCGATGTTTTTATTTATTTACTAATTTTTGTTTGTTATTTAGTTTCCTCCCTAGACCTTCATCAAATTTAAAACAAAAATCCTCAAAATCCCCCTTCTAGGTATATATAAACTTAATATTGACGAAGAAATGGGTCAAAAGATCTTAGAATTGACAAATAAATGGGTTAAACGCCTTAGAATATAAAAAAGTAATGGAGCTAAGCATAAGGGGGAAGAGGGGCCAGGAAAACCCACCATCCCCTTAACCCGTACAGCCCCAGCGACGCGTCTGACGCGTCGGCGATGTATGTAACGCACAGCCCCAGAGACGCGCCTGACGCGTCACCCTAATTGCGCCGACCGTAACCTCAGGTGTAGCCACTCAAGAGGGCTCAGATTTGTATGGGAACTGTGTACGTATCCCACGCAACCGTGCCGATGGTTGAAAACTCTCAAAGTCCAAGCGCGCAATAACCTGGTTTTTTGGGATAATTGCCTTCAATTTTTTACTCTTGTAAAATCCGTTTTCGGGGGCTCTGTAGGACCATTTTTTAAGCTTTTTGATTTTCGTGGTTTTTCCTTCATTCCTAACCCATTCGCTATTGTTTCTGGAATAAAACCATTTTTTGAAAACCGGTCGTGTTCTGGTGCGCAAACATTACAAAACTAGCCGGGACTCCACGGGCAAATAAAATCCCTCCTGAATAGTTATACTCTGATCAATATTAGGAGGCGGAGATTTGTTCAATGCATTCGGTAAATTCGTTGACGTATACATGTAGACCGAAAATATACTGTACTACCACTATCTTCTTTTTAACCCTTTCAGTACCGGTGACGTCCTTTTCATTATATTCTGGCAAGTATTATGCACTTTTATTCAGATTAGGAAGGACGTCTACCCATCAAAAGACTACAGGCTATGTCGATTCATCCCTTTAGCACCATATATCCTTCATAAGCTTCATAAAATCGTCTAAACGTAGCTACAATCAAATATAAAAGACGTCGCTGGTACAGATAGGGTAAATATCTTGTCTTGATTGACTCGGGAGAGCGTGCACCTTTGCTACGGTGGCGGAGGTAAGCGCTTTACCAATCAAGTCCTAAATGGAATGACTTCTTCTGTGGTGTATATCCTATCTGCCAACCAAATTTTGAGAACATTTGATTTATACCTTTTTTTAAATATCTTGTTTGCAGACCGATAAACATGCAAACACCTGGAGGCAAAAACATAACCTCCTCCAGCTTCGTTAGCGGAGGTACTCATTGGTATCGTATGTCGTTGATTCACGTATTATAGAAAGTGGTCCCAGATCTTAAGAATTGGAACTTTAAATGCTGTTTCTGTTTGGGCACTGTCTCTAGTCGGTCACTCTCAGCTATGGGGTATTGTGCCTGAGAATATACATACATACATACTATCTGAAATTATATATGGATAAGTAAGACAATTTATAAATTCGACAGTGTATAGAAAATGACAAGCCGTGACCAATAGACTGTGGTGTAGACATCCACTTGACAAACCACCAGAGCATCACACCATCAAGTACGGTAGCTTCACGAGTGATTGATGGAGGTGATGGTGGTGATGGTTGATGAGGTGTTACTAGGGAGGCTGTATAGTGCTGGTTGTCAGACTATATTGTGGTCAGAGAGGGAGACTTATAAACGTTCGCTCCAATGGTTTTACAGCTGATAATGTTGTGTTTGAGGCTGGTGTGTGTGTGTGTGTGTGTGTGTGTGTGTGTGTGTGTGTGTGTGTGTGAGTGTGTGTGTGTGTGTGTGTGAGTTTTAAGGTTTGGTTCGGCGGATTAAGAAAATCTGAGAGACTTGGCAATCCTGCAGGGTGAACAATATACGTACCGTAATCTTTATCTTGACCATGCACTTACAAATACATGACGCATACATACATGCTCTCTCTCTCTCTCTCTCTCTCTCTCTCTCTCTCTCTCTCTCTCTCTCTCTCTCTCTCTCTCTCTCTCTCTCAGCACTAGTAGTTGTGGAAACCATTTCGAATATAAGATCTGTTCTAGCTGGAACAAACTTCCCTCAGAAGATGTAAGCATTTCTTCAGTAGGTAGAGCAGTTCAAGAAGAGAGTAGATAGTATTTTGCACACTTTGTAATGAGTGTAGTGCAGTAACTATCTCTCTGCTTCCATTTCGAGTATATCCCCGGAATGGACCACAAGGTCTCTGAGATACTATAGCTATTCATTTTAACTCTCTCTCTCTCTCTCTCTCTCTCTCTCTCTCTCTCTCTCTCTCTCTCTCTCTCTCTCTCTCTCTCTCTCTCTCTCTCTCTCTCTCTCTCTCTCTCTTTCTCTCTCTCTCTCTCTCTCTCTCTCTCTCTCTCTCTCTCTCTCCCTCACACACAAACACACACGTACAGTACATACACACTCTCAATGTATGATGTTTGCAATGGTCGAGACCAGACCTATTTTTTTTTTACCGATTTGAAAAGAGTGGGTTTATTTTCCCAGAAGAGAGAAAAAAGTGCACCGTAGTTATCTGATCATGTGTTCTGGGTCGCTGATTTTGTGAAGAGGTCAACAAGGTCAAATGAAGAGACACGTAATGGATGATATCAGGAGGAAAGGGGTTGAGGTTCTATTGGGAAATATGGTGAGTTGCCAATGTGAGGTATAGTGAGAGTCGTGAGGTATGTTGAGCTTCGAGTATGAGGTATAAGGAGGCTTGAGTGTAAGGTATGGTGAGGTTCTAGTGTAAGGTATGATGAGGTTCTAGTGTAAGGTATGATGAGGTTCTAGTGTGAGGTATGGTGAGGTTCTAGTGTGAGGTATGATGAGGTTCTAGTGTGAGGTATGGTGAGGTTCTAGTGTGAGGTATGGTGAGGTTCTAGTGTGAGGTATGATGAGGTTCTAGTGTGAGGTATGGTGAGGTTCTAGTGTGAGGTATGGTGAGGTTCTAGTGTGAGGTATGATGAGGTTCTAGTGTGAGGTATGGTGAGGTTCTAGTGTGAGGTATGATGAGGTTCTAGTGTGAGGTATGGTGAGGTTCTAGTGTGAGGTATGGTGAGGTTCTAGTGTGAGGTATGATGAGGTCTAGTGTGGGGTATGGTGAGGTTCTAGTGTGAGGTATGATGAGGTTCTAGTGTGAGGTATGGTGAGGTTCTAGTGTGAGGTATGGTGAGGTTCTAGTGTGAGGTTCTAGTGTGAGGTATGGTGAGGTACTAGTGTGATGTATGGTGAGGTTCTAGTGTGAGGTATGGTGAAGTACTAGTGTGAGGTATGGTGAGGTTCTAGTGTGAGGTATGGTGAGGTTCTAGTGTGAAGTATGGTGAGGTTCTAGTGTGAGGTATGGTGAGGTTCTAGTGTGATGTCTGGTGAGGCACTAGTGTGTGGTATGGTGAGGTTCTAGTGTGAGGTATGATGAGGTTCTAGTGTGAGGTATGGTTAGGTTCTAGTGTGAGGTATGGGGAGGTTCTAGTATGAGGTATGGTGAGGTTCTAGTGTGAGGTATGGTGAGGTTCTAATGTGAGGTATGGTGAGGTTCTAGTGTGAGGTATGGTGAGGTTCTAGTGTGAGGTATGGTGAGGTTCTAGTGTGAGGTATGGAGAGGTTCTAGTGTTAGGTATGGTGAGGTTCTAGTGTGAGGTATAGTGAGGTTCTAGTGTGAGGTATGGTGAGGTTCTAGTGTGGGGTATGGTGAAGTTCTAGTGTGAGGTATGGTGAGGTTCTAGTGTGAGGTATGGTGAGGTTCTAGTGTGAGGTATGGTGAGGTTCTAGTGTGAGGTATGGTGAGGTTCTAGTGTGAGGTATGGTGAGATTCTAGTGTGAGGTATGGTGAGGTTCTAGTGTGAGGTATAGTGAGGTTCTAGTGTGAGGTATGGTGAGGTTCTAGTGTGAGGTATGGTGAGGTTCTAGTGTGAGGTATGATGAAGTTCTAGTGTGAGGTATGGTGAGGTTCTAGTGTCAGGTATGGTGAGGTTCTAGTTTGAGGTATGATGAGGTTCTAGTGTGAGGTATGGCGAGGTTCTAGTGTGAGCTATAGTGTGGTTTTAGTGTGAGGTATGGTAAGGTTCTAGTGTAAGGTATAGTGAGGTTCTAGTGTGAGGTATGATGAGGTTCTAGTGTGAGGTATGATGAGGTTCTAGTGTGAGGTATGGTGAGGTTCTAGTGTGAGGTATAATGAGGTTCTAGTGTGAGGTATGGTGAGGTTCTAGTGTGAGGTATAGTGAGGTTCTAGTGTGAGGTATGGTGAGGTTCTAGTGTGGGGTATGGTGAGGTTCGAGTGTGAGGTATGTTGAGGTACTAGTGTGAGGTATGGTGAGGTTCTAGTGTGAGGTATGGTGAGGTTCTAGTGTGAGATATAGTGAGGTTCTAGTGTGAGGTATGGTGAGGTTCTAGTGTGAGGTATAGTGAGGTTCTAGTGTGAGGTATGGTGAGGTTCTAGTGTGAGGTATGGTGAGGTATGGTGAGGTTCTAGTGTGAGGTATGGTGAGGTTCTAGTGTGAGGTATGATAAAGTTCTAGTGTGAGGTTTGGTGAGGTACTAGTGTGAGGTATGGTGATTGGTTCTAGTGTGAGGTATGATGAGGTTCTAGTGTGAGGTATGGTGAGGTTCTAGTGTGAGGTGTGATGAGGTT
The DNA here is from genome assembly GCA_032716605.1 of Paralithodes platypus. Classification (NCBI taxonomy): domain Eukaryota; kingdom Metazoa; phylum Arthropoda; class Malacostraca; order Decapoda; family Lithodidae; genus Paralithodes; species Paralithodes platypus. The sequence goes on along the minus strand of CM064581.1, from coordinate 23,299,434 downwards.
CTAGTGTGAGGTATGGTGAGGATCTAGTGTGAGGTATGGTAAAGTTCTAGTGTGAGGTATGGTGAGGTTCTAGAGTGAGGTATGGTGAGGTTCTAGTGTGAGGTATAGTGAGGTTCTAGTGTGAGGTATGGTGAGGATCTAGTGTGAGGTATGGTGAGGTTCTAGTGTGAGGTATAGTGATGTTCTAGTGTGAGGTAAGGTGAGGTTCTAGTGTGGGGTATGGTGAGGTTCTAGTGTGAGGTATGGTGAGGTTCTAGTGTGAAGTATGGTAAGGTTCTAGTGTGAGGTATGGTGAGGTACTAGTGTTGGGTATGGTGAGGTTCTAGTGTGAGGTATGGTGAGGTTCTAGTGTGAGGTATGGTGAGGTTCTAGTGTGAGGTATGGTGAGGTTCTAGTGTGAGGTATGATGAGATTCTAGTGTGAGGTATGGTGAGGTATGGTGAGGTTCTAGTGTGAGGTATGGTGAGGTTCTAGTGTGAGGTATGGTGAGGTTCTAGTGTGAGGTATGGTGAGGTTCTAGTGTGAGGTATGATGAGGTTCTAGTGTGAGGTATGGTGAGTTTCTAGTGTGAGGTATGGTGAGGTTCTAGTGTGAGGTATGGTGAGGTTCTAGTGTGAGGTCTAGTGTGGGGTATGGTGAGGTTCTAGTGTGAGGTATGATGAGGTTCTAGTGTGAGGTATAGTGAGGTTCTAGTGTGAGGTATGGTGAGGTTCTAGTGTGAGGTATGCTGAGGTTCTAGTGTGAGGTATGGTGAGGTTCTAGTGTGAGGTATGGTGAGGTACTAGTGCGAGGTATGGTGAGGTACTGGTGTGAGGTATGGTGAGGTTCTAGTGTGAGGTATGGTGAGGTACTAGTGTGAGGTATGGTGAGGTACTAGTGTGAGGTATGGTGAGGTACTAGTGCGAGGTATGGTGAGGTACTAGTGTGAGGTATGGTGAGGTTCTAGTGTGAGGTATGGTGAAGTTCTAGTGTGAGGTATGGTGAGGTACTAGTGTAAGGTACGTTGAGGTTCTAGTGTGAGGTATAGTGAGGTACTAGTGTGAGGTATGGTGAGGTTCTAGTGTGGGTTATGGTGAGGTTCTAGTGTGAGGTATGGTGAGGTTCTAGTGTGAGGTATGATGAGGTTCTAGTGTGAGGTATGGTGAGGTACTAGTGTGAGGTATGGTGAGGTACTAGTGTGATGTATGGTGAGGTTCTAGTGTGTGGTATGGTGAGGTACTAGTGTGAGGTATGGTAAGGTACTAGTGTGAGGTATGGTGAGGTTCTAGTGTGGGATATGGTGAGGTACTATTGTGAGTTATGGTGAGGTATTAGTGTGAGGTATGGTGAGGTTCTAGTGTGAGGTATGGTGAGGTTCTAGTGTGAGGTATGGTGAGGTTCTAGTGTGAGATATGGTGAGGTTCTAGTGTGAGGTATGGTGAGGTTCTAATCAAGGGTATGGGGTATATGAGAGATAAGGAATGGAAATTGAGCAACATGATTTTGAAGGATAGTGATAATGTCCCCAGTAAAAAACTTAGGGAAAACTAATTACAGAAAAAAGATAAATAAATCATAGTATATAATCAATTTTCAGACACAAAATCTGCAGCTAGTAGGATAATTAAGGAGAGTTTTATAGTCTGTTTTCTAGATCTCTTTCGAACTTTAAAAAAATACTCCCAAAACCCCCCTTCCAGATAAATTAGTAAATTTTTTGGTAGAAATGTGTCCCGACTGAAAGCTGGTTCCTCTTGAATTGCAGGCTCGCTATCGAACAAATATTGTCACTCAAATACCGCGAAAAACCTTAAAACTGACACAGAAATGGGGGAAAGGCCTAAAAATTGCCAACATAATGAAGCGAACGAGTTAATATCTCAAACCTAATGGAACCAACATGAGGGAGAAGGGGGTTTAACACACCCCAAACCTCGATCTCATTCCTCAAGTAAGTTATAAAGGAAATAAATACCGGAGACCAAGTTACTGTTAATGACGGAAATATAGAGAGTAAATTAAGGGGGGTAGTTGATATTTGTTTATATATATATTTATTAATTCAGATATTTTTTAGTTTCCTCGCTAAACTTCCATCAAGATTAAAAAAAAAAAAAAAAAACACCCCCTAGACCTGCCTTTAAGATACATTTGTACATTTTTCGGTCGATTATGTCCCGGCCGAAGGCCGATTCTTCTTCAAATTACAGGCTCGCTCTCGCTCGCCATGAAAAAATCGACACCTAAATGACACGAAAGGTCTTAAAATTAACAACGAAAATGGACAAAAGGTGTTAAAATCGCCAAACTAATGGGCCGAACGTCTTAAAATCTCAAAACTAATGAGGCTAAACCTGGAGGAGAAGGGGGTCCAGAAATCCCCTTAAGGGGAGTTTTATTCTGAACCTCATTCTCCCTCATGTTTAGCCCTATTAGCTTTGAGAATCTAATGCATTTGCTCCAATAGTTTAGTGATCTTAAGACCTTTCACCCCATTTATTTGGCTTTTGTGCTATTTAGGTGTCGATTATTTTTATGGTAAGCGATAACGAGCCTGTTTGTAGGAGGAACCGGCTTTTCTACCGAAAAATGTACAACATCTCGAATAGGGATCTTGGGGTTGTTTCTTAAAGCTTGATGGAGGTCTAAGGAGCTAACTTAAAAAATAAAAACAAATGATGAACCATAATAGGTCAATGAACAAATAAGACACACGTACTGTACTTCTTCACACACACACACACACACACACACACACACACACACACACACACACACACACACACAAATGAAGGGTTGAATGTGACGGACAGAGTAAGGGTGGGGTTGAAACAGACACATGCTGAGGAGAGAGAGAGAGAGAGAGAGAGAGAGTTTAAGATCACCACTTCAATATCTGTTCACCGACAACCATATCAAAAAGCACACACAAACACACACACACACACACGCACACGCACAAACACACATACGTTCCCCCACCCTCTCAAACTCATTCACTCCTTTAAACTACTGATTATAAACTCTCTTATATATATATATATATATATATATATATATATATATATATATATATACAGTATATAATTTATTTATCGACAAACAAGTTCCATCCAAAACTCAATCCAGGTAGTTATAATTGCATCAATAAAACACAGAGGGTCCAGGAATTACTATAATCAACTGTGCCTTAAGGGTGGGGGTGGAGTAGACAGGTGATGGGCTGTGGGTGACGGTCAGTGGGTGAGGCCAGCTGTGACGGGTGATAGGCCTGGCTGGACTACTTGATGATGGGGGAGGATGGCTGATGACGGGTGTGGCTGATGGTGCTCCTGGTTGACGGGTTAGGGTGGAAAGGTGATCATGGTGGGGTGAAAGGTGGTGATGCTGGGGTGAAAAGTGGTGAGCCTAGGGTGATAGTGCTGGGGTGAAAGGTAGGGTGATGTGTGTGGTGAAAGTGATGAGGGGTGGTGGTGCTGGGGTGAAAGATAGAGAGCTTAGGGTGATGGTGCTGGGGTGAAAGGTGGTGAGCTTAGGGTGATTGTGCTGGGGTGAAAGGTGGTGAGCTTCGGGTGATGGTGCTGGGGTGAAAGGTGGTGAGCTTAGGGTGATGGTGCTGGGGTGAAAGGTGGAGAGCTTAGTGCGATGGTGCTGGGGTGAAAAGTGGAGAGCTTAGGGTGATGGCGCTGTGGTGAAAGGTTGTGAGCTTAGGGTGATGGTGCTGGGGTGAAAGGTGGAGAGCTTAGGGTGATGGTGCTGGGGTGAAAGGTGGAGAGCTTAGGGTGATGGTGATGGTGGTGGGGTGAAAGGTGGAGAGCTTAGGGTGATGGTGCTGGGGTGAAAGGTGGGGAGCTTAGGGTGATGGTGCGGGGGTGAAAGGTGGAGAGCTTAGGGTGATGGTGCTTGGGTGAAAGGTGGAGAGCTTAGGGTGATGGTGGTGGGGTGAAAGGGAGTGATGGTGCTGGGGTGAAAGGTGGAGAACTTAGGGCGATGGTGGTTGGGTGAAAGGTGGTGAGCTTAGGGTGATGGTGCTGGTATGGGGTGAAAGGTGGGGAGCTTAGGGTGATGGTGCTGGGGTGAAAGGTGGTGATGCTGGGTGATGGTGTTGGGGTGAAAGGTGGAGAGCTTAATGTGATGGTGCTGGGGTGAAAGGTGGGGAGCTTAGGGTGATGGTGCTGGGGTGGACAGCTTAAGGTGATGGTGCTGGGGTGAAAGGTGGACAGCTTAGGGTGATGGTGCTGGGGTGAAAGGTGGAATTCGATCCTAATGAAGAAATGTAAGGAAAACCTCTCAAAATCCCTGGCTATAATGTGGAGAAGGAGTCTAGACACTGGTGAAATACCAGATAGCTTGAAAAACGCAATAATTGCCCCACTGATAAAGGAGGGAGTAAAGCACTACCAAAAAACTACCGTCCGGTAGCTCTAACCTCTCACATCATTAAAGTTTTCGAGCGAGTCCTGCGAAGCAAAATCTCAGATTTCATGGAGGCAAATGAACTACACAACACCGGTCAACATGGGTTCAGAGCGGGAAGATCATGTCTCTCACAACTTTTGGAACATTATGACAACATTCTTAAAGCGCTAGAAGAAAATAAAAATGTTGATGTCATCTACACCGATTTTGCTAAGGCATTTGATAAATGTGACCATGGTATAATAGCCCACAAATTAAAAGCAAAAGGTATAACGGGGAAAATCGGACGGTGGATATATAATTTCCTCGTAAACCGGAAACAATCAGTAGCAGTAAACCAAGTCACATCTGAGCCTTCGGATGTAAAAAGCTCAGTGCCCCAAGGAACAGTGCTCTAGCGCCCCTTCTGTTCCTCATTCTAATTTGCGACATAGATACCAACACAAGACACAGTACGGTGTCGTCTTTTGCGGATGACACAAAACTAAGCAAGATAGTAAACACACAAGAGGACACGGGCCAGCTGCACGAAGACATAAATGTAGTGTTCCAGTGGACCAGGGAAAACAACATGCAATTCAATGAAGAAAAATTCCAATTAATAAGGTACGGAGAAAATAATGGCGTTAAAGTGATCACAAACTACCTAACAGAATCTAACCACATAATAGAACGGAAAGACAGTGTGAAAGACCTTGGGGTGTTAATGTCTAAAAATATGTGTTTCAAAGAACATAACCAGGTCAAAGTTGCGGCTGCGAAACGTTTAACGGGTTGGATTCTGCGTACATTTAAAACACGCAGTGAATTACCTATGATAACACTCTTCAAATCTCTAGTGCTACCGCGGCTTGAATACTGTAGCGTATTAACATCCCCATACAAAGCAGGTGGAATAAATGACTTAGAGAGTGTACAAATAAATTTCACTTCGCATATAAGTTCGGTAAAACAGCTACACTATTGGGATCGTTTAAGAGCACTGAACCTGTACTCGCTGGAACGTAGAAGAGAACGTTACCTAATAATATACACGTGGAAAATCGCAGAGGGTTTAGTACCAAACCTACATACTCTGATAGTCATGAAATTCAGTGATAGGAAAGGCTGGGAATGCAATGTCCCCCGGATGAATAACAGGGGTGCTATGGGCTCTCTGCGAGAGGGCTGGTTATCACACAGAGGCCCACATCTCTTCAACAAACTCCCACGGCGAGTAAGAGACATGAGGGGCGTCTCTTTAGACAACTTCAAGAGAGCCCTAGATGTCGAACTGCAAAAAGTGCCAGACGAGCCCATCTTAGCAAGGGAGCGGGCTGTCTCTTCAAACAGTGTTAAGTGGTACTTGAAAAGTAGACAGAATGGATAAAAAACACCATCTGAGGAAGAGCGCTTTATTGACAACGTTTCGCAGATAGCTTCATCAGGTCACTAACAACTGCTGGCAGTTGTTAGTGACCTGATGAAGCTATCTGCGAAACGTTGTCAATAAAGTGCTCTTCCTCAGATGGTGTGTTCAAACAGTCTGCTGCACCAAATCACAACCCAGAACGAGGGGCGACGCGCTCCTCGGTGCTGCTAGGAGAGTGGCGAACACAACCTAAGGCAACCTAAGGCCTAAGGCAAGGCTTAGGGTGATGTTGCTGGGGTGAAAGGCGGAGAGCTTAAGGGTGAAGATGGGGTGATAGTGCTGGTGGTGATGAGTAGTAAAGGGTTATTGCATTAGGGTGAAAGGTGCAAAGTAGAGGGTGAAAAGGTTGGTGGTGATGGCCCTAGGGTGAAAGCTGCTGAGTTGAGAGAAAAGTTGATAAGGGATGGTGGAATATAAAGAGAAATTTGGTGATACATGCTAATGCTGGAGTGTGAGAGATAAATAGATGGATTGATAGGTAAAGATTGATGTACAGTATGTATTGGTAGAAATAGATATGTGATAATGTGAGTGTCAGAGATGAATAGATGGATGGATAGGTACAGATTGATGTATATGTATAGGTAAAATAGATATGTGAGTGTCAGAGATGAATAGATGGATGGATAGGTACAGATTTATGTATATGTATAGGTAAAATAGATGTGTGAGTGTGAGAGATTAATAGATGGATGGATAGGTACAGATTGATGTATATGTATAGGTAAACATAGATTTATGAGTATCAGAGATGAATAGATGGATGGATAGGTACAGATTGATGTATATGTATAGGTAAAAATAGATATGTGAGTGTCAGAGATGAATAGATGGATGGATAGGTAAAAACTAAAGTATATATAGGTAAAAATAGATATGTAAAGATATAGAGTGAGTTTGAGAAAATAAGATATATAAGCTCAAGAGTATGGAAGAGTGAGTAAGCTTGCAAGATTGAGGGTGTGACTGCGAGAGAGACATATAGGGAGTGACAAGAAAGTGTTGGTTAGCATCTCAAATGCTCCGCGGTCAATTCCAAGGAGATAGTATATTTGGAGTAGACGAGACCAAGCGTAACTGATGACAGGCTAATGGTGGTTATGATGTAGGGTGATGGTGCTGGGATGATTGGTGGGGTGATGGTGCTGGGGTGAAAGGTCGGGGGACGGAGGGTGATGGTGCTGGGGTGATGAAGGGTGATGGTGCTGGGGAGAAACTTGGGGTGATGATGAGTGATTCAAGGGGAGGAGGAGGGTTAGCTTGCTTCTGAGGCCTCAATCGAGCTTAACAAATTGCACCAAGACCTCTCTTATAAATTTGTACACTTAATGTACACATTTAATAGCCAGAAAACAGAAAAGCAATGCGTCATCGTATCTTGAAAGGGTTAAGTGCTCATCCTCACATGGTGTATATAAAAGCAGTCACAAGGCATAAGGTGGTCAGCATGGAAGTAAAGAAGTTATTGCACGATATTGTGGTAATCCTGACATTGACATACCGGAGTGAAGCATGGACGTTGTTGGAGAGGGGTGGAAATTAGTTACTTGAGAATTGCATGTGGAGTTACATGGAGGGATAGATTAAGAAAGGAGGAAGTAAGAGAATGGTGTGGTGTGGATGTAGAGATGCTGGAAAGTGTGAAAAGGAATACCTTGAGATTGTTCGGCCATGTGGAACGTTTGGGAAGCGAGAGAATGATAACGAGAGTGTACAAGAGTGAGGTGGAGGAACAGAGAGGGAGATAGATTTAACCTGTTCTAGTATCTGAACAGTTGCGCTGTAACCATATAAGATAACTAATATGTGATTATTTTGGCAGCATTAAAAGTAAGTTTTACGCGAACCAGTCACTCCAACCAGGGTTGTCATTAGCATTTTACAAGGAAATATGAGGCGTGGACTGTTAAAGGTCCATGCACCTCTTCGGTAATATTAATGTCTGTTTTGTTCTGTCTAAAATAAGATTTATTGCAACTCGTGAATCATCGAAATTAATTAATGGCATTTATAACATATGCATATGAAAGGTTCATAAAACGCATACATTTTCTAAATACGTTAACTTTTACTACATCAACTCCCTAGTAGTCTCCTTCGCAGTTGTGATCACTGTGTCTGAATCATGTGCTTGTAGGATATAAATAGTGAAATGGTTTTGCAGCATTCGTAAGTAAACAAAATGTAGAGGTTTCGTACCTCTGTATAAATGTAGAAAATAATGAATTATGATTTTAATTTCATCACGTATTGTTATGCGAAAATAATCACAGAATGAGTTACAAAAGATGAATGAGTTCTCACACTCACAATTAAATATGGCTGCAGCGTGAATTGCCAGACAAGCAGTGATAAAATTCCCTCTAGATTGTAATCTTCAAAATGTTTTGTTTTGACCTTTCTCCTTAGTACCGCCATCCAGGTGGCGTTAGGTGTAATTGGAATATGGCTAATTTAACCCATTCACAAATATAGAGGATTTTAATTATTTTGCTTTCAAAGCGGACCACATCCATCTCGCATATCCTTTTAATTCCCGTAGACCCTTAGCAAAATAATAAGATTGTCTAATGATTGCCTGAATAACATTAAACAAAGCGTCAAAGTTTACAGATAAAGACGATTAGTAGAGCACATTTCCCTGCCATGCGTGCAACCCTTGATACTGGTTTTGGCTGTGTTGTATGGAGATATAACCTTTCATAGCTAAATTCAGTTTATGGAACCCTTGGTTAAGAGATTTTTTTTATATATTTATGTGTGTTAATTGCTTAATTATATATTTATATTTGAGTGTGTGTGTGTGTGTTTTTTGTTTGTTTTTTTTTTTTTTTGCTTTCCTCACTAGACCTCCATTAAGCTAAAAGAAAATACCACCAAGACCCTTTTCGAGATAAGCGTGTGTATTTTCGGAAGAAATATGCCCTGGCCAAAGGCCGGTTCCTAATAAATTGCAGGCTTGCTCTACCACAAAAGGTCTTAATATTGATAAAGAAATGGGGCAAAGGGTCTTAAGATCGCCAAATTAATGGAACGAATGCCTTGAAATCTCAAAACTAATGGGGCTAAACATGATGGAGAAGGGGGTCCAGAAAAACCAAAGACCTCCCCATAAATATTTTTTTTATTTTATTTGTTTTTATTTTAGCTATTGATTGAGAGGTGTGAAGGGTGTACGGTCGCGCTAATAAGTCATGTCCCAGCTGTCATTACGTTTGGCTTGCTCTGTGCTGTATTAATGTCTGTCAGATGTTGAATAGGGTGGGTAAGTGTAGGAACAAGTTTGTATATTTCGTTCGATATGAAGAAATTAAGCTTAGATATTACAGATATCAATTATTGATCAAGACATACTTGGTGCCGAGCCATCACTTATTAGCGCGACTGTACGTACCTTATCATGACTGGTGAGTAACGCATTAGTAGGTTTCTGATGGCTAGGAAGTATGTTGAGTTTGACCTAATGGATTTATAGATGCACTACAACCATATTATAACTGGTCATTCTACTTACTATCGATGTGTACAACTCCAACTTCCTTATAGCCTGAAAATCGCAGGTGGTCAGTTTACCTTCTCGCTCCCTCACTGTAGCAAAGTGGGCCACATTAAGGGGAGGTATTTAGTTTGTTCCCTAGACCTCCAGCAAGCTTAAAATTACACCCCCTTGAGTCCCTTTCAAGATTAATTTGTACATTTTTCGGTAGAAATATGTCACGGCCGAAGGCCGTTTCCTCTTAAATTACAGGCTTGCAATCGCTCGCCAGGATAAAATCGACACCTGAATAACACGAAAGGTTTTAACATGGGGTGAAAGTTCTTAAAATCGCCAACGGGGCGAACGTTTTATAAAATCAAAAGCAATTGGGATAAACATAAGGGAGAAAGGGGTCCAGAAAAAATCCCTCAAGTGGAGATCTCCCCTTAACACTATCTCATCCGCCGTCTTGTGGGTTATTAGCATATTTTGTTTTATTATTATAAAGAATTTTGCTTGCTTTTTCCATTTTCGAGCAATGCATTTTAGTTTGTTCCTTAGGGTAACAAAAACGCCTTCCCAGACTTCCTTCAAACTGAAAAATGTCCACCCAGACCCCCTTCGAGCTAAAAGTTTATATTTTTCGATTGAAAAAATTCCCGGCCGAAAACTGATTTCTAGTAAGTTACAGGCTCTCTTTCGTTTGCCCTGAACAAATCTACACCTGAATGGGGTGAAGTGTTTTATTATCGCAAAACTAACGTGGTGACACTTATTAAAGTCTCCAAATTAATGGAGTGAAACAGGAGAGGAACAAAATGACCGCCCTCAGACCAAATGAGGTTAATGGGAATCTAGTGTATGCAGCCAGTGGGATTAACCTTTAATGTTGAAGTAGGGTGATGACCTGACACTGCCCTGGTAACAACAGAGAATGAAGGCCTCGACTTTGTTGGTGGGTCAGGGGGTTAAACAAATACCGAGTCCATTATATGTAGTCTTCATTATGCTAAGATGAAATTATGGTTTATAGTTCAAATTATGCCTTTGGAAGTGATAAAATGGACCAAACTATGCTATTTCACGTATATTTTCTTGTCTTCCTTCTCATATTCATTAAAGTTTTCAAACAAAATTGGTCCGGTTTGACACGTAAATTGTGGGTGTTGAAGGTCGAAAGTCGCGCGGAAGTCTGTCTCGGGTGAGTAAGTCTGAGGGTGGTGAGGACGGTAGCTGAGTGGGGGTGTCGGAGCGTGACCAACATGACAGGACCGCCAGCCTTGTGGTTTATAGCTACTGGCGAGACTACCTAAACTATCTCATCACATACCCAGTTCTCAATTACGAGTATAAGAGGCGCGTACAATCGTATGTTGGATTAAGGCTAATTACAAGACATAAAGGGGACGTTTTTAGTGTGTTCCGTAGACCACCATCAAGCTTAAAATTACACCCCCTAGACCCCCTTTCAAGATAAATTTGTACATTTTTCGGTAGAATAATGTCCCGACCGAAGGCCGGTGCCTCTTAAATTACAGGCTCGCTATAGCTCGCCAGGGAAAAATCGACACCTAAATGGGATGAAAGGTCTTAAAAGTGACATAAATGGGGTGAACGTTCTTAAAATCGCCAAATTAATGGGGCGAACGTCTTAAAATTTCAAAAGCAATGGGGATAAACATGAGGGAGATAGGGGTAAAGAAAAAAATCCCTCAAGTGGAAATCTGCCCTGAAGATAGGCAGTAATAAAGCTGCCTCAAGACCATTATATTCTCCATAATGTGTTTCTTTGCAGATTTTTACTTAGTATTACTGAGGTTAAGGGGAGATATCCACTTGAGGGATTTTTTTCTGGACCCCTTTCTCCCACATGTTTAGCCCATTGCTTTTGAGATTTTAAGACGGTCACCCCATTAGTTTGGCGATTTTGAGAACATTCGCCCCATTTCTGTCAATTTTAAGACCTTTCCTGCCATTCAGGTCTCGATTTTTTCCTGGCGAGCGATAGCGAGCCTGTAATTTAAGAGGAACCGGCCTTCGGCCTAGACATTTTTCTACCGAAAAATGTACAAATTTATCTTGAAAGTGGGTCTAGGGAGTGTAATTTTAAGCTTGATGGAAGTCTAGGGACGAAACTAAACACCTCCCCTTAAGCCATTGATTTCGGGGGCTGATAAATGTGTTTGTGTGTTGTGCTAGCTTTATGTAGGCCTTCTCTTGTCACCTCTTTTTCCCCTTTTCGAGTCTCTTGTTGATCCTCCCTACCCCTTGTGGGAGTAAGGGGTGGCTACTGACTGACTGACCCCAACGGGATCCAGATGGCGTGTGATGTAACTGGACTATGGATAATTATAGGTTCACACGACCCTCTGTACCCAGGAAGACTATCGGGGCCGGTGACACCATTGTTATGCTCTGACTGACGGGTTAGGGATGAAGTAACAGTGCTATTTTAAAAGGTTAAGGGGAGACTGGCCGTTTGTTTGCTCTATTAATTCTTTTATTCATATATGTTTTTAGTTTCCTCCCTAGACCTCCATCAAGCTTAGAAAAACACCCCCTATACCCCCTTTCAAGATCAATTTGTACATTTTTCGGTAGAAAAATGTCCCGGCCGAAGGCCGATTCCTCTTAAAATTGCAGGCTCGCTATCGCTCGTCAGGAAATAATCGACACCTAAATGGCACAAAAGGTCTTAAAATTGACAACAAAATGGGGCGAAAGGTGTTCAAATCACCAAACTAATGGGCCGAACGTCTTTTAATCTCAAACTAGTGGGGCTAAACGTAAGTGAGAAGGGGTCCAGAAAAACGGTCTGCGTCCCCTTAATATGACCATCTTTGTATCAACAACATCATATGAAGGAGAGGGGAGCACTCTATTGATAACGCTTTAATTGTTGCTAAGTCTGGTCACATTATTTGACCTGGAGAACCTACAGTGTTAAACAATATAAATAATTACAATGATCCGATACAGTCTTGCATTGTGGGTGTTTATATCTTGTATGATACCTGCTTGTTGTTGCCGGTATTGTAGATTATCGTACATCCATTCACATATGCATAGCCTACGTGAGTTGCAGTTGGGATGTGTGTACATGCTTAGATTGATATGCAGGATTCGAAGTTGCATAATAAATCGTAGGCAGTGTCCACCATTCTTTAACTGTCTTCGTGGTGCGATGCATAAGGTGTTGATATTCGGTGTGAGCATCCTGGGTTCGAATCCACGGACTGCCACATGTGTTTGTAAATTTCATAAATCGATTTTAGGAGTATAGTTGGTTGTTGGAAGGAACATAATAATTATTTATAAACAAAATATTCATCTGTTTATATGTACCACAAATGTGGTATATACAGTATATATATATATATATATATATATATATAATATATATATATATATATATATATATATATAAGGGGAAGTGTAGCAGAGTGGTCTTGCCACTAGACTGGTAATCTAATGGACCAGAGTTCGAATCCCAATATGTCAATGGGAAGATATTATTGGGATGGAATTTGTGCTGTAGCTAGTTTCAGTGCATTACCACAGCACACCGAAATGCCAAAACAAAATACCCTCATTGTTCCCTGATTAAATAGCACTGTATGAATATTCCCATATTCAAAATATGCTACAGTGGGGCAATGCCTAGTGAGTTAATTGCTCAATAGGTGGCGTTCTGAGAGTGAGGGTCCGAGCTTGGGGAGTGAGACTGTGAGGCGCAGAGGCGAAGCAGCTTCAGAGATGGAGTTGGGTTCGAGCCGTGAATGGGTGCTTCGCATGTCTCACTCCCTAGACTGGAGCAAGACCTCACGGGCCTCACCGTGTTCAGCGGTAGAGTGTAATAGGCTATCAGCCTATTCCCGAGAGGGAGTAGTTGGAATATAGAAGACAAAAATATATATACAGTATACTGTATAATGTGTATATACTGTATATTATATTACACGCCATACAGCCTACACCACACCACACTCTTTCCAACTCGAGTTTAACTAATAAGACAAGTTAGAGTTTGTGTTTATATATTCGTGGGTAAGTCGATCCTATATTATTCATACATACACACACACTCACTCAAACACACACACACACACACACACACACCATGCACACATGCACACAATCTTACACACATTCTCTCACACTATTACGTATACAAACTCACTCGCATTCTCTTTATCTATATCTCCCTCTCTCTCTCCCACCCCCCACCCCCACACACACACACTTAGAAGTAGACAGATAGACACACACACACACATACCAACTGCAGTGTGGGTGGAGGATTCTCACTGTCATTACCGCCATAATGACTATCGTTGCAACCACTACTCTTGCACATACCACACATACACACACACACCTTGCTCCTTTATATTGCACCCCACTTACATCATCATTACCAACCACCATTATCACCACCATCCTCAACACTCTATCGACTAATATCACCACCACCATTACCACCATTACTAATATCACCACCACCACCACCACCATTACTAATATCACCACCACCACCACCACCACCATTACTAATATCACCACCACCACCACCACCATTACTAATATCACCACCACCACCACCACCATTACTAATATCACCACCACCACCACCACCACCACCACCACCACCACCATTACTAATATCACCACCACCACCACCACCACCACCACCACCATTACTAATATCACCACCACCACCACATACAGAACTTTAGTCTATTCATTATAATTAGGCTAACATTCTTGATCACTAACCTCTATAACTCTAAAATAGCTGGAGTAATCGAGCTAATGTTTCTACTATTTAGGAAGAGTCGGCCAGATAATTGGTGTCTAAAATGTCAGCTTATTTGTCCTTTATAGTCCTTTTTGAGTTACAAAGGTTATAATTCATGATTGTTGCCCTACTTTTAATTAACGGACTGTAACAACTACTATTACCATTCCTTATAATTAACGGACTATAACAACTACTATTACTATTCCTTATAATTAACGGACTGTAACAACTACTATTACCATTCCTTATAATTAACGGACTATAACAACTACTATTACCATTCCTTATAATTAACGGACTATAACAACTACTATTACCATTCCTTATAATTAACGGACTATAACAACTACTATTACCATTCCTTATAATTAACGGACTATAACAACTACTATTACCATTCCTTATAATTAACGGACTATAACAACTACTATTACCATTCCTTATAATTAACGGACTATAACAACTACTATTACCATTCCTTATAATTAACGGACTATAACAACTACTATTACCATTCCTTATAATTAACGGACTATAACAACTACTATTACCATTCCTTATAATTAACGGACTATAACAACTACTATTACCATTCCTTATAATTAACGGACTATAACAACTACTATTACCATTCCTTATAATTAACGGACTATAACAACTACTATTACCATTCCTTATAATTAACGGACTATAACAACTACTATTACCATTCCTTCTCACACCACATACACCCAACACCACCACCATTACCATCACCACCACACTACCATCATCATTAAGACTATCACTATAACTACTATTTCCATACATCCTCACACTACATACAACCACCACCACCACCACCACTATTAAGACTATCACTATAACTATTATTTCTATACACCATCACACTACATACATCCACCACCACCACCACCACCATTAAGACTATCACTATAACTACTATTTCTATACACCATCACACTACATACAACCACCACCACCACCACCACCATTAAGACTATCACTATAACTACTATTTCTATACACCATCACACTACATACAACCACCACCACCACCACCACTATTAAGACTATCACTATAACTACTATTTCTATACACCATCACACTACATACAACCACCACCACCACCACCACCATTAAGACTATCACTATAACTACTATTTCTATACACCATCACACTACATACAACCACCACCACCACCACCACCATTAAGACTATCACTATAACTACTATTTCTATACACCATCACACTACATACAACCACCACCACCACCACCACCATTAAGACTATCACTATAACTACTATTTCCATACATCCTCACACCACATACAACCACCACCACCACCACCACTATTAAGACTATCACTATAACTACTATTTCCATACATCCTCACACTACATACAACCACCACCACCACCACCACCATTAAGACTATCACTATAACTACTATTTCTATACACCATCACACTACATACAACCACCACCACCACCACCACCATTACGACTATCACTATAACTACTATTTCCATACATCCTCATACTACATACAACCACCACCACCACCACTATTAAGACTATCACTATAACTACTATTTCCATACATCCTCACACCACATACATCCACCACCACCACCACCATTAAGACTATCCCTATAACAACTATTTCCATACATCCTCACACCACATACATCCAACACCACCACACCATCATCATCACTAAGACTATCTCTGTAACTACTATTACCATACATACTTACACCACATAAAGTACATCCACCACCACCACCACACCACCACCATCACTAAGACTATCCCTGTAAACCACCGCCATACCACTTCATCACTACCTTACATACAATCATGTACACAGTCATCACTACTATCACCATTATCACCATTCACCATAGCCACTAACCCGGTACACCATCACACCCCTACCACTGCCTACTACTACTACTACTACTGCTACACACACACACACACACACACACACACACACACACACAGACCACTTACCTTTTTACCTATTAATAATGAAGGGTGGGGGAAGGTTTCTTCTGGTGGGGGCACAGGTCGGTCAATGTACAGTTACAAACAGGTATAAGTGTCTGAAAGCTCATGTTATTTATAGTATTTTAGATATGTATTTACATACATATTATAAAATAACCATTTTACAGGAATCGACTGTATGGACTAACAAGCAGATATAAAGCATGCGTAAAGGGGAGATATCTATTTCCATGTGTATATATATATATATATAAACATATTTGAAGATAAATTTGGGAATTTTTCGGTAGAAAATGCCCCGGCCGAAGTCCGGTTCCTCCTATCGCTCACCAGGAAAAGAGCGACACCTACTGTAAATGGCACAACAGGTCGTAAAATCCCCAAACTAATAGGTTGTTTTGGGATCGTCTTGGCTAGGGAGGGACCACGTTACAATCCTTCTCCATATGGAAAAATGAATAAGTTTTTTGGTAAGTTACTTCAGTAGGGATTCAAACCTTTGCTGGCAAGACGAGCGTGTGTGGTGAGCTGCAACTGGCGTTGTGTGTGTGTGTGTGTTGAAGGGAGAGAATGAGTGGAGATAGAAGCAAATATCTGAGAGGCAAGAGAGAGGGAGAGTATGTATGTATGTATGTGTGTGTGCATATGCATGTAGTTGCCAGAATGTCCGTATGTGTGTGTGAATATACATGATGGGCGTGGGCGTATACAGCGTGTGAAGGGCGGATCATAAGTATGTAAATCGCTTAACTACAGTGAAATCAGATCAGCCATTCAACACCCCATTTAATATACGGTACACAATGCCAAATCTCTTATTCAACAATCCATGAACAATACCGTACTCATTGCCAATCCTCTATTCAATTACCCATGAAAAGTACGGTACATAATGCCAATCCCTTATTCAACAACACATGAGAAGTACAGTCACCCATACTAAATCGTGGACTTCACTTATTATGGAAGTATATTTCTGGAAACACTTATAAATAAGTGTTTCCAGAAATACAAGGGGAGGTGTGGCAGAGTGGTCTTGCCACTGGACTGGTAATCCAATGGACCCGGGGTCGAATCCCAATATGTCAATGGGAAGATATTATTGGGATGGAATTTGTGCTGTACCTAGTTCCAGTGCATTACCACACCACACCGAAATGCCAAAAAAAATACCCTCATTGTTCCCTGATTAAATAGCATTGTATGAATATTCCCATATTCAAAATATGTTACAGGGGGGCAATGCCTAGTGAGTTAATTGCTCAATAGGTGGCGTTCTGAGAGTGAGGGTCCGAGTGTGGGGGATGAAACCGTGAAGCGCAGAGGCGAAGGTGCTTCAGAAGATGGAGTTGCTTCGAGCCGGGGTGCTTCGCATGTCTCACTCCCTAGACTGGAACAAGACCTCACGGGCCTCACCGTGTTCAGCGGTGTAGTGTAAAGGCTCTCAGCCTATGCCCAAGAGGGAGTAGTTGGAATATAGAAAAAAAAAAAAAAAAAAAAAAAAAAATATCTATATATAAACTACAAAACTATATATACTATTTATTGATAAGCAAATTTCATAAAAAAATCAGTCCAGATAGTTGTAATTGCATAAAGAAAATATAAGAGGTCCAGGATTTCTTAAAAGTGACTATACGGTATACAATGCTCCCTCACCACATACATCACGATCAATGCTCCCTCACCACATACATCACGATCAATGCTCCCTCCCCACATACATCACGATCAATGCTCCCTCCCCACATACATCACGATCAATGCTCCCTCCCCACATACATCACGATCAATGCTCCCTCACCACATACATCACGATCAATGCTCCTTCCCCACATACATCACGATCAATGCTCCCTCCCCACATACATCACGATCAATGCTCCCTCCTCACATACATCACGATCAATGCTCCCTCACCACATACATCACGATCAATGTTCCTTCCCCACATACATCACGATCAATGCTCCCTCCCCACATACATCACGATCAATGCTCCCTCCCCACATACATCACGATCAATGCTCCCTCACCACATACATCACGATCAATGCTCCCTCGCCACATACATCACGATCAATGCTCCTTCCCCACATACATCACGATCAATGCTCCTTCCCCACATACATCACGATCAATGCTCCCTCCCCACATACATCACGATCAATGCTCCCTCACCACATACATCACGATCAATGCTCCTTCCCCACATACATCACGATCAATGCTCCCTCCCCACATACATCACGATCAATGCTCCCTCCCCACATACATCACGATCAATGCTCCTTCCCCACATACATCACGATCAATGCTCCTTCCCCACATACATCACGATCAATGCTCCCTCCCCACATACATCACGATCAATGCTCCCTCACCACATACATCACGATCAATGCTCCCTCACCACATACATCACGATCAATGCTCCTTCCCCACATACATCACGATCAATGCTCCCTCCCCACATACATCACGATCAATGCTCCCTCCCCACATTCATCACGATCAACAAGCCAAAATATACGCTACAAGGCCTAAGAACTCCCGTAAATCATTGGCCTAAGAATCAACAAATAGCACTGCAAAGATCAGTACGTACAGTCGCGGACAGGAATTTCTGGTCAATGTTTAATAGTACAATTAGGGGAGGTGTGGCAGAGTGTCTTGCCACTGGACTGGTAATCCAATGGACTCGGGTTCGAATCCCAATATGTCAATGGGAAGATATTATTGGGATGGAATTTGTGCTGTACCTAGTTTCAGTGCATTACCACAGCACACCGAAATGCCAAAAAAATACCCTCATTGTTCCCTGATTAAATAGCACTGTATGAATATTCCCATATTCAAAATATGGGGTATTCTGCAGAACAACTACTCCTCGATTACGGGATTCCTGTCTCGTGGAATTAATTTTTTTCGCTCTTACCTTACTCAGGGGACCTTACTGATGTGCGGATAAGGGCTACTTTTCTTATTTTGTCAATTTGATTTTCACTCCCCTATAACATTATCAGAGTTATTTTTGTACTGCCAGTCCAGGACACTATGTTTACATTCTAGCCTCCTTGGAGGCTCCTCCCTGATATTTAGTAGCCAATTAGAGTGGAGCTTCACCTACAAAAAGTCAGTACATTTTTATTGGTATTTTCCTGTTATCGACAGCCAAACCTGAAGATTGCAGAGTAACCACCATAGACTTTATCCCATCAATATTGTTATAGTTTTAATACACAATTAGCGGGGGTGTGGTGGCGGCAGCCCCCACCCATAATACTAGGATAGGTTAGGTAAGGTTGTTAGGTTAGGCTAATGTCTTTTTAAAGTTGACTAAATCGAGTAAACTCTTAGATTGTTTGGGTATCTGAATTTCAATTAACAATGCAAATGCTGATAAATAGTGCTTTCCTCACTTTCTAACAATATAATTCACACTTACTAACCATTAAAATACACAAATAAAATAAATAAAACCTAAAATAACAGGAGTAGTAGTTATGCAGAATTACCAAAAATATGCTACAGGCGGGCAATGCCTAGTGAGTTAATTGCTCAATAGGTGGCGTTCTGAGAGTGAGGGTCCGAGTCTGGGGAGTGAGACAGTGAAGCGCAGAAGCGAAGCAGCTTCAGAGATGGAGTTTGGTTCGAGCCGTGAATAAGTGCTTCGCATGTCTCACTCAGTTCAGTTCAGTTGGAATTCGGGAAGTTTAGCCTTAACGTCGGCACTTCCCTAAGAGGTTTTGTTATTTTTCTTTTTGTGACTTTGTGACGTGCTCATTTGTTTAAAAATAAATATATCTAATTTTTCATCCCTTTTTCTGAAATCTTCTTACTTCTCTCTTCAGTCTTGTTTCTTCTCTCGTCTTCCTTCATTCTTGTTTCTTCTCTCTTCAGTCTTCTTATTTCAGTTCTTTCAATTTTTTCTCTCGTACTCTCCACATTTGATAGATTGTCTGTTTCACTCTATCGCTTATTTCTTTGTTAAATAAAAGATGTCCGATGACTTGATTTTCATTTTCAATATAAGGCTGTTGGAACCCTGGATCTTTTATTCTGCATGCTTTATAAAATGAACAGTGTAGTAGAAAATGTTTTAGGTCTTCTGTTCCTTCCTTACACATATCGCATTGTGTCTCTCCTCCCACATGCCTATTTCTATCTTTTAGATTTAAGTTATTTGTCCTACATCTGTAAAATATTATAGATGCCTGTGTGTTGTCATAAATATCTTCCTCGCTCTTAATCTCCTTTTTATAACTCCTATACACTTCTAGGCTACTCTTCTCTGCCAACTCCTCTCGCCATCTTCCCGAATCCCAGTCCAGAACTCTTTTTCTAATGACGTCCTTCTTAATATTTGCTAAATTTGTTTCTCCTAACTTCAAATTCCCTACATACTTTCTAATTTCTGCAGTCCAGGGATCTTTACTATTTCTAAGTTTTTCCTCTGTGATTCTTCTTAGCAAGTCATTACTTTCCTCTCCTACTAAATATTTAAGATATTTTATGTTACCTTCCATAATTCTTGCCTCCATTGATGAGGCTCCTATTTCACCCCTTAAGGTTACCTTTTGGGCATATCTGGGTGCCCCTAATATGTGTCTAAAAACCCTATTCTCTATATTTTGTAATTTATTTATTTCTGTTTTTGAAAAACCTATAACATTCGAGCCATACAGGACTGCTGGTATCACAATACTTTTCCAATATGTTTTTCCAATAAGTATCTTATTACAACTTTGTGATATTACCGGGTATGTAAGGTTAGCCATTCTATTTGCTTTATCCAAAGCTTCTATTTTCTGGGTTTTAAAACATTTTTTATTATCATTAATTTGTATTCCTAGATATTTAATTTGTTTTACCACTTCTATTTCTCGTACGTTGTTTGGTTTGTTTTTCATATTAAATATTAGGATTTTACTTTTGTCTTTATTTATACTTAAGCCACACTCTCCCCCTATCTCTATTAATTTATCTATTACTCTTTCTGCTTCCTGGATTGTATGAGCCAAGAGTAGCCCGTCATCGGCATAAAACAATGAATTTATTTTGAAACACTCATCTACAAACCCTCTTTTATTTTCTAACTGTTTAATTATCTCATAAGTTATTAATTTAAATAATGTTGTGGACCCCGTACAGCCTTGTCTGATGCCGCTTGTTACCTTAATCTCCGTCTCATTTACTTGCCCCTTATTTATAATTGTACTATCTTCTTTATATATGTTACTTACTATGTCTATAACATTTGAATTTATATTGTAATCTTTTAATACTTTTATCAGTTTCTCCCTTCTGATTGAGTCATAGGCCTTTTTAAAGTCTATTGAGATTACTATGAGTGACCTCTTTTGTTTAAATATTTTATCTATACAGTATTTCAATATAAAAAGATTATTTTCGATTCTACCCTTATTTGTAAACCCACTCTGTGTCTCCCTTACCTCTCCATTCTCCCTAATGTGTTCTTCTATTTTATTTTTAATTGCTGTCGTCATGAAAAGTTTATATGATATGTCTGTCAGAGCAATTGGCCTCAATTCATTTACCTTTGGTTTATTTACTTTTGGTAACATAACAGTTTTTGACTTCTTCCACTCTTCTGGAATTACATTTGTGTCCATAATATTATTAAAGCACATTGCAAGTTTTTCTAAGCACTTATCACTTTGTGACAATGCTTTATATAACTCAGGTTTCATTGCATCAAGGCCTGCTGCTTTTCTATTCTTTAATTTCTTTATATTTTCCTTTAATTCTCCCACTGTAATGTTTGGTTTCTCCATGTAGTTTATGTTTTTATTAACTCTTAAAGCCATTTCCATGTGTTCCCGTAACTCCTCTTTAACTGTGACTGATTGTATGTTATAATTGTGTTCATCATTTACATTCATCCCTATTTTAAATAATTTACCTTCTTGCCTGTCCTCCATTTCTTTCTCTTTTAATTCTCTATATTCCCTATTTATATCCTCATTCCAAACTTCCTCGATGTTATTGTCATGCATTTTATATATACCACTCCAAAACATATTTAATTCCTCTACAGCCCTTTTATCTGACAATACTTCTCCTTCATCGTTATAAAGTTTTAATTCTTTTATTTCGTTTTGACTTTTGTTTCTTAGTTTATTTATATATTTCCACATCTTTTTACTCGCATCTCCTCCCTCTATTATCTCTCTAGTCTTTTTCCTCTCATGTATATAAATGGCTTCCCTGATCTCTTTCTGTACTTTACTTTTTTGTTCCAAGAAAAGTATGTTACTTCTCTCCTCTTCCTCTCTATTTTTAGCATTTCTTCTTAATCTATTATAATATCTCCTCTTTTTTATACCTTTTCTAATACTGTCATTCATCCATGGTGCCTCTTGTTTTATTTTGTCTCTTCCTAATCTCCTCCTATAGGTAGTTTTAAGTATATCATCAGCTGTCTCCTTCATTACTCTATTGAAGACTCTTATGTCGTTACTCTCTTCTCTCGTTATTCTATTTTCTAGTTCCCTAATAAATTTGACTATGGTCTCCTCGTTTATTTTATAGTATTCTTTTGTTTCCCATTTCTTCCCTTTAAAGGATTTACTATTTGAATTATTCCACTCAAAATATACCTCAATAAGGTTGTGGTCTGACAGATCATAAACGTCTTGCTTTTCATCTATTTTCATACTTTTAAAATCTTCATACATTTTATCTGAAATTAAAACATAATCTATTACGCTAGATTGCTCGTTTCTTCGCCATGTTATCTCCCCATTACACTCCTGGTCATCATTTAACATATTTAATTTAAATTTATCCATCAAATCTAGTATAATGTGTCCATTATAATTTAGTTTTTGTTTACCTTTGAACCCTACATGGGCATTCATGTCACCTAATATTATAACTCTTTCATCTTCCATTTGGTCTAAATGTCTCTCTATCTCCTTCTTCATTTCATCATTCCTTACCTTATCATTTACAGAAAAGTATAACAAGAACAAGTGTACAAATTTCCCATGTATAGATCCCTTTACATAAAGTAAATCTTTATTTTTACACTCTACCTTGCTTAAACTTACTTTATCTGTTGTTTTAAAGAGTAACATTAAACCACCACTCTTCCTATCATTAATATTCCTCATACTTTCAATTACTTCAAATCCATCCACCAAAATGTTTCGTATTTTAAATTGTGTCTCAGTTAGACAAAGAAAAATATGTCTTATTATTATTATTATAGGTAACTAAACCCTTTAATTCTTCATATTTTGCTTTAGTCAATCCTTGTACATTTATTAATTTAAATACTAAATACTCACTTCCCTTCGTCTTTTTTCAGTCTTTGTTATCTTGCTCTTCCTCATCCTCCGATTCAAGTTCTGGCATAGGTTCCTCCTCCTCCTCCTTCCTCTTAGGGACCTCCTGCCTTGGCCTAGGACTAGGGTTACCGATATTGTATTCAAATCTGGGTCTGCCATCTTCTGTAACTCTTATCACCTCGTTCCTTCGAATTATCCACCTTCCTCCCATCTGCCGTTTGGCTTTAAGTTCTACCACTAATTCCTTGTTTTTCAACCTTTCTTCCTTTGTTAGATCTGGTGATATTCCTATCTTCTTTGCTCCAAGTTCTTCCCTATTTCTAAGTCTTTTGGCATTACTGAGCATAGCCCACTTCATCCCCTCTTTCTCAAATGTTACCAACACTGGCCTAACCCTACCGTCAAATTTCTTTCCTAACCTAATTACTTTCATCATTTTATATTCCTTCACTTCTAAATATTCCTTAAACAGTACATCACAGCTCTTTTTGTCATCAGTTTCCCTCTCCTTCCCATCTGTTTTTTCTGACTCAGATATGTTATACACCACTAAATTATTTCTACGCCGCTCTCCCTCTTGTTTTTCTTCTATTTTCTTCATGACCTTCTCTACAGTAGCTTCTACAACATCTTCCTTCTCATCCCACTTTTTCTCCATGTCCATCATCCTCCTTCCTAACATTACATTCTGTTCCTTTATCCTACTCATCTCCGTTCTCATTTTATTATTTTCATCCTTTAGCCTATCCATCTCGGCTATCATGTCTTTCACCACCCTCTTACATCCGTCACAGAACCACGAACATTCTCCACTCCCACTGTTAATCTCATCATACAACTTGTCACTTATTTTTGTGCACCCTAGATGATACCATACTTTACATTTTTCGCATTCCACAGCCTTATCAGAACCCTTGACATTGTTGTTACACTTGCCGCACGAATCTCGTCTGGTCATTCCTCCATTGTTGTTGTTGTCACTCCTCGATGGCGTCCCGGTCCCCGCAGCGCCACCGCCGTTCTCGATGTCCTTGCAGTCGTCACATCTCTTATCTTTGTCAACTACAGCGAAATATCCGCAAGCCCCACACTTCTCGCGTTCGCTTGCTATTCTATTTGATTTTCTTGTCATTATTTGTCTATTTGGTCACTGTTTATGGATATTTGTTTTATCAGAAAGTTTAGAGCACGTCACGCAACCTTCTTACTCAACAGACAAAACGTAAACTCCCTAGACTGGAACAAGACCTCACGGGCTTCACCGTGTTCAGCGGTAGAGTGTGCAGGGTCTCAGTCTATACCTGAGAGGGAGTAGTTGGAATATAGAAAAACATAAAATAAAATACCCTGTTCCAAGTAAGTAGGCCAACACTTGAGCATCAACCTCTACAAGTAACAAGCGACTAGATAAATGGAACTAATACTTCTACCATTTAGGAGGAGTCAGCCAGGGAATAGGTGTGGAAATTGACAGCCTATTTGATCTAGCTCATTTTGAGTTATAGAGGTTAGGGATCACGATTTTGGACAACTTATTTGGAACAGGGTATAGCCATTTTGATAAGCTGTTTGAATACTAAAGATCAAAATACTGTGATTCACTAATAAATCCTTACCGTTTTGTTTTATCATGAGGGAGGTGTTCAGGTATTTTCGACCACGACTGTACTGTACAATCGCTGCCATAAATTCGGATACTACATAATGAAGCATCAAGCGATTAAACGAACCTCCGAAATGCAAATATTGGGTACAAAATTGAATAGGGGATTTAGTTTAGCTGCTTCGAAAATGTGTAACCAGCATTAAAGAGGGGAAAAACAAAATAACACACACACACACAAGAACCCACTTAGAGATAAATGTGTACTGACTTCGGTAAATCAATTTTCCGGCTTGAGTCCGGTTCCATCCAAATTACAGGCTCGCTATCACTCACCAGGATGAAATCGACACCTAAATGGCACGAAAACCTTAATATTGAACATAACAAAATCACAAAAAACATAAAAAGGGGAGATAAGTCGCCAAAACTAATGTGGCTAATGTCCTAAAATCTCAAAACTAATGGGACTAAACATGATGGAGACGGGGGACCAGAGAAAAGACCCCCTTAAGTGAAAATCTGCCTTTAATAGAGGGGATGTGTTCCATATTTTGTTCTTGTTCAAACCATATGAAGAACATCATTTGACGGAATGAATTATACATTATGAATACAAATATATGGTTCTAATTGACTTGGTAACAATTAGATTTCTGCCAAACTATTAATATGAATGGTAATGGTATCAGTATATATACTGTATATATGTAAATATATATACAGCATATATATATATATATATATATATATATATATATATATATATATATATATATATACTGTATATATATATATATATATATATATATATATATATATATATATATACAGTATATATTATAGGTTTGATTCCCGGAGGGAAGTAGAGAAAACCTAATATTTAGTAGGGCCCCGTAATCATTGACGATATTGCCTATTAGTATAATAGTCTCCATTCAACATCCCGCGTCAGCATTTTGAATCTACCGCCGCGGAAGTATCATGGAGTACTCATCATAAGTGCACCCTTAATTCCCTTATGGAATCGTCATTATGATCGGGTACCCTACAGAAAAAACTCTGTAAAAAAATAAAAAAATAAAATTAACTTAATATTTGATATCATATGACTTACCATATGTGGATTTCTTGCGTTTTGCATCCCCGACTCCAGGCCCCCTAGCGGCCATCCTCGTCATTCACTGATATATCAAGAAACAACTCTAGAAATCAACGAATGGGAAGTGGGATGGATGGGAGGGTCATTTAATCGTCAATGATTACGGGGCCCTACTAAATATTAGGTTTTCTCTAATTCCCTCTGGGAATCAAACCTATAATTTAATAGTGACGATATTGCCTGAATACCAAGTCTGGAGGGAGACATTCGTGACAATATCCTAACCTCAGGGGACAAAATAATCCGTATAACATTTTTTAAGTTTTATTGTATGCAAACAATATATACAAAATATAAAAGATTGTAAGCGGTGCGTGACATCAAGAAAGTCTGCTTACTCATGACTAGATCTTTTCCTTAAGATTCTTGCATGATACTTTTGGGGACACGCATGTGTTCCCCTAAATAGAACTATAACTCTGTAGAATTTAGTTCTAACCTTAAAAATATTTGTACAGTATAATATATGTTTGTACATTTTGATAATACTACATAGTTGCAACTATGCTAGATTTCTTCTTTAACTTAACATAATATAAAAATCTGTTGAACTTTATAACCAGTTCGATCACAGCTCGTGATTAATCACAGTTCTCCGGCGGACGGGGACTTAGTGAGGTATTGGCTATTCCACCCCCCCCCCCCCTTTCTCTTAAAACAAATCTTACACAATAGAACATAACCTACTGGACCCGTTGTCGTAAAGCTACACAGGTACGCTTTGGTTTATCAAGAGCGACTGACAGGTAACGTGTTACGAAAGTATGATTGGACGCCCATAATTGAGTATTAGCAATGTCTTCTATCGAAAAGTTTTTTAAGAAACGAAGAGACACTGCCCATTTCCTGATTTTGTGAGCCCTGCCCACCACGCTGGGGTTACTTTCTTTAATGACGTCGACTAACAGAGAAGCTAACTTTCTTCTCGTAACACGATTACCTGCCTGGTTCACCCATAGAGCACCTGATTTGTGAGGAGGCACAGCCCTCATAAACTTAGTTAAGCATAGGCCGCTCGTAAGGTGTTAAGGCCTGCACTGGGCATAAAATATGAAGAGAGTGTCCGCGTTTCAACGCCGGAACAGAAAACTCAGAAAACACATGATCAGAATGCTAATTTTTTGCTATGAATGTGGGAGACGGCGCGATTTGTACATGATCGTGCAGTCTCCCAAACCTATGGCAATTAGGTTCGTTGCTCATCGCCGCCAGCTCAGACACCCTATTCCCCGTGGCGAGAGCCATCAGGAAAACAACCTTCTTTAAAAGTGAATCAAAATCCGGCGTATTATTGTATTTACGTGATTGAAGCAATGATAAGGCTTTGTCTAGTGACCAGGTGGGCATGAGCTGACGCGGTGGTGGGCGCAGCTTGAAATACGCCCTCATAAACCCTTTCTCCTCTGCCTGCGGTATGGAAAGACCTGTGAGATCAAAGAAGGGAGTTCTGATGGCTGATAAATGATTTTTTAATGTGACTACTGAAAAACGTTTTTGCTCAAATAGATAATCTAGGTATTTGAAAATCAAGGCTCCCGAGGCATCCGTTTGCCCTGACTCTACAATCCAGGTTGTAAAAGTTTTCCAATGTGATTGATATTGTCTCCTGGTAGACATGGTATATTGGTTCATAAGTTTATTTGTGACACTTTCCCCAAATTGAGCTAACCATTTTGCGTTGTAAATGTCCAGAAGGCAAAACTGAGCAAGGTCAGAAGGTTGCCAATTGTCTCTAAGTGGAATGCGGAGACTGGGAGCATCACCGGGGTCCTGCACCATTCTTGCAACTGATGGTACCACGCCTGAGCCGGCCATAACGGCGCGATCATCGAGACTAAGCGCCGGTAACTTCTTAGTTTGTGAATTACCCGGCACATTAGCACAGAATCTGGTGGCGGAAAAAGATAAATTGAGGGCCACCTGTTCCAGTCCTCTAATAATGCATCCGGTCCCTCCGCCGGGGTCAACCCCTGGCGAGTTAGGAAGAGAGGGAGTCTGTGATTCTCTTTGGATGCGAACAGATCCACTTATGGACGGTAAGGCCTCGCAATCATTTTGTCGAAGACGGGTTGTTTGATAGCCCATTCTACTAAGGTGCTCTGCCTCAGGGATACAGTGTCTGCCCAAAAGTTCGACACGCCGGGGAGAAATGCTGCATGTAGGTGAATGCCCAGCGATTCTGCTAGGGCAAAGATCTGTTCTGACACTTTGAGCAACTCTCGGGACCTCACCGAGCCTTGTTTCTGAATACAATGGACTGCGGTTAGGTTGTCCATGCGGAACTCTATTGATTTTCCTTGTAACGACATGCCGTGATCTTGGAGGAAAAAGAGAAGAACTAAGAGCTCTTGCTTGTTGATGTGAGACTGATTGTCTTGGGGCAAAGTGCCCTGTCCTTGATGGCCTAGAATAATATTTGACTGATACCCCACACCTAGTGCCCCTGAAGCGTCTGTGTCTAGTGTCTACCCATACCGTAGGTTGGGGAGAAACACATGTTGTTACAGAGTATAGTGTCTCGGGCTTGGCCCAGACTGATAGTAAGCTGTGGATTAATGGAGGAATTGGCCATAATTTCTTCTCCTGCGAGAGAGGAAAAACTTTGTTGCCTTCCAAGATTAATCTCTTCACTTTCAACCGGCCCAACTTCACAGTTAATTGGATCCAGTTGAGAGAGCTGATCAGAGAATCCCACGTTTTCCTGGTCGTATTCAGACTGTGGAGAAAACGAAACAGTTTCCGGCGAAATCTGTCGCGATTGTCCACACTCTGAGTAAGCGTCAGATTGGTGGTGTCCCAGACCAGCCCTATCCACTGAATATTCCTTGTGGGAACCAGGCGAGACTTCACCAAGTTCACCTTGAACCCTAGGTTTTGTACATGATTTAATACTTGGTTTGCATGAATGTGACATAACTCCTCCGACTCTGCCACCACTAGCCAGTCGTCTAGGTACCAAAACACCTTTATGCCCTGGATCAACAGTGGTAAAAGGGCTTGCCGGACTAATTTTGTGAAAATTCTCGGTGCCATGTTTAACCCAAAAGGAATTTTTCGAAAAAAATAAGTCTCTTGCCTGACCCTCAGAGCGAGGAATTTCTGGAACCTTTTGTTTATAAGGACATGCCAATAGGCGTCTTTGAGATCTATTGAGCACATCCAACCTTGCGGCGGAAGAGTGAGCCTGATATGATTGACTGTAAGCATCCTGAAGGGTGAATTCTTGATAAAGGTGTTCAGATGCGAGAGATCCAACACTGGTCGCATTTGCACACTGTCCCTTTTCGGCACTAAGATAAGTCTGGAGGTGAATACTGGGCAAGTTGGTTTACTGGTGTAATGACCTTTTTGGAGATCATTTCCTGGACCAGGGCCTCCACCTCCTGTGACACATTATTGCCTTCTAGCGCCTGATGCAGTCGAGGTTGCTGGAGCCACCGCCAGGTGATCCCTTTGCTCACAACTTTCCTTGCCCAAGTTTTCTTGGGCCATGCTGAGCGGAATAACTGGAACGACCCAGTTTGCAAACTGGGCCTACTTCGGAGAAGTAACTCTCGAATCCGGCGCCGGGAAACAGAGTTTGGGTGGCTAGTTTTTTGGAGGGGGAGGTGGGTTGGTATCAGATGGCTGGCTAGTTTTGGCTGACGTCTGCCCCTGATTTGACTTCTGGTGTGGCTTACCTCTATACCCTGAATGTTTACCTTGTTTAGGTTTGGGCTGAGTACTTCCCTGCTGAGGAGGAGTTCTGGGATCTCGAGAGGACTGTTTAGCATGCGGTTGGTTAGGCTTACCTCCGCTCTTTGGTTTCTGAAAGGGCTTCTTAAATGGTTCTCTCCTAGCTTGGGAGGTAACCTGCTTCCACCCATTGACCATATTAAAGACTACACGCCACATTTCTGAGTTAAGAAGGGAGGCAGTGAGTACCGGCGAAATAGTTACCCGGCGCCCAATGTCATCCGGTAACTTTTTTACTAGATGCACTCTTAGATCATGGCGGGCTCGAACCGCTTCCATGATCGCTATTCTGATGTCTCCTAAGGCTTGAATAGAATTCTACAATAAAATTCTTCGTGACAAGTCAGTGGCCTTCCTAACATTTGGGTCAGCAATGGCCGAGATAGTCCTGGTAAGAGACACAGCAACCTGGCGGTTGACTAAATACTGAGAGAACATCCGGTAGGCTTTGTTTCGTAATTTAAAATCCCTTTCCAAATGAGCCGCCAGAGGAGTGCAAAAGGGTTCATCTAGAGTATGGAGGGCTACTTTGGGTGCCGCTAAAAAGGCCAACAAATCCGGCGACACCCCGTCAGCCATCTGTACAGGTAACGAGAAATAATTATGAGATTCCTGTGGCACCTGATGAGAGGACTTAGACGTAATGGTTGATGCAAAGACCTGAGCCTCTAACTCCCAATCTACCCAGGGACCCACCCCTATCCGCCCCCATTTGCAGGACTGGTGTATGCGACTGATCCAGTACCGGAATTGTATCCAGTTCCGGCGTGAGAGCATTCAAAGCCTTGACATCATTAACGCCATCGGCTTTAGACCAGTCCGCAAAGAGTCTTGCAGATGAGGCGGCGGGAACTGCCGGGGCAGCTGTGTGAACAAAGAAGTCTGGATTAAAAGAACTAGGTATAGCTTTGATTGATACATCCAGTAATCTCTCTGCTTCGTCCTTCGCCCTGAACTTTCTGTTTTTGTTTATCTCAATTGTCCACTCACTAGGGACTGGAAGGCCTCCTGAAATGGTGGGTTGTGCTAATTGTGGGATTAGATGCGTTGCCGGAACCCATGAACAGTCAGGTCCATAGAGGAGAGGCATAGGGCCTTTCCTCTGAGGAACCTTATCTAAGGGAGGAGGAGTAATATCCGAGATCACTCTAACATTAGTAGTCAGCGTGGCTGGCACTGTAGTGCCGGAAGCCGCGGTTACTGACGGAGACAAGGACATAGGAAGCACAGAGGCTTGGGGGGAAAGAAAACCCGAAGGTTGTAGAGGTCTTATCATGGAGTTACTCATGGAAACTACAGGTAGACTGGCAGGGGGTTAGAGGAGGCAGGGAGATTATACTGTTGCATTAATTTATGTAAGATATCTGTTATTTCATCTGAGGTAACACACTTACTGTGGGATCCCTTAGAAGGTTGGGAGCTAGCTTCAGACTCCTCACCCGTTAGACCAGGTGGAGCTGAGGATAAAGGCACTTCCTCCAGTTCAACCTCTTCAGAAATATCCTGTTGTGCCTCCGGCGTCTGATCCGCCGGTGGCCACACCATATCAGGGACAGCCGAAGATAACATATCAATATTACTCTCAATCAATGGTTCCTGACTTACTCTAACCCTGTCATGAGATGGCTCCGATTGACGCCAGCACCCCCGTGCCGCGGGTGGCTGTGAGTCTTGGATGATTTGGGAGCTATCAAAAAATTGTGAACCCTTATATTGCTCGGCCAGGACTCGTCTAGGTCCGGCGGAGAAGCTAGTACGTGGCACATAATTCAACTTAGGAATAGCAAAGGTGAAATCAGGTGGTACACTTAAAGATTGTTCATGACCCGGTTGGGACTCTATGTCCTCTGACCCCACTTCCGAGCCGCCGGCGTCAACGTGGGGCATGTCGGAGATAGGGGAAGAGGGAGGTGGTTGTGGGATCTCTTTCCGGCTACCACTGCGTGACTGAGAGTCCTCCTTCCGGCGCTTGTGAGACCGGGAAGACTCAGCCGAAGAGTGTCTTCTTCGGGGAGACCTCGACCTCGACCTTGACTTACGCTTTGGCGAGGGTGAAAGTTTCCTCTTTGGTTGGTCGGAGGGGGGGGCAACCTCAGTTATTTCACTGTCAGTGACACTGCTGCTACTCACTACCTCTTTGGAAAGGGCTTTAGATTTCACTTTAGGTCTGACAGATTTATGGGAGGCTGGTTTGACCAGAGGTGACTTTATTATTGATTGTTCCCAGAGGGCCTCGTCATCACAGTGAAGAGCCTTATGAGCAGTGTTTTTGGCATAAGTGTTAAAAATGGCTTTTATTTCTTACAAAGCTGCCAAGCACGACAAGTCTTTCTTGGAGAACAAAGCCGTTTTCAAGTCGGCACAGACGGAACAACGCTTTGACATTCACAAGCCTCTAGAGCGGTCTAAACACTTAACACATCTTAAACAGAGTTTATAAGCGAATATAGGTAACAGTGAACAGTGAGGAGTAGCGCATAACTCAAACCGAGGCATGATGGATAACGAGGGCCCCTTCTCCGCCAGAATCAGCAGCCACCACCCGCTGGTCCCGTAGTCACTAAGGTGCCGGGAATTCTGGAAATAGAAAATGTACAGGAATCAATGATCATAAGGATAACATGCGAGGTGTTAATACATCCTACCTTGAGTCCGCCGGAAAATTAGCTATAGTCACAACTACTCTAACCTTCCGCTGGACTCGCCGCGAAAAACCTGGGGCTTTTCCGTCCAAGCTGATTGGAATTGCTTACCTATGACCAGTGTCACAGGCCCTAATAGACCGTTAGTGTATGAATATCCGCCGCATGACGTATCTAAACACTTGCACACTTGACTGGGGCGCCGCAGGGCGAGGAAGTCTTTACCCCGTGACAATTGGGGTCAGGGCGAGTAAACTCGGTGGGCCGAGTTCAGAGCTCCCGTAGGAATCCGCATTTCCGCCGGAAGGCCTATGGTTCAGCTAACCACGCCGGGACATTTGGTTGTTCCCTACCCATTTTGAAGATGGGTAACCAGGGCCCTGCTGCACGGGGCCGCCGGAGACAAAACAACCAAAATTTCAGAGAGGGGAGGCAAAGCACAGCTCCTCTCTCCGAAACCCTCACATAAATATATGGACGTCTCCCAAACCCTCAAATAACATGCAAAGCACACATGTAAAAACACCAGGGGCACACATAGGCTTAAAACTAAACAGAGAATTCAGAATCCTAAATTACCTGCAGCCTACACTGGAGACCCCTAACCAGTCTGGCCACGTGGCTCGACGAGACATCACAGGCAGACGACGCTCCGAAGACCCAGCAACCGCAACCAGATGAGTGAGGACCATGACAGGGTCCCGCAAGCAAATACGAGCTCTAGAAGGTGTAGCACCACGTGCAGTCACTCTTAGAATAGAGCATCTGCTAAAAAGCACAATTAATATTTGCAAACGCCTCTTAGTGACGGCCTGAAGCATAATCTTGTAGAGTGGTAGCCTGCTAGCTATGAAATAAAGAGCTAAAGGCGCAACACAACATAATAATAACACACGTGGCACGACGATCCTGGGATACATAGGCGCCTGTTACAAAAGTACCCTAATTTTCACACTTCCTGCGGACATACCAATGGGGAAGCCGTTGCTAGCTAATCTAAACCTGTTCACTACAACGCAGGTGTATACAAATGAGCAAGGACTCACTAGAAGCGCTGGAAACGTCGAATGAAGCGAGAGCGACGGCGGCATCCCACTGGCTTGTGTGGCCGCGGAAGTAGGAAGGACGAGGATGGCCGCTAGAGGGCCTGGAGTCGGGGATGCAAAACGCAAGAAATCCACATATGGTAAGTCATATGATAACAAATATGAAGTTAATTTTTATTTTTTATTTTTTACGGAGTTTTTTCTGTAGGGTATCCGATCATAATGAGTACACTGATGATGAGTACTCCACGATACTTCCGCAGCGGTAGATTCAAAATGCTGACACGGGATGTTGAATGGAGACTATTATACTAATAGGCAATATCGTCAATGATGGAGGGGCCACTATTAAATATATATATATATATATATATATATATATATTATTATAAAAATATATATATATCGTTATACTGGTGCCTAATTTATTCTCTGTAGGCTATATTAATATTTAT
This sequence comes from Paralithodes platypus, assembly GCA_032716605.1. Taxonomy (NCBI): domain Eukaryota; kingdom Metazoa; phylum Arthropoda; class Malacostraca; order Decapoda; family Lithodidae; genus Paralithodes; species Paralithodes platypus. The sequence continues at coordinate 23,265,367 of CM064581.1, read as the reverse complement.
TAACTTATTACCTATGGATACTACCACAGCAATTCCCGCAAAACAATAGATTCCCCACCATACATACAGCCTCACCAAGCCGGAATATGCCACCGTGGTGAGGCATGTAGGCTGTCACCATCAACTGTTTGCTAGACCGGCTTTTGCAATTGATAAAACAGGCTGATGCCGAAGATAAGGATTACTATTTGACTATCTATTGAAATCATTATCTATGTCAATTTATGTATTTTGCAGTTAGTTAGTTAGTAAGTTAGTTTATTGACAAAAATACAAACTATAATACATAAATTACATAATGTGCCTACAATCTAAATACTGTCCGTCATAATGGTGAATACGCCTAATAAACGAGGGATTTGTCAGTTCCATGCGATAAATATATAAATAAAAATCAACATACAAAATTACTACTGTGTCTCCATCTGACTCTCATGAGAATTGATAGAGCTGTTGTTTTCCTTGGTACTCCTTGCATCTATCAATCTCAATTATTAATCCATCTCCCTCAGCTGTGTCATGACGGGGCAGAAATATGTAGATTGCAACTAATTATATGTTCCTTTTGACTGCGATGGTGGTGGTGGTTAAGGTGGTGATACTGTTGGTAATGGTGGTGTTGGTGGAGATAGGAAAGGTGTATAAATGATGGTGGTGTAGATGGAAGTAGTAGTGGTGGTGATGGTGGGGGTGATGGACATGAGTTGGTGATGGTGGCTGTGGTGTTGGTAAGGTGGTGGTGATGATGGAGATAGGAAAGGTGTAAATGATGGTGATGGTGGTGGTGTAGATGGAAGTAGTTGTGGTGGTAATGATGGTGGCTATGGTAGTTAAGGAGTTGGTGGTGTTAGTGTAGATAGGAAAGGTGTAAATGATGACGATGGTGGTGGTGTAGATGGAAGTAGTACTGGTAGTGATGATGGTGCTGATGGAGATGAGGTGGTGATGGCGGCTATGGTGGTTAAGATGTTAGCAATGTTGGTACAAAGGAGTACACAGGAAATCAAGCAACAACAGGCCTAGTGACCCCTCTAGGCTGCTTGTCCTCCAAAACACTGAGGATCAAGTGTCCAAACAGTGGTTTAGAGTGGGTAAAGGAAAATTGGAAAGGGAACTACTGCCCTGGAACTAATGTCCGTGGCAGGATTAAGAAGTTAGTAGGGACCAGAAGGGTTAGTAACATAACACAGTTCATAGACTACAGTAGATCTGGACTGGACACGAACATGGAACTTTGCAGCAAGGGACCCAAAATCGGAGAACGAACCCCCAAGTTCGAATCCCGAAACCACGAAAATATCATATTTTCGCGGTTTCGAGGTTCGAACTTGGGGGTTCGTTCTTCGATTTTGGGTCCCTTATTGTAAAGTTCCATTTTCGTGTCCAGTCCAGATCTACTGTAGTCTATCTTTCGCGATCTTTCGTATATCTGGGAAAAAAGAGAGTAACGTCTTAATATTATATGTACGGTATGCAATAATCCTTAATGAATATGAAAGGGGAATAAAATAAAGTTATTTATTTACAAGCGCAGTCGCGGATTTGATGCAAGATATTTGTCTAGGCGAAGTTTAAAAGCATCAACGGTGCTTCAGTCTATAACGTCTCGGGGAAGCATATTCCACAAGTTGACAGCTCGATTGAAGAAGAAATTCTTAGATTCGTGGGAGTTAAAAGATTTACCAATAATTGTGCAACGGTTTCCCCGCGTGTAATTAGATTGGTCGATAGTAAAGTACTTATTACAGTTCATATTGTCGATGCCTTTGATGATTTTGAACAATTGAATTTAGTTGCCTCTTATTCTGCGGTTGGTTAAAGGAAATATATTTAATTATCTAAGACGCTCCTCATATGGTTTGTTCTTTAGGCTAGGTATAATTTTGGTAATTCTACATTGAACTCATTCTAGCTTGGCTATATCTTTTTGGTAATAAGGGCACCAGGATTGAACCCAGTATTCCAGAAGAGGGCGGACTAAGGAATTGTAAAGGGTTAGGATAACTTCTTTGGATTTATGCTCAAATGACCTGCCTATAAAGCCAATTATTTTGTTTGCCTTCTTAACAACTTCTGAACATTGTTGACTCGGTTTTAGGTTACTCGATATTGTTACTCCCAGATCGGTTTCTCTGTCTACACTCTTAAGCTGAGTTCCATTCATCGAATAGTTTGCTTTCTCATTTCGGTAGTGTGGGTGTTGGTAGTGGTGGTGTTGGGGGAGTTGGAAGTGGTGGTGATGATGGTAGGTGTGGTGATGGTGGTGGTGTTGGGAGTGGTGGACATGGGAAAGGTGGTAATGATGATGGTGATGGTGGTAGAGGAGGGGGAAGTTGGTAGTGATTATGTTGATGGAGATGAAACGGTGGTGATGATGGTAGTGGTGGTGGAGGTAGAGGAAGTGGTGGTGTTGGTAGTGGTGGGGTTGGCGGAGATAGGAGAGGAGGAGAAGGTGGTCGCAGTGGTGGAGGTGGTGATGGTGGTGGGGAAGAAGGCGGTCGCAGTGGAGGATGTGGTGGTGGTGGTGGTGGAGGTCATATGATGCAACACTCCCTCCCCTTCCCTTCCCTCCCCCGACCCACCCATCTCGTCATGCACGCTTCAGGCACACATACAAGACAAGTAGGGTGAGCTAGGAAACATTTGACTGAGAGCTTACATTGTCAACTTTATTCTGGTAGTATTTTGGATTGCTATAGGTGACATAATTACTATCAATTTTTATAAGAAGCTACCACATCACATTTGAAAAAAAAAAAAAAAAAAAAAAAAAAAAAGATAAAACAATGGTGTGATATTGGCATAACTCTCTCTCTCTCTGTATACTGTATATACAGTGTATTGCTGTAACTATTTCCAGACTCTTTGGCAACAATGACAGCTTATAGATAGCATATTATTAATGACGGCTGGATTATTACAAAGGTTTAAGCCCTTTAAGCACACGACGATAAATTACCTCCGCCAACGATGTTGGAGGAGGTTATATTTTTTGGCTCGGTTTGTTTCTGTGTCCATCTGTCTGGTTGTAAGCAGAATGTCTCAAAAAGTTATTAACACTGCCTACCAAAGGAGAATTGGTGGGCAGATAGGAAGAAGAAGTTATTATATTTAGGAGATAATCGGTAGCACACATACCTCCGTTAGCGTAGGCGGAGGGACGCGATCTCCCGAGTACAGTACTCCCTCTACAGTAGTTTACTTTGGTAACTCTACTTCCATACGAGTATACTCAGCTCAAGAAGAACCTCTGGGAATGAAATGGTGTTAAGTCTATGTAAATCAACCTTTTAACTCTGAGCAGTCCTTTCCAAGTTGAATAACATAATCTGGAGGTTACCATAAATAACACTTACATTAGTGTCATCTTGTTGTGAGGGTTAATTGACCTTTTCCAGAACGCGATGGCTGAAAATAAAAATATGGAAAAATACTCTTATGAATCCTAATTGATTCTCTCTCTCTCTCTCTCTATATATATATATATACTTTTCCAACATCATTATCCGTGAACACTGGTTCGCCGACTACTACACATAGTCCAGTGGCTGTGTAGGTGTTATTGTTGTGTTATATCTTCAACATTATATTAGAGTTATGGTTGTATAGGTTCACATAGTCCAGTGGTTGTGTAGGTGTTATTGTTGTGTTATATCTTCAACATTTAAGGGGGGAGGGGGGGGGTGCTTGCATATTCTGGACTCCCTTCTCCCTCATGTTTTACCCCATTTGTTTTGGGATTCTAAGACGTTCTTTCAAGTAGTTTGGCGATTTTAAGACCTTTCACCCCATTTCCTTGTCAATATTAGGACCTTTCATGCCATTTAGCTTTAGACATTTTCCTGGCAAGCGATAGCGATCCTGTGATTTTAAGAGGAACCGGCCTTCGGGTGGGACATTATTCTACCGAAAAATGCACACATTTATGTCGAGGGTGGGTCAGAGGTGTGTTTTTTAAGCTTGATGGATGTCTACCGAGGAAACTGAACAATTAATAGGTAAAAAGATAGATAGACCAAAAGACCAACCATCCCCCCAAGTTATTAATTAAGGAACACCCTGTTCTTAACCCTTTCACGCATTTATGACGCAGAGGTTGCCAGATTAGCAACAAGAAATAGAGTTCTCTCACTCTTATAATTACCTCTCCAAAATTAGTTTTCTGCCCACAGCTAACTCAAAGACAGCTGCAGAGGTTGAAGTAACTAAACTAAAGGTTTCTAAGTACCCCTGATGGTAACAAAGGCTTTAAAGTATCCCCAATAGGCTCAAAATTGCGTCATATGTCTGAAAGGGTTAACATTACCTCCATTACAAACCCCAATCCACTTGAATAAATCAGTACCAGAAATCAGCCACCAAACAGTATCTACTTCAAGTCTCGTGTCTGATTCCAATAATTATAACAAAATCCTCATAATATTACGAAAACATAACTTGCTCACATCGCACATTGTGAGAGTGCTTCTGCTTTGACGACCTTGTGCATGATTCCAGACCTGCCTAGTCATTACTCGAGGGTTAAAGGGGGATGAGCCGGTTTTCTGGACCACTTTCACCCTCATGTTTAGCCCCATTAGTTTTCAGATGTTAAGATGCTTGCACCATTAGTTAGTCAATTATAAGACCTTTCGTCCCATTTCTTCGTCAATATTTAGACCTTTCGTGCTATTTAGTTGTCGATTGTTTCCCTGGCGAACGATAGCGAGCCTGTAATGTTAGAAGAACCAGCCTTCGGCCTGATTTTTTTTTCTATCGAAAAATGTACAAATTAATCTAGAATCTAATGGATGATTTTTTTTAATTTGATGGAGGTCTAGGGAGGAAACTAGACAAATAATGAATACATGCAGAAATCGCCCAAAAAGTGAACCATCTCCCCTTAAGCCGGTATCACACGAGATCTTTTATAGTCAACATTCGAAGATTAACATTTTTCTGGCAACATTTCTGGAATATTTTGCCCTGGTATCGGAAACTAGACTGGTGATAGATGAATTTAGGGGACCGAAATATTATAAATGTTGACTTTATAAGCTGCCAGATCAGTGTTGAGGATAAATGTTGAGGGAAAAAGCGCTCGTGTGATACCGGATTTCGTGCATGAGAACCCCTCGTAATAATAGCTACACAGACACACGCACTCACCTACATTTGCAAACACGCACATACCTACACACGCACACACGGTTCATACATACGCGAATACTTGCACTACGTTCATAAATATTTGTTCTTGGAATGTATGCCCGTCTCTCTCTCATACACGCACGCACGTATGCCCACACATGCATGCAAGACACCCTCCCTCACACACACACACACACATACAAATCTACCTAACTAACTACTGTATGCGTACATATAAAATTCAAATTCCGTGTGGTCAGACATTTTCACTAACTATCTATCTATTACTTGTTTTCCGTTTATAAAACAATTATCTTTTTGTATAATTCTTCCACATAGTTACAATATTAGGGCACAAATTACACACACACACTCTCTCACTCCTTACTTACAACACCACTGTCATCCTCTCTCTCTCTCATAAACAACACTTTTAATAATTAGCCATGAAGTTAAGGGTGTATTTGTGTTTAGTTTCCTCCCTAGACTTCGATCAAGCTTTATTAAAAAAAAAAAAAAAAAAAAAAAAAATCGTGATAAGTTTGTACAGTATTCGGTAGGCAAATATCCCGGACAAAGGTCGGTTCCTCCTAATTCACAGGCTCGCCATTCCTCGCCAAACTAGTGAGGCGAACGTCTTAAATTCTCAAAACAAACGGGGATAAACAAGAGGGAGAAGTGGGTCCAGAAAACAAAAACAATAACAACCCCTTAACCCATTCAGTGCCGGTGACGTCCTTTTCATTATATTCTGGCAACCATTAGACGATTACATTTTGTTTAAGAAGGGCCTCCAGCAATATACAGGCTTTAAGAAGGGCCTCCAGCAATATACAGGCTTCGAACTATCTCAATTAACACCCTGTTTTTTAATACAACAGATCGTTTTTAAGCTGTACAAAGTCGTCTTAATATAACTAGAATACAATAAAAAGAGACGTCGCCGGTACAGTAGGGGTTAATAAGACAGTTGAACACCAATATCGAAAGCTCTACTAATATTTACCTTTATATATTACCTTTACTTTGTGATATGAACCTTAAGGGGAGATATCCACTTGAGGGATTTTTTTTTTTACTCCTTTCTCCCTCATGTTTAGCCTCATTGCTTTTGAGATTTTAAGACGTTCGCCCCATTAGTTTGGCGATTTTAAGAACCCTCGCCCCATTTCTGTCAATTTTAAGACCATTCGTGCCATTTAGGTGTCGATTTTTTCCTGGCGAGCGATAGCGAGCCTGTAATTTAAGGGGAACCGGCCTTCAGCCAGGACATTTTTCTACCGAAAAATGTACAAATTTATCTTGAAAGGGGGTCAAGGGGGAGTAATTTTAAGTTTGATGGAAGTCTAGGGAATCAACTAAAAACCTCCCCTTAACCCCTTCTGTACCGTCGACGTCTTTTATACTTGATTTCAGCTACATTTAGACGATTATGTGAAGCTTGGGAAATATATATATGGTCGCTGCAAGGATTAATTGACATAGTCTGTAGCCTTTTAATAAATATATGGTAGCTACAAGGATTAATTGACATAGTCTGTAGCCTTTTAATATATATATGGTAGCTACAAGGATTAATTGACATAGTCTGTAGCCTTTTAATATATATGGTAGCTACAAGGATTAATTGAGATAGTCTGTAGCCTTTTAATATATATATGGTAGCTACAAGGATTAATTGACATAGTCTGTAGCCTTTTAATATATATATGGTAGCTACAAGGATTAATTGAGATAGTCTGTAGCCTTTTAATATATATATGGTAGCTACAAGGATTAATTGACATAGTCTGTAGCCTTTTAATATATATATGGTAGCTACAAGGATTAATTGACATAGTCCTGTAGCCTTTTAATATATATATGGTAGCTACAAGGATTAATTGACATAGTCTGTAGCCTTTTAATATATATATGGTAGCTATAAGGAATAATGGAGATAGTCTGAAATATATATGGTAGCTATAAGGAATAGTCTGTAGCCTTTTAATATATATATGGTAGCTACAAGGATTAATTGAGATAGTCTGTAGCCTTTTAATATATATATGGTAGCTACAAGGATTAATTGAGATAGTCTGTAGCCTTTTAATATATATATGGTAGCTACAAGGATTAATTGAGATAGTCTGTAGCCTTTTAATATATGGTAGCTAAAAGGATTAACAGAGATAGTCTGTAGCCTTTTAATATATGGTAGCTAAAAGGATTAACAGAGATAGTCTGTAGCCTTTTAATATATATATGGTAGCTACAAGGATTAATTGACATAGTCTGTAGCCTTTTAATATATGGTAGCTAAAAGGATTAACAGAGATAGTCTGTAGCCTTTTAATATATGGTAGCTAAAAGGATTAACAGAGATAGTCTGTAGCCTTTTAATATATGGTAGCTAAAAGGATTACTTGACATAGTCTGTAGCCTTTTAATATATATGGTAGCTACAAGGATTAATTGACATAGTCTGTAGCCTTTTAATATATATATGGTAGCTACAAGGATTAATTGACATAGTCTGTAGCCTTTTAATATATATATGGTAGCTACAAGGATTAATTGAGATAGTCTGTAGCCTTTTAATATATATATGGTAGCTACAAGGATTAATTGACATAGTCTGTAGCCTTTTAATATATATATGGTAGCTACAAGAATTAATTGACATAGTCTGTAGCCTTTTAATATATATATGGTAGCTACAAGGATTAATTGACATAGTCTGTAGCCTTTTAATATATATATGGTAGCTACAAGGATTAATTGAGATAGTCTGTAGCCTTTTAATATATATGGTAGCTACAAGGATTAATTGACATAGTCTGTAGCCTTTTAATATATATATGGTAGCTACAAGGATTAATTGACATAGTCTGTAGCCTTTTAATGGTTAGACGTCCTTCTTAAGTTGATCAAAATCGTTTAATACTTGCCAGAATGTAATGAAAAGTACATCACCGGTAAAGAAAGGGTTAATATTATAGTAATATCGACGGTTTAGGAAGTTTGTGACCGATGAAATGACAGTATTGTGGTCGGTCGCCGTAATACCGCTGTAGTATCTATAAAGTGCACAATATCTAAATGACAGTATTGTGGTCGGTCGCCGTAATACCGCTGTAGTATCTATAAAGTGCACAATATCTAAATGACAGTATTGTGGTCGGTCGCCGTAATACCGCTGTAGTATCTATAAAGTGCACAATATCTAAATGACAGTATATTTCTTCACTTAGGGGGAGATGGGCCGGTTTTCTGGACCACTTTCTCCCTCATGTTTAGCCCCATTAGTTTTCATATGTTAAGATGTTTTCCCTGTTAGTTAGTCGATTTTAAGACTTTTCGCCCCATTTTTTCGTCAATATTTAGACCTTTCGTGCGATTTAGGTGTCGATTTTTTCCCTGGCGAACGATGGTGAGCCTGTAAAGTTGGAAGAACCGGCCTTCGGCCGGAACATTTTTCTACCGAAATATTTACAAATTAATCTAGAAAGGGGATCTAATGGATTTTTGTTTTTTTTAATTTGATGGAGGTCTAGATAGGAAACTAAACAACAATATATGAATAAATGAATTAATAGACCAAACAAACGGCCAGTCTCCCCTTAAGGTTGATTCTTCCAGTCTTTCTTCTACTGTACTCAACAAGTAAACTCTGGAACTCTCTCCATCAAGCTAACTTCCCTTCATCCTATGACTTAAATTGGTGGTCAGACAATTTGATTCTAATCTACCTTGAATTTGGCTCTCGTTCACTTTTTCAACTTTGGGTGGGACACTTGTTACACGCAGCATTTGCCCTTTTGTCTCCTTCATACACATAGAACAGCAAAAGCGAATTTACAGGAGGACTTTTCTGGCAACTTTATATCCGTTTTTTTTTTTTTTTTTTTTTTTTTTTTTTTCTGGTAACATTTTGATAGTATTTGCACTGGCATCCACATTTAAGGGGAGATGGTTCACTTTTTGGGCGATTTTTGCATGTATTCATTATTTTTTCTAGTTTCCTCCCTAGACCTCCATCAAATAAAAAAAAAAAAAACATCCATTAGATCCCCCTTCTAGATTAATTTGTACATTTTTCGGTAGAAAAATGTGCCGGCCAAAGGCCGGTTCTAGTACAGGCTCACTATCGTTCGTCAGGGAAAAAGTCGACACCTAAATAGCTCGAAAGGTCTAAATATTGACGAAGAAATGGGGCAAAAGGTCTTAAAATCAACTAACTAATGGGGCAAACATCTTAACATCTGATAACTAATGGGGCTAAACATGAGGGAGAAAGTGGTCCAGAAAACCGGCCTATCCACATCTAAGCTGAATTACCGGTATTGCAAGTGACATAATGCTTGACACAGTGTACTCATTCTCTCTCTCTCTCTCCTCCTCCTAGGCCTCCTCACACTGCAAGAAAGGCAACATTGCAATCACAGCACACCACCATTAGGCCTCTTGCAACAACAACAACACACACACACACACACACACACACACACACACACACACACACACAACAATAACAATAGCAACAGTGTAGAGGTTCCCTGCATACTGACTAAGTGCTTTGACCCCATTTATAGACCTGCCTGATACCCTGTAGGATACAGTGGCTGTCAGTCGTGGTGGGGGTTGTTTTGGTTGGTTGTTGGTCGCGGTGGGGTTTTAATTGTTATACTTGTTGTTGTTGTTTAGTAGTCGATTGAGTTGCTAGCAGCTTTTGTTGTTGTTGTTGTTGTTCTTCTTCTTGTTATTGTTGTTGTGTTGATTATGTTGATGTGTTTTTAGCTCCTGATGCTATTTCTATTTTCTTCTTATGATGATTGGACGCGCTCTGACAGTTATTTTCTGGCTATCAGTAGAAGATTTTATACAGTTTAGGAAGGATATGTGGGAATTAAGAGGGTAAAGACTATCTCAAGTAACCTTCTGACTGCCATATACCCTTCTTTATCTAAATAAAATCGTCTAACAATAGCCAGAAAACAGAACAGAAATGCGTCATCGTATCTTGAAAGGGCCAAGTTGAATTAGGATGGCCTGTGGTGTAATAGTTAGCGTGTGCGGCATTTTAATTATTTATTTATTTTTCCTATGTGAATGAAGGAGGTAAAAGCCAAAGTTGCCTGGAGAAAGTGTCCCCTCAATAGTTGAACGTGTGAAAGAGAGACACATTCTACGCACACTCGGATACCATAGTGTCTGTCCCACTCATAAGAGAGATAGTCCATGAGCCAAGACCCGAATTTTGGGATATCGGTACCACCCGGGGTGACTAATTCTCTTAGGTGTTTTTAGCTTGCTACATGTCTCTAGTTTATGTTTTGATATGATAGCCCTTGCACATTGGTAGCTTAATGGTCGTTATCACTTCTTGAATAGACATACCCTACCGAAAATTCCGAATTTTTTTAAAATGTCAAATTTGGGGACAGGAATGCCTGAATGTCAACAAAATGCATATAGTAATTGTCACATTTAATACAAGTCCTGTAAATACACACTAAGCATGCCATGGGCTTGTACATACTATTATGGCAAATTACTACTCCTAAATATCATCTACGTCAGACTCGGAATCTGACTGTTGTGCCACCGGCTCTTCTTCAATAGCCTTGTTCTGACATGTCTGTAACCTGCACATGTCCGTGCATTTTAGACCATTGCTGAGGCAAGTACACTTAGGGAGTTCGCATGACCGCACACACTTGCAAGACAGTAGCTGCATAACAGCATCTGGTGCTGGTGAGCCTCGCATCCAGTTGACGGCAAGCTTACCGTCCTCATCTGTCATCCAACCGCAGTCTGTTGGGTTCGCAACAAATGGCTGGCTCTGAAGACTTCTCCTCCAGATCGCAGCCTGGTAGTTTGCACGCAGTGCATGCATGAAGAGGCAGTCCTCACAAGGAGGGAGTTGACTTGACTCTACCTCTCCACGTCTTGCACAGAACAGCTCATACCGAAGCTTGTTTACCTTAGTTGTGTGGGTAGATGGTAGGTACATGTGGCAGGTGATTTCCTGTAGCTTCTCAAAGAGTTCAGGAGACACTTCCCATGAGCGTCCAAGTTCGTGAAAAGCATGCTGGTATGTCTTGTCCATCTTCACCTGCTTGAGTGTCGTCATCTTCCCTCGGCCAGCGAATGCACTGACGGTATCACAGCCTGTAAAGGCATGCATACCAATCAATGAATCACACACGCTGCCTCCCAGTGTGCGGCTCAGTGTGGTGATATCCAGGAATCTTGTCCGGTTCTTCGTCCCGCACTTCTGGAACAGATGGGATGGGATCTTGTGGCACATGCCAAGACACAACACCATGACGTCTGTATCTTCTGCAGTGATGATGACAGACTTGTTCCCAGATTCTGCTGCATGAAGTGCATGGAGAAGAAGGCGTGTGTCTGCTTCTTCTTGAGTTGACTTAAGCTCAGGAGCCTCTTCCCACTGCTCTTTGGTGATCTTGAAGCAGCGCTGCTCACATGTGACATACAGCTCCTTGTCCTTGAGCTTCTCCCTGTGCTGTGGTGCCTTCCATTCTTCTACCAAGAACTTGATAAGACTTGCCTTGTTGGAGGAACTACCGAGTAACTTTCTCCACTGCTGGATGTTGTGCCCAGGTTGAATGTTCTTGAAATGAATTCCTGTGCCTGCACTTCTTTTGGCTCGTTCTGCATCCTTGATGGATGTCTCCTTGTAGATATCAAACACAACATCAATGCGCCTGCTCTTAGCACCTTCATGAACAGCGTGACTCAGTGCTGTACCTGCAAGCTGTGAAAAAGTGTTGTCGTTTCCCTTCAGTTTGTGGACCAGGCTCATCCCATCAATTATGGTAGCAGAGGGCTCGGGTATCACTTCTGCAGGAGAAACATTCCTCTCTAACTCCTTTGCGAGGGCAGCCTTGTTGGTCTTGCGGAGAGACCCATCACCGCTGGCAAGTGCCCAAGGCAAAGGCCCCAGGGGATGAGCCAAGACATCACTCATTTTGAGCTTTCTGTTCTCGGCAACAAGGATCATCTGGCCAAATAGGTTCCTGTCAGCCTTTAAGATAACCTCCTTGGCATGGTCTTGTGAGCGTGGCTTCATTCTGATGTTAGTGAACGTTCTCAGTTTCGTCTTCGTCATCGTGTCATGAAACTGTATAGTTGGCGTATCGATCTCCAGGCGCTCTTCCTTGAAGGCTTGATATGCATCCTCTCCTATTCTGTAGGCCCCTAGAAGGTCTTTGACAACTTCTGGTGGTGCCATAGTCGCAGTTGACAAACTGACAAGATCTTCTTGCTCTGCGTTGAAGGGGTTCAACCAGCTGGTCTCCATCAGTTGAACTAAAGATTGGACATCGGCCTCATCTCTTCTAATCCTGGGCATCTGTAGGTCTGGGTGGCTGAAGTCCGTATACTTTTGGCCTACTACCATAGTCCTGAGCTGCCTTAAGTACCTGCTGCGATACTCCGATGTCAGGTAGTACCTGGCGACAGCTCCGCCTTTCAGGCTGAAGCCTTTTGTGCCCCCTGGTGTCTGGGTGTCTTTGTTGATCGTCTCTTCGATTGTCTGGTCCACAGGGATCCGTCCAAAGGGATTCTTGCTACCGATCTGGACCGAAAAGCCACCTTGCATGAAGTGTTCATGGACCTCTGGGTGTTCAATGGGCAGTCGAGACATCAAGGCATAGTAGTAGGTTAGGAACCGGGCATAGTTCACTTTGTCATAGGCAAAACACCACGGTATCATCTGTCGGATTGCTCCTAGGTGGAGCATCCAGTTGCCTTCTCTGGAGGCTCGAATTAAGTCCAGCATGATCTCAACCATGTCCAGGTATGACATCCAGAATGCTGAGAGGTTGTGTTCATCTCTGAGGGTCTCAAGATAAACTTGGAAAAGCTTCATGATATGTGTGCATGATTCACTCTCCATCAGCTCTTGAAAGAGTCCCTGAGACACATTGCTGTGAAAGCTGTTGATGTCCTTCAGTGTTTCATCTAGATGGTGTATGTCCCTTGAATGGTTTTCTTCTAGCCATGAAAGGAAGCCTTTCCATGCAAGCCTCATCAGTGCTTCATACACGAGCTTGTGTAGTCTCACTGCTCTGTTGTACCTCTTGCCGTTCATCACTCCTGACACTGATCCTTCTGCGATGATACCTGATTCCACACACAGATCTCTAAGACCTGCATCTTGAAACCTCTTTCCTATGGTGGAGATGAGATTACAGATTGTGTGGAAGACGCCCATCCTGATGATAATGTTCTTGAACTTCTCTTGTTTCCAGATAACTTCGGCAGCTTTGGCATAGAGTGCTTGATCAAACACGCACACAATCTTGTTAAGCTGTAAGGACTGCATGATGGCATGCGTTTGTTCCAAGATTTCATTAACGGTGGACATTTCTGTTGCGGGAGCATTGATAGTGGGCAGGTAGCTTACAGTGTCCTGAACCACTGCAATGTCTCTGCGCATTTTGATGTTGAACCCAGTCCAACTGCTGATGGACTGGTCCTCATGGTCTGACATTCGAGTAAGAAGCCAGATATGGTTCTTTGTCTTTGAATCCTGGACTTCCTTGGTAGTGTCGACATACGCAGTCTCAATCCTAGGTGGCCCTGCCCGCCGCCCAACATTGTATATTGGCAGCATTGATGATGTCTGAGTGATGCTTCTTATCTTGGACTTGGTAATCTCTGGCAGGACTTTCTCTGGCACAGAGCCTGCAACCTTGGACTGGACAGCAATGCCATTGACTCTATGAGAAGTACCTGCTCCACTTAGGGTCTCTTCAAGTCGGTCAATGTTATCCCAGGCCAGGGTTGTGAACACACCAGGGTAGATGTTTGCTGGCAGTGGAATGTCATCCTTTGAGCATTCCAGCTTCTGGATACAAAGGGCTGTATCGATCTCCTCAAACATTGAGTAAGACACACAGTGACCAAGACGATTCAGAGTTCGGATCAGTTCTGTGTTTCCTGTCAAAGACTTTACAGCATTGGTCAGCAGTACGTGCTTGGGTGGTTTTGTCTTGCCACTGGTAACAGCAAAGACCAAGTCACTGCCAAAGGAAGTGGCAAGACGTTGAGCTCTTTCAGAGGGAGTTTCACACTCACACTCTCCTGTCAGCAGGGTGTGCAGGAATTGAGTGACTGCTGCAGGAATGACATTCTGATCTGTATCGGGAGGCCATGGCTGACTCACATCTTGTTTATTGATCTCATTCCTCAGCTGCATTCCTGCTTTGGTTAAGACATCTTCAGAGTTAGCTGCTCTTGCTTCTTGCAGGTCTTTTGCCATTTTGTGTGCTTGCCGGGCAAGGTCGTCCATTGAGAGGCTGCGTGGATAGATTAGAAGCTTTCCTTTCTCATCTGGGACAAAGCGTAGTGATTCTCCAAACTCGGTTTCAATCTTTCGGCGAACATGTTTCTTTGTCGCTGGTTTCAGTTGGATAATACCACGGGACATCATGGATCTCTCAAGCCTAGATGTGAGGTTTGTCATAGGCAGTACCTCTGGGTTGGGGAATAATTTGGTCCTTATATACAAGCAGAGTTCCTCGAGGGCTTCTGTCTCAACCTCTTCGTAGCGTGCTTCCTCGCTTTCTTCCTGATTTTCACCTGCACCCGACCTGGCGGCCGCTGGGAAATCATCTTTTGTGAAGAGTTTGTAGCACGACTTGTGGTAGTGACCCTCTGCAGCAACAAGGTCTCTGCTAACTAAACCAAGGATTCTCTGGTTGAGTTTCCTTATTGCTGCTCTGCGAATCTTCTCATCTGCTCGTAGCTCAACACACTGTATGAGTGGCTCCCTTGTCTTTGTTGTTTTTATGTACTTGCTTGACTTCTCGCAGAAGATACATACTTTGGCATACACCCTGCTAGTACTAGGGGCATCCCTTGATGCCCTCCTCCTGGGGTCGACGCTTGCTGATTCTATCTTGACACCCTTGGCAAGGATAGAATCCAGTGACTTCTTCATTGTAAAGAGACTACGACATTTACGGTGATAATGTATGTGTGGTATTCCTCCTTCTTCAAGGCCCTTGGCTGCTTCCAGGACTGGATCATGCTGCCTGATTTCTGCAGCCCTGAGCAATGTGTTCCAGGAGTCCAAATCCTGTGGTGACACCAGAGCATCGCTGTCATCATCAGAGCAGTGGATGATACAGTCGATCCGTGCTCTCTTCCTCGCAGATGGTTCCATCCTGCCGTCAAACAGTCGACACACACCTGCAAAAAATATCACCATTAAACCATGAACAAACAAACACATTACATGGAAACCACTCTACATATGTTTGCTCCTTCCAATAATAAATTATCCCCAAAATATAACAAAAAATCCCCAAATATGAAATAAACCCCTAAATATGGAGAAACTTGAAATACACATCGGAATAATTCTTGTAGAGAATCAAATAAGCTACAAGAGCTGTTAGAATATATTTTTCAATGTTCCCCATATTTAAGGATTTATTCTAGATTTAGAGGAAAATACCCAAAATATAGAGTATATTCCGAAATATGAGGAAATTTGAAAAATACCTAGGAACAACTCTGGTAGAGAATATAATTCTACATAGGTGTTCAAAGTTTCGCGATGATTGTGTGATGGATTTTAAAGAAAATGAGGAAAACGCCGAGCGTCACGCTAAAAATCTTTATTTTTGGGTAGCGCCCCTATTGCATCAAACAAATTAGACTAAGCTACCAGTGCGAGAAGGCTATCATATCTTAATGTACTTACAGTCACTCTATAAACATTTTAGTACCATTCGTGTTTAGTCACCCCAGGTGGTACCGATATCTGGCCTGGCTCATGGACTAAGACACATTCTACGTACACTCGGATACCATAGTGTCTGTCCCACTCATAACAATTCTTGGACTCCCTCTATTTTTTGTAAACAATTATAAGTATCTGGATTTCTTTTTGGATAAACCTTGTTTTTCAATAAATAGTACCGAATATATATAGTTTTGTACTTGATGTATAGAATAATATATATATAAATTCGGTTCCAGAGATATACTTCCATAATTAGAAATGGGTGAAGTCCACGAATATTTATGAGTGGGCTAGAGACTATGACATCCGAGTGTACATCAGTCAAAATGTCTGGACACACGGAACTTGAAGCAGTTTAAGGGGGGATGGCCGGTTTTCAGGACCACTTTCTCCCTCGTGTTTAGCCCCATTAGTTTTCAGATGTTAAGATGTTTGCCCCATTAGTTAGTCGATTTTAAGACTTTTCGCCCCATTTCTTCGTCAATATTTAGACCTTTCGTGCTATTTAGGTGTCGATTATTTCCCTGGCGAACGATATTGAGCCTGCAATGTTGGAAGAACCGGCCTTCGGCCGGGAAATTTTTCTACCGAAAAATGTACAAATTAATCTAGAAGAGGGATCTAATGGATGTTTTTTTTAATTTGATGGTGATGTAGGGAGGAAACTAGAAAAATAAATACATGCCAACATCGCCCAAAAAGTGAATCGTCCCCCCTTAACACATAGGATGATGGAGAGAGTTTCCAAACTTACTTATTACCGAGCCTAAACTGTTCCTCTGTTATTGATGTAACAGTAAGTACCGTAGCATTATGGACAGCTTAACAAATGTAAACTATGATAACGAATGGCTTGTCTCCTGCAAGCTCCGTAGGTCCAGACATGTGGACTCCAACGTAACTTAAAGTTGGCTCTCTGTCACTCTGTCATTAGCTATTAAGTGTCTGCGACCCCAGTTTTGCAATATTTTTATTTTCTTTCTGTGGAAAAAACTCAGATCACACTCCCATCTTTCACATGCTTGTGCGAATACACACACACTCACTCATTCACTCTAACAAGCACACGCATACAGTGTCGCAAGCGTCTTTCTATCTCTGTCTCTACACACACACACACACACACACACACACATACACACACGCACACACACACACACAAACACACACACACACACACACACACACACACACACATACACACACACACACACACACACACACACACACACACACACACACACACTTTACCGTTCCCAAATGTTGTATTGATTCTCTCTATTTGTGTGTCAGTTTCCGTCACACACAATTTCACAATCTAGTTATTATATCATCGGATAATATTATTACAACCTCTAATGTATTATTTGTCTCTTACAGGTACGATACTGTGGTTCATGTGCTTGGCTGGTCGGCAGTTATTAGTAAGTGTACAAAGATATGTTATTGCACCATATTTTAAAACCACACTTGATTGCTGCACTATACCTTCATGGACACAACAAACCGAAACAATTGATCACTTGCGAGTTTCAGGCTATAAGAAGTTGGAGCTGTAGACATCGATAGTAAACAGAAATGCAATAATAATGTAGGTTTCTGATGGATAGACAGTATGTTGAATTGGGTTTTATGTATTTATAAATGTACTACTACCGTATTTTAGCTGGTAATTCTGCTAAAAATCGATGCCTACAACTCCAACTTCCTTATAGAACGAAACTCGCAAATAGTCAATTAGTTATGATTCTGAAACTGAATTATATTTAGCCCTTCATCACAAATTATCAATCGGTTGTATTATATTCGTTCGATATAGGATTAGGGAAACACTTAAGGGGGGATGGGCCGGTTTTCGGGACCACTTTCCCCCTCATGTTTAACTCTATTAGTTTTGAGATTTTAAGACATTTGCCCCATTAGTTAATAAATTTTAAGACCTTTCGCCCCATTTTTTTCGTCAACATTTAGACCTATCGTGCTATTTAGGTGTCGATTGTTTCCCTGGCGAACGATAGTGAGCCTGTAATGTTGGAAAAACCGGCCTCCGGCCGGGAAATTTTTCTACCAATTTTGTTTACAAATTAATCTAGAAGGGGGATCTAATGGATGTTTTTTTTTAATTTGATGGAGGTCTAGGGAGGAAACTAGAAAAATAATAAATACATGCAAAAATCGCCCAAAAAGTGAACCATCCCCCCTTAAGTGTGGTTCTAAAATACGGGGGTTTAGGCCCCATATGTATGGCATAAGTGAACAGTCAATAGTGAGCTGTGACTCGACGTACCCGGGTTCGATTCCAGGTCAAGGTAGATTTATTTATTTGTTATTGTTATAAGTACATTTTTTTTATGTTTGTCTTTGCTTTATTTCTATATTCACTTGTTGTTGTTTTTAATTTACTGTACTGGTTAGAGTCATATTAGGATAGGATGGTAAGTTAGAAAAATCTTAATTAATTTTCGTTCTGAACATCAATCACCCCCAAATGAAATAAATGAAAGCATGTGGATATGGTATGGGAGGGAGAAGAAGAGAAGTAGTGGAGGAGGAGGTGGGGATCAGGAGGTCAGAAGTGTGGGAAGCCATGAAAAGAGTGAAGTTGGGGAAAGCACCAGGAACAGATGGAGTGTGTGGGGAAATGTTGAGGTATGGTGGTGAGATAGTGATCGAATGGGTATGGCAAATGTGCAAACTAACATAGGAGAAGGGGAGTGCACCCGATGACTGGAAGACTGGCATAATAGTCCCCCTATATAAGGGCAAAGGGGAAAGAGGAGTGTGTGGTAACCACCGAGGAATATGTCTTCTAAGCGTAGTAGGGAAGTAGAGAGTGAGAGTGAGAACGGAGAAATGTATAGGCGACAAGCAGGGAGGTTTTAGGAAGGGAAGAGGATGTGTAGTTCAGATTTTTACCCTGAATTGTGTTGTGGAGAAATATCTGGAGAAGAAACAAAAGGTGTATGTTGCCTTTATGGACTTGGAGAAGGCCTATGACAGAGTGGATAGAGAAGGTTTGTGGAAAGTACTTAGAATATACGGAGTAGATAGCAAGTTGCTGAAAGCAGTGAAGAGCATGTATGAGGGTGCAAAGCAAAGGCGGCAGTACGTGTGGAGAGTGAGCAGAGCGAGTTCTTTGACCTGAATGTTGGTTTGAAACAGGGGTGTGTGATGTCCCCGTGGTTGTTTACTGTATATATGGATGGAGCCATGAAAGAAATACTATCAAGAGCAGTGGATGTTGGTGTATCGCTGAAAAGGGAGGGAAATGAGTGGAAACTACCTATACTGCTGTTTGTGGATGATACAGTTCTGATGAGTGATAATGAATGGGAGTTGCAGGGTCTGGTAAATGAGTTTCGAACAGTGTGCGGAAAACGGAATTTGAAGGTAAATACGGGGAAGAGCAAGGTTATGGTCTTCGAAAGGGGTGAAGTCACAGAGTGTGAGGTGAAGCTGAACGGTCAGGCTATGGAGATCGTCAACTCTTTTAAGTATATGGGCAGTGTGTTGAGTAAAGATGGGACTATGGATGAAGAAGTGCGGGAGAGGGTACAACAGGGGAAGAGGGTTGTAGGAACGCTGAAAGCAGTAACAAGAAATAGGGTGGTCAGTATGGAAGTGAAGAAGTCCTTGCATGACAGTGTGGTAATCCAGACACTGACTTACGGAAGCGAAGCATGGACGTTTGAGAAGAGACTCAGATCAAGAGTGAGAGCAGTGGAAATTAATTACTTAAGAAGTGCATGCGTAGTTACATGGAGGGATAGACAGACTAATGAAGAAGTAAGAAGGAGGTGTGGTGTGGAGATAGATGTGCTGGAAAGTGTGAAAAGGAACAACTTGAGATGGTTCGGCCATATGGAACGTATGGAAAGCGAGAGAATGACTAAGAGGATGTACGAGAGCGAGGTGAAGGGACAGAGAGGGAGAGGTAGACCGAAGGAGAGGTGGAAGGATGGAGTGAGGAAGTATATGAACGAGGGCAGTGCTGGTTGGGGGGAGGGGCGGCGACTGACTGGGGACAGAGGTGCATGGGGGCGGTTCGTTCGTGGCCACCCCTTCGGGGATTACGGCGTCAGGCAATAGATAGATAGATAGATGTGGTCCTCTTGGAATTCGAACACAGGACACCACATACATAACTTAAACACTCCAGCAATTATACCACCAAGACCCTTTGAGTACCAGCGACGTGTGTTATATTTTATTCTAGCTTTATTTAGACACTATTATGCAGCTTAGGAAGGATCTGTGTTAGTAAAAAGGGTTGGTTGAGGTAGTTTGAAGCCATATTTCTGCTAGAGGTCCTTCCTAAGCTGAATAAAATCGTCCAATAGTGTCCAGACTACAATGCAAATGACGTCACCGGTACTGTACGGATTAAAGGTCCAGCACATGATTACGATAACTATCCATTTATCGAACACAGGATATCAATCTTATCATGTATATATTGGACCCAACTGTACTATGAATTATCTAATGCTACAGACTACAACGGTATGGGATTGGTTAGAAGAACATTCAATAGGTTTGAATAATTAGGTTTGGTTGAGTTACAGTAGTTTATGATAAAGAAAGTTAGGTTAGTTTAGTTCACCTTATTTAACTTTGGTTAGCTAATAGCTTAACCCGTACAGTACTGGTGACGTCCTTTTCTTTATATTGTGGCAACTATTACACGATTATATTCAGATTAGGAAGGACCTCTAGCAAAAATAAGACTTCGAACTATCTCAACCAACCCTTTTAACTACCACATATCCTTCCTAAGCTGCATATTTCCCAAGAATAGCTAGAATACAATATACCACGCGTCGCTGGTACTCAAAGGGTTAATAATTAGTTTCGAAGTAGAGTTGGTTGGTGGAAAAAAGCAAAACACACACATAACCTTGTACATAATATACTTTCTTGTGGGTGCGTCCATTCACCGTTTGCAAATCAACAATAAGCCTTGTTCAAATTCTGCCAAATATAGCATTGTGAGAACCTCGGCCCCACTCGCGGTAATGTGTTCCGTGCAGCTCCCATGAACCGCTAATACCAACCATTTAGGGAGCCCACTTCGCTTTCTTTTCTCTTTCTATCCCTCTCTCTCTTTGACTTGTATCCATTCGGCCCCATTCAGCCTACTGTTTTAAGACGTTTACCCCCATTTGGTGTCAATATTTTCCTGGTGAGCGGTAGCGAGCCAGCATATATATTTGTTTTGTTTTGAGAGCAAGCAAAATTTTTAAATTTGTCGATAGAAAAATGTCTCCGGCGAAGCCGGATTTCTACATACAATGATGGCTCGCTATGCCTCGCCAAGAAGAAATCGACACCTGTATGGGGATACACGTCTTAAAACAGTTGGCTGAATGGGACCGAATGGATACAAGCCAGGGAAAGAGAGAAAAGGAGAGAAAGAGAACCAAAAGCAGGTGACCCCCCTTAACCACAGAGCTTCATCCAGCGATAGCGACCATTTAAAAACAAACACGAAATAATCGGTACTTATTACCGAAACTACCACTTATTATTTCTCAATATATATTAAAATGTGTTTCAATCTCCGGAGATACATTTTGTATGCACTATATAAAGTACTGTAAAAAAAAAAAATCCCTATAATTCTCCGTATTGACGGAAGTGAAACTCTTATTAAGCCCCTTACTGTTAAAATAGATGCTGATTTCAATAAGTCATAGAGGGTAAGGGAGGCAAAGCCCCCCTCAACCCATCCTGTATCCAAAGGCTAAACAAATTGTATATTTACTCTGAAAGTACTTACATCTGAGTGTTTTAAGATCGTTGGATATTGGGAGAAATAAACATTTCCGGGGAGTGTAACTAATTTCAACTACTGTATAATGATGCAAACTACCTAAAACCAAAAATAAAGACCATGGGAAAATTAGTGGTAGTTTCGGTAATATTTTCCAAATAATCCCTCCACATTCACACCGCACATAATAGTTGTGTTGAATGGTGTAAGTGTCAGTCAGTCTTTTGAACGAATATTGTAATCATTGTGGCAAGAATATATTTATTATTGATTTATGGTTGTCAGAATGTCCAATCAATTTTATCGCCGCATCTGACATGTCTCTCGCCGATAAGCAACCATTGGAAATCGATTTATTGACGCTTAAGAGGAACTGACTGTTTGTTTGGTCTATTAATTCATTTATTAATATATTGTTTTAGTTTCCTCCCTAGACCTCCATCAAGCTTAGAAAAACACCCCCTAGACTAGATTAAGATAGATTAAATAGATAGATAGATAGATAGATAGATAGCTCAAGATAGATTAGTAATTTTTCGGTAGAAAAATGTCCCGGCCAAAGGCCGATTCCTCCTAAAATTACAAGCTCGCTATCGCTCGCCAGGAAAAAATCGACACCTAAATGGCACGAAGGGTCCTAATATTGACAAAGATTTGGGGTGAAAGGTCATAAAATCCCCAAACTAATGGAACCATCATCTTAAAATCTCAAAACTAGTGGGGCTAAAGATTAGGGAGAAGGGCGTCCTGAAAAACTGTCTGCCTCCCCTGAAACCTAATGTATTATACTTCAGCTTAGTCGATATTATTGAATTATGACTTGTGTTTATCAGACCTTTGAATTATGACTTGTGTTTATCAGACCTTTGAATTATGGCTTGTGTTTATCAGACCTTTGAATTATGGCTTGTGTTTATCAGACCTTTGAATTATGGCTTGTGTTTATCAGACCTTTGAATTATGGCTTGTGTTTATCAGACCTTTGAATTATGGCTTGTGTTTATCAGACCTTTGAATTATGGCTTGTGTTTATCAGACCTTTGAATTATGGCTTGTGTTTATCAGACCTTTGAATTATGGCTTGTGTTTATCAGACCTTTGAATTATGGCTTGTGTTTATCAGACCTTTGAATACATTATTATGATATTAACTATAACCCTTTCCGTACGGGTCAAGTTAAATGGTTCTGTTTATTTTGGCTATCATTAGACGATTTTATTCTGTTTAGGAACGATTTAGGATAGTCCAAGAATTAATGGAGATATAATTCACCTCTGATAACTAGACATCCATCCTAAGCTGCATACAATTGTTTAATAATATCCAGAATATAAGGAATAATGGCGTCATACGTTAAGCAATATACAAAAAACAAAAAATAAATAAAAATAAAACTTGCCCCCATTACGTCTATTGTTGTGTGTGACATCAAGGTCCATGTAGAGGCTTGGGTGACATAGTATTTGCAGCTGATGACGAAGATGTTTTGGAGGGTTTATCATCATCATGAATCTTGACATTGCCTAATATTAACAAAATCTTATATACCTGTGCATTTATTTTATTTTATTACTATACATTGTGCCCATACAACTTAAATATATTTGGTAGAACGTTCCTAATCGGGCATATAAAAGGAATAATAACTAATCACATATCCATCTATCATCTTGATCAACCCCAAAGACATGTCCAGCACCTCTATCAGTTGAACGCCAAGGCCTCACAGATGATTTCACTGGATAAGATAGAAGTGACTTGTTGATAAATGTGTTTGTAATCAACATCCCCGCCAGCACCAACGGAGAGGTTTACAATGAATCACAAGGAGAGCCGTCTATTCTTTCACCATCTCTGAGGAGGTGTTCAGGGAATCGTAAATGGTTTTGTACGTACAGCCAGATGACGATATCCTCTTCCTTTATAGAGGAGTACTGTATCTTAATCAAGGGGAGCACTTTTCTGACCCCCCTTCTCCCTCATGTTTAGTCCCATTAGTTTTCAGATGTTAAGAAGTTCGACCCATTACTTTGGCGATTGTAAGACCTTTGAAATTTTTTTTGTCAATATTAGGACATTTCGTGCCATTTACGTGTCGATTGTTACCTGGCGAGCGATAGCAAGCCTGTAATTGTAGGAGGAACTGGTCTTCGGCCGGGAATTTTTTAAACCGAAAAATGTACAAATATATCTTGAAGGGGATGTTTGTTTAATAAGCTTTGATGGAGGTCTCGGGAGGAAACTAAAAAAAAAATAATAAAAAAATAAATACATTAGCAAATAAATAGCCCACCCCCCTTAATTAAAACCTTCTCAAACACACAACGAGGTCTTTATTGTACTCCAGCTAAAGTCAGGTTATTATATTCAGCTTATGATAAACCTCTTATAGTTAAGAGGTTGAGGTCATCTGGTTAGTGTCGCAGTATTTAATAACCCATTCAGTACCAGCGACGTCCCCTTGTATCCTATTCTGGCACCTATTAGATGACTTTATTCAGCTTAGGAAGGACCTCTAGCCATAATAATAAGGCTTCCAACTATCACATAACCAACGTTAGTAACTACCACAGATCCTTCCTAAGCTGCATATTGTATCGTCTAAGTATAGCTTGCATACCATAGTACACCCGTCGCTGGTACTCAAAGGGTTAAACATCTGGCTGTACAGTTACCAAGACACGTACCAGGATATTGTACCTGTGACAAAGGTGGTGGAGAGCTGGCTGTATTTAACCACCTTAAGGGGAGGTCTTTAGTTTGTTTCCTACTCCTTCAGCAATCTTAAAATATCACCCCCTTGACCCCCTTTCAAGATAAATTTGTACATTTTTCGGTAGAAAAATGTCCCGGCCAAAGGCCGGTTACTCTTAAATTACAGGCTCGCTATCGCTCGCCAGGATAAAATCGACACCTAAATGGCACGAAAGGTCTGAAAATTGACAGAATGGGGCGGAAATCCTTAAAATCACCAAACTAATGGGGCAAACGTCTTAAAATCTCAAAAGCAATGGGACTAGACATGAGGGAGAAAGGGGTCAAGAAAAAAGTCCCTCAAGTGGAAATCTTCCCGGGACAGTGGTTATTTCGTGGGTCTATTTATGGATACATTCATTTCGTGGGTCTATTTATGGATATATTCATTTCGTGGGTCTATTTATGGATATATTCATTTCGTGGGTCTATTTATGGATATATTCATTTCGTGGGTCTA
Source organism: Paralithodes platypus (assembly GCA_032716605.1). Taxonomy (NCBI): domain Eukaryota; kingdom Metazoa; phylum Arthropoda; class Malacostraca; order Decapoda; family Lithodidae; genus Paralithodes; species Paralithodes platypus. Next base: position 23,240,484 of record CM064581.1, on the reverse strand, counting down.
TTTATGGATATATTCATTTATCTGTTAGTTTCCTCGCTTGACCTTCATCAAGCTAAAAAAAAAATACTTCCTAGACATTCCTTCAAGATAAATTTGTAAATTTTTTCGATAGAAAAATTTCCCGGCCGAAGGCCGTTTTCTCTTAAAAATGCAGGCTCACTATCGCTCGTCAGGAAAAAATCGCCACCTAAATGGCTTAAAAGGTCTTGATATTGTTATAGGAATGGGTCGAAAGTTTTTAAAATCGACAAACTAATGGGTCGAACGTCTTAAAATCTGAAAACTAATGGGGCTAAATATGAGGAAGAAGGGGGACCAGAAAAAACGACCCATCCCCCTTAATAGACTTACGCATATTGTTATTAATGAGAATAAATGTGATTGCCCACTTCACATAACATTATTACAATGGGTCTCTTCTCATTTCACTGAACAAGCCTATACCTTTTCTATCCTAAATGACCTGGAGCAGTTTGTTCAACACCCTACTCGTATCGTTGACCCCTTTGGATATGGATTCTACCTCCTTGACTTATTTCTAACCTCTAATCCTTCTGCTTCACTATGTTGGGCTCCTCCGATCATAACCTTATCTCGGTAACCTGTCCTATCTCTCCAGTGCGGCCATGTGGGCCTCCCAGCCGGTGGTGCTTGTGGCCCTTTGTCGTTGCCGATTGGAAGGCTCTTAGGCAGTACTTCTTGGAACTTCCTTGAAATGATTTTTGCTTCCGTGGTCGGGGACCCTCGGAGTGTGCAAACGAGTTACTGAGGTAAACATCTTGAACATGGAGGTATATATTCCATTATATTTCTCTCAGTCTAATGCAAAACAAATCTTGGTTTACTCATGTTTATTCTACTGTTGTCCACAATAAGGAGGAAGCATTTAACCTGCTGAGTACCAGCTAAATATTTATAAATGTACCACTCAGGACTGACTGATTCTGATGTTTTTTTTTTATTCCAGAAACAATAGCGAATGGAATAGCAATGAAGGAAAAACCACGAAAAACCGATCAAAAAGCTAAAAAAATGGTCCTACAGAGCCCCCGAAAACGGATTTTACAAGAGTAAAAAATTTAAGGCAATTTCCCCTCAAAAAAAGGTTTTTGCGCGCTCACGCGCACGCGGTTGGACTTTGAGAGTTTTCAACCATCGGTATGGGTGCGTGGGATACTTACACAGTTCCCATACAAATCTGAGCCCTCTAGGTGCCATAGGACCGGAGTGACACTGACGCAGACGTCTGTGTCGCTGGGGTTTAGCGTTACATACATTACCGACGCACTGTTTGCGTCGCTGGGGCTCAGTGGGTTAAACAGTATCATCGCCTTCAAACTCAAGATTCTCGTATTCTTTATATCTCGAAGTCTGCTGAACGCATTACTGAAGTGATAATCTCGGGCATGGAGACATACAGTATCTTCCATTTTATGTTAATCTAATATAAATTAATCTTGGTTTACTCACACTTGTTCTACTGTTGTCTGCAATAAGGATGAAGCATATAAACAATACTGTCGCCTTCAAACTCAAGAATCTCGTACTCTTTATGTATCTGCCTGGAAGCAAACCAAATCTGTTTTGTCAAAAACTATTTCATCAATAACAAAAATATTGAACTTTCTAGTCTAGCTCTTCCCAACCTTTCTGGCATCTAGCCAAAAACCTCTCCAACAATTATACTTCCTAGAATTTCTCTCCACTTTTCCATTCTGACGGCACCACCATCACCTCTTCTTCTGACAAAGATGAACTCTTTGCTCAAACTTTTGCTAAAAACTTGGAAAATTTGGATGATTTTAGTGCTATTCCTCCCTCCTCAACCCCCTCTCTCTTACTTATGACTAACATCTTACTCTTATAAGGATGTACTTTCTGCATTCCCTGGGCTTAATACTAAAAAGGTGTACGGACCAGATGGTGCTCCTCCTGTTATCCTCAAAAACTGTTCTTCCACGCTGACTCCCTGCCTAGGCAAACTTTTCAGTTTTTCCTCTAATACCTTCCCCTTTTACTGGAAGTTTGCTCGCATACAACCTGTCCAGAAGAAGGTTGACCAATTTCAACCCTCCAACTATCATGCATTTGCTCTCATATCTTGAATCTCTCAAGTTTTTAAATCTATTCTAATATCAAGATATCTTAAGCATTTGTCTTCTCATAATCTGCTTCCTTAAGGGGAGATATCCACTTGAGGGATTTTTTTTCTTGACCCCTTTCTCCCTCATGTTTAGCCGCATTGCTTTTCTAATTTTAAGACGTTCGCCCCATTATTTTGACGATTTCAAGAACTTTCGACCCATTTCTGTCAATTTTAAGACCTTTCGTGCCATTTAGGTGTCGATTTTATCCTGGCGAGCGATAGCGAGCCTGTTAATTAAGAGGAACCGGCTTTCAGCCGGGAAATTTTTCTACCGAAAAATGTACAAATTTATCTTGAAAGGGGCTCAAGGGGGTGTAATCTTAAGCTTGATGGATATCTAGAAACCAAACTAAAAACCTCCCCTTAAGGGCCACTCTACTGGTGATCTCTTTTCTTATCTTACTAAATTTTGATCATCCTCCTTTCGGTACTTTGACAAGACCTTTTCTATTGTGCTAGACATATCTAAAGTCATTTATAGAGTCTGGCACAAAGCCCTTGTTTCTAAAACACCATTCCTCGGTTGCTATCCGTCTATCTGTGTTTTTACCTCCAATTTCCTGTCTAACCATTCCATAGCTGCGGTTGTGGACGGCCATCGCTCTCTTAATAAACCTATCCACTCCAGTGTTTCTCAGGGTTTTGTCATATTTCCAGTTCTATTTCAAATACTCATAAATATTTTTTTCAACTCTACTTATAGTCTTATCAACTTCTATGCCGATGACAATACCTTACAATATTTAACTTGCTTTCCCCATTGACTCTCCATGCAGTTACATCAAAATTCACGTTATGAGGTCTGATTTATCAACTATTTCCAGTTGGAGCAGAGATAATAGTGTTGCTTTCATTGCTTCCATGAGTTCCAAAACTCAAGTCCTCCATCTCTGTATCCATCATAATCTTCCACACGACTATCCCATACTCTTCAACAACACCCAAATCAACCTTTCGTCCTCTCTCAATATGCTTGGTGTCTCTTTTTCCGGTTACCTTTTATTTTAGAAAAATCATATTACTACTCTTGCTAAAAGCAACTTCCCAGAAGTTAGGTGTGCCTAATCCCACCCCCTGTGGGTTCTTCACAGGAGTACTGAACACCCATGGAATACTGTTCATATGTGTGGAGAGGTTCCGCCCATACTGCACATCTCGAAAGGGTAGAGTTGACAGCATTTCGTCTCATCAACTCACCTTCTCTTACTAATACTCTATAATCTCTACGCGCCGCAATGTTACATTTCTCTCCTAGTCTTTCTTCTACTCAAAAACTCGTAATTTTCGTATTGCACAGTGAAAACCCGCATATTAATAAATAAGAATTTCCTATCACCTTTATCACTTAATTTGACAGGGTAATCTTAACTTTATGGATGCCTACTTTAATCATAGTTCAATTTAGTTTGTGAATGAAGAATGGCCCCGATGATGAAGGAGAGTGTGATTAGTCTGTGGCTCCAGCCTTCATAAATCAACTTTGGCGTCACTATTTAATACAACCCTTACTGTTGTGTCCATCATCACTATAGTAAACTCTCTCTCTCTCTCTCTCTCTCTCTCTCTCTCTCTCTCTCTCTCTCTCTCTCTCTCTCTCTCTCTCTCTCTCTCGCTCTCGCTCTCTCTCTCTATCTCTCTTGTTATTTATCTACCTACGTCTATACACATGTCCGGCTCTGATCTTTGGTGTTGTATGCATGGTGTTTACCCCATCACACCTCTCTACAATATCTCTCTCTCTCCTCACACGCCTTCCATTCTTCTACCCGCACTATATTCCTTTTGTATTATTTCATTCTTTCACCGATGTTAGTAAACATTGCAAAATGACACCCTCTTCCCATCCTAAATGCGGTGTCACTTGAGCAGTAATTCCGTATTTGTTGTACAGGCAATTGATATCTGAGAGCAGCAACATTTAAGTTCCATTAGAATTAAACTACCTAACATAACCTACCATCGACCTATTTTCCGATTCCGATGCGAAAGAGTTACACAATAGTACGATTAAAATGCGCTCATGTGACACTTCCTATATGTCAATATTAATGGGTGAAGGAGGGACTGAGAGTCTTAAATATTACCTACTGGAGAGAGAGAGAGAGAGAGAGAGAGAGAGAGAGAGAGAGAGAGAGAGAGAGAGGTATAACTAACAAGCCTTAACTAACTCTTTGTCTGCTCTTCCCAGCCCCCCACAAGACGCCACACACCATGACTCAACCAATTACACCGCATTTCCACCTCTAATCCCGCAGTAACTCTTCTTAAGGGAGGTCACCGGTTTTAATTCTGGAGGTTTCACAGAGATGTTCCGGTCCTGACGTTATTCTTGACTTACAGTGTGCTGGCTTAATAATCCAATAGGGTTGATAGCCTCTGAAGTCCTATTTTAACTAACTATTTTACAATGAAGCAACTTGGTTGAGCCCGAGAACTTTCAGTCTTCTACTGTACTTCTCATTTCTCCGCTTGTTCTTCCTCTGCCCAATTGCTCTTCTTTCCTACTTTACTCCACCCATCTGGTCTGGTCTGGTTATCTTTTTCTCCTTTTCTCTCTTTCCCTGGCTTGTATCCATTCGGCCCCATTCAATCAACTGTTTTAAGACGCTTATCCCAATCCAGGTGTCGATTTCTTCCTGGCGAGCGGTAGCGAGCCAATATTGTATGGTGAAATCCGGCTTCGCCGGAGACATTTTTCTATCGAAGAATGTACAAACTTAGCTTGCTGCCCAAACAAAAATTTATATATGCTGGCTCGCTACCGCTTGCCGAGAAAATATTGACACCTGGATGGGGATAAACGTCTTAAAACAGTAGGCTGAATGGGGCCGAATGGATACAAGTCAAAGAGAGAGGGAGAGAAAGAGCCAACAAGCGAGGTGGCCTCCCTTAATTAACTAGGCACACTTTCCGGGCGGCCGTGTGTGGGACAATTCATCCTAGCACCTGAATGGGCGTGACGGGGGGCGGGCTGTGAGGATTTATTAAGGGGAGGCAGACCGTTTTTCTGGACCCCCTTCTCCCTAATGTTTAGCCCCACTAGTTTTGAGATTATAAGACGTTCGGCCCATTAGTTTGGCGATTTTAACACCTTTCGCCCCATTTCGTTGTCGATTTTAAGACCTTTTGTGGCATTTAGGTGTCGATTATTTCCTGGCGAGCGAAAGCGAGCCTGCAATTTTAAGAGGAACCGGCCGAAATATTTCTACCGAAAAATTTACAAATTTATCTTGAAGGGGGGTCTAGGGGGTGTTTTTCTAAGCTTGATGGAGGTCTAGGGAGGAAACTTAAAAAAATATATGAATAAATGAATTAATAGACCAAACAAACGGCCAGTCTCCCCTTAACCCTTTCAAGACCCGATTACCCTTTTATATGGCTGTTAGTAGACGAGGTTATTCAGATTAGGAAGGGTTTATGAAAGTCGGAGGGTTAATGGAGATAGTCTGAAGGGGTTAATGGAGATAGTCTGAAGGGGTTAATGGAGATAGTCTGAAGGGGTTAATGGAGATAGTCTGAAGGGGTTAATGGAGATAGTCTGAAGGGGTTAATGGAGATAGTCTGAAGGGGTTAATGGAGATAGTCTGAAGGGGTTAATGGAGATAGTCTGAAGGGGTTAATGGAGATAGTCTGAAGGGGTTAAGTGAGATAGTCTGAAGGGGTTAAGTGAGATAGTCTGAAGGGGTTAAGTGAGATAGTCTGAAGGGGTTAAGTGAGACAGTCTGAAGGGGTTAAGTGAGATAGTCTGAAGGGGTTAATGGAGATAGTCTGAAGGGGTTAATGGAGATAGTCTGAAGGGGTTAATGGAGATAGTCTGAAGGGGTTAATGGAGATAGTCTGAAGGGGTTAATGGAGATAGTCTGAAGGGGTTAATGGAGATAGTCTGAAGGGGTTAATGGAGATAGTCTGAAGGGGTTAATGGAGATAGTCTGAAGGGGTTAATAGAGATAGTCTGAAGGGGTTAATGGAGATAGTCTGAAGGGGTTAATGGAGATAGTCTGAAGGGGTTAATGGAGATAGTCTTTTCCTTTAACACTCCCACAGATTCTACCTAAACTGTATAAAATCGTCTAATGGCAACCAGAATAAAGTGTCAAAATGTGTAATAATCTTCAAAAGGTTAAAGGCGTGCTCTTTTTCCGCTAATTTCCAATGAACAAATATAAAACAAATGACCATGAAAAGTTGTTGCTCGAGTTTAACGATACCCACTGCGAGACATCATCATCATCATCATCATCAGCCTGAGTTAGTCCAATGCAGGACATAGGCCTCTCCCAAATGTTTCCACTCTAACTGGTCATATATTGGCCTGTTCATCCTACCCCAGCATACTTTCGAATCTCATCCCTCCATCTGGTTCTCTGTCTACCCCTTCCTCTAGCTCCATCACTAGGTTTCCATTCTGTTGCTCTAGTTGTCCACCTGTTATCATCTCTTCTAAATATATGACCTGCCCAGGCCATTCCCTCTTTTTTTTTTTTTTTTTTTTTTTTTTTTTTTATATTACTGAGAATATGTTTTCTTTTGTGTGTTCTCTTATCTTGTCTCTCCAAGTTAGGCCAAACATCCTCTCCATTCCTCTTTGAGCACTCCTAAGTTTACGTTCTAGACACATTTATACTCCAAGATTCTGATCCATAAATTAGTACATGGGTGAAACATTGGTTGTATCTTGTTTTTCTTAAATAAGCTCTATTTACCAAATGCACTCTATCCCATGCCTATCCTTCGCTTGATTTCTGAAGAATGATCTAGATTTGCCTTTATAACCTGGCCTAGGTATATCTATTCTTCAACTGCCTCTATCACTTAATTTCCTATCTTTAGTTGTTGTAGCTACACAAGATGATTAAGCATAATATAGGTGTTCTTTCTATATATTTTCAGACCCACCTCAAGCCTTTTTCTGTTTAAATCTATATATGTTCAGACCTACCTCAAGCCTTTTTCTGTTTAAATCTATATATGTTCAGACCTACCTCAAGCCTTTTTCTGTTTAAATCTATATATGTTCAGACCTACCTCAAGCCTTTCTCTATTTAAATCTATATATGTTCAGACCTACCTCAAGCCTTTTTCTGTTTAAATCTATATATGTTCAGACCTACCTCAAGCCTTTCTCTGTTTAAATCTATATATGTTCAGACCTACCTCAAGCCTTTCTCTGTTTAAATCTATATATGTTCAGACCTACCTCAAGCCTTTCTCTATTTAAATCTATATATGTTCAGACCTACCTCAAGCCTTTTTCTGTTTAAATCTATATATATGTTCAGACCTACCTCAAGCCTTTTTCTGTTTAAATCTATATATGTTCAGACCTACCTCAAGCCTTTCTCTGTTTAAATCTATATATGTTCAGACCTACCTCAAGCCTTTCTCTGTTTAAATCTATATATGTTCAGACCTACCTCAAGCCTTTCTCTGTTTAAATCTATGTATGTTCAGACCTACCTCAAGCCTATCTCTGTTTAAATCTATGTATGTTCAGACCTACCTCAAGCCTTTCTCTGTTTAAATCTATATATGTTCAGACCTACCTCAAGCCTTTCTCTGTTTAAATCTATATATGTTCAGACCTACCTCAAGCCTTTCTCTGTTTAAATCTATGTATGTTCAGACCTACCTCAAGCCTTTCTCTGTTTAAATCTATATATGTTCAGACCTACCTCAAGCCTTTCTCTGTTTAAATCTATATATGTTCAGACCTACCTCAAGCCTTTCTCTGTTTAAATCTATGTATGTTCAGACCTACCTCAAGCCTTTCTCTGTTTAAATCTATATATGTTCAGACCTACCTCACGCCTTTCTCTGTTTAAATCTATATATGTTCAGACCTACCTCAAGCCTTTCTCTGTTTAAATCTTCAATAATTTGTTGTAACACTTCCCCGGAGTCGCTGAAAAGAACTGTCATCAGCGAATCTGTGGTTGCATAGGTATTCTCCGTTAAAATTTATTCCCTTCTTATGCCATTCAAGATTCCTAAATACGTCTTCCAAACACACTGTGAACAGTGTTGTTGAAATTATTGTTTCGCCTACTGGTTACCTAAAGGCGGTGTCACACAAACGACTTTTTCCGTAATATTTTACGGGCAGTTGTAGTCTGACAGCTTCATGATATATGTTTTATTATAAATCAGCAACCTAGCATAATCTACGTTCAACTAGTTTCCGATTTAAATGTGAAAGAGCCACAGAATACTATGAAAACAAATCTTGCTTGTCGGAAATTGCCGGAAAAAGCGCTCGGGCGACACTGGACGTGTCACTAAAAATTGGCGATTGTTGGATAATACTAAGTCGCAATTATATTATTATTTTTTTTTTAGGATATACACCCTAAAATTTAGCATGCTGTTATTGCTAAAAGGCGTGAATAGAAATTAACGAAATTGGTGACTGCATTTAGTGGATACCAAAATATTATTGGCCAATTTCACCTATCCCCAATTCGACCGTTTGGCCCATTTGAACCACTCTGCTCAATGTAACCAATTTGCCTCAGATTAATAAATGTTCTTCAGCCCAATTTGACTGACAATTACCAATTTGCCTGTTTGGCTCATTTCGACCACTCGGCCCAATTTCACACCTTTCCCCATATCGACCGTTCGGCTCAATGTGGACACTGTACCTCAATCGATCGCTCAGCCCAAATTGAACGTTGTGCACCATTTGATTTGTTGGTCCAATTTAAATGCTGTGCTCCATTCAAATGCTTGGCCCTAATCCATCGCTCGGCCCAAATTCAAACGCTTGGCCCTATTCGAACGCTTGTCCAAATGAAATTAATAAAAATAAAGATTATTAGTAGGTTCAGGGATATTTCGTCGAGAGGCCGGTCTATAATATGATCTGTGCCCCATGAATATTCTTTCCTCTCACTTAAACATTAGGCTACCATAGCGCGGTTGGGAATATGAACATGATTAGATTAATATCCAGTGTTCGAGAATGGATAATAAGTCGTAGGCGTGTGCATAAACCTTTAACAGTCCTGGTGGTGTAATGATTAAGGTGGCAAAAATATGTGTGTGATAACCCAGGTTCGAATCCCGGTGGATCATACAGTATATACTTTAATTAATTTCATTGGGGGGTGTTTGGTGTTGTGATGAAATTAATAAAAATAAAGATTAACTACCGCACTTACTCAAATTTGAACGTTTTACCATGTCGATGCCACTCTGCTCAATTCCACCTCTTGCCCCAATTTAACCACTCAACCATAATCAATGCTCAATCAAACTGACCATTTGCGAGTTTCAAGCTGTAAGGAAGATGGAACCGCAAACATCAATATCTAACAAAATTAACATGTAAAATATGGTTGCAATTAATTTTGAATTACATAAAATAGAATTCAACATACTTCCTATCCCTCAGAAACCTACATTAATATTGCATTTTTGCTTACAGCTCCAACTTCCTTATAGCTTGAAACTCGCAAGTGGTCCATTAGACTGCCAAACCAATTTTGGAAAAAAAATAAAAAATAAATAAAACAAATGTTCAGTAGCGTTATTTGATGCCTGGATATAGAGGATGAACTTGTCACCAATATCCAGCCATCCTCCCCCCCACCACCTACATCCACACAAACATTGACCATGAGATGTTTTTGGCCGATTTCCACGGTACTAACTGTGACACATACTGGTTGACCAGGGACCTCACTCAGTGAATTATGTTATTGTTGGTTATATAATTATGCATGCAACACTGCTCCTATGGATAGTATGCAGGACAGAGATAGATGTTCTACTAAGAGCTACAAGGAGTTACAAGGAATATTTAGTATCTCAAAGACCTTCTGGTCCATTCCGGGCAGGTACTCGAAGTGGAAAGAGAGTGATTGTTTAGTGCACTACACTCATCTAAAAGTGTGCATGATACTATCTACTCTCTTCTTGAACTTCTCTACTGAAGTACAACTTCTGAGGGAAGTTTGTTCCAGGTAGAACAGATCTTATATATGAAAAAGCGTCAACAAGTACTAGCGCTGAACCTTTTAAATTTGACCTTCCTTGGTGAGTGTTGTGTTCATATTCTGACAAATCATTTTGCTATAATCCACATTGTCAAACCCAGTAAGTATTTCAAAGTCTTTAGTACAAAGGAGTACAAAGGAAATCAAGCAACAACAGTATAGTGACCCTTCTAGGCTGCTTGTCCTCCAATACACTGAGGATCAAGTGTCCAAACAGTGGTTTAGAGTGGGTAAGGGAACATTGGAAAGGGAACTACTGCCCTGGAACTAATGTCCATGGCAGGATTAGGAAGTTAGTACAGGACAGAAGGGTTAGTAACATAACACAGTTATAAGTGATCTTTCGTATATCTGGGAAAAAGAGAGTAACGTTTTAGTAATATATACAGTATACGCAATAAACCTTGATGAATTTGAGGGGGAATGAAATAAAGTTATTCATTTACAAACGCCGTCAGTCGCGGGTTTGATGCAAGATATTTGTCTAGGCAAAGTTTAAAGGAATCAACGGTGCTGCAGTCTAAAACGTGTCGTGGAAGCCCATTCCACATGTTGACAACTCGATTGAAGAAGAAATTCTTAGATTCGTGTGAGTTAAAAGATTTACCAGTAATTTTGCAACCGTATCCCCGCGTGTAATTTGATTGGTCGATAGTATAATACTTACTACAGTTCATATTGTCGACGCCTTTGATGATTTTGAACACTTGAATTAAGTCGCCTCTTAATCTGCGCTGGGTTAAAGGAAATAGATTTAATTCTTTAAGACGCTCCTCGTTTGGTTTGTTCTTTAGGCTAGGTATCATTTTGGCAACTCTACGTTGAACTCGTTCTAGCTTGTCTATATCTTTTTGGCAATAAGGGCACCAGGATTGAACGCAGTTTCCAGAAGAGGGCGGACTAAGGAATTGTAAAGAGTTAGGATAACTTCTTTGGATTTTTGCTCAAATGACCTGCCTATAAAGCCAATTATTTTGTTTGCCTTCTTAACAACTTCTGAACATTGTTGACTCGGTTATAGGTTACTCGATATTGTTACTCCCAGATCGATTTCTCTGTCTACAATCTTAAGCTGAGTGCCATTCATCGAATAGTTTGCTTTCTCATGTTGGTATCCGATATGTAGTACTCTACATTTATCCGCATTGAAACTCATTTGCCAAATTTGGGCCCAACATGACAACTTATCTAGATTGTGTTGCATATCGTTGCACTTCGTAGTCTGTGGTTTTCCAACGGAAAGAATATCAAAAGCTCTCAACCGGTCCTCATAGCTCAGTCTTCTAATAAATGGAATAAGCTTTGTAGTCCTACCTTGTACTCTTTCCAGTCACTCTACATCTTGCCTGAGTGATGGATACCAAAATTGAATAGCATATTCCAGGAGAGGACGTATCAGAGCGTTGAAAAGTGTCAGGACTATTTCCTTTATTATGTATGTAGTCATTTATATATTTATAAATATATTAATTGATTAATTCATTTATTTAGATAATTATTTATATGTATATATATATTGAGAGAGAGAGAGACAGAGACAGAGAGAGAGAGAGAGAGAGAGAGAGAGAGAGAGAGAGAGAGAGAGAGAGAGAGAGAGAGAGAGAGAGAGAGAGAGAAGGTTAAAATAGCCAATTATACTATTTGTTTTCTATTTTCGATACATTCTAGCATACATACTCAAGTTTGGTTTATGAAAGTCTTAGTGATATAATAAAAGGGAAATAGCAGGTGACAGACTATTCTAGCAACTTTTCCATTAACCCCAAGTGGTTTAGAAAGCGCATAACCACACACTGTACTGTACATACATCAATTCTGCAGTAAGGCTGAACAACCACAGACCGTAATATAGTTTCTCTACAATATGGGTGAATACTAAATCGTCTGGTTCAGGATGTTGTTGGCTACTATTTCATACCGAAGCATCAGGTATAGTCGGCCTAATAAGTGATGTCTCGGCACCAATTATGTTTTGATAAATAATTGGTATCGGCAATATTTACATATGATGTCTTCTTTTTGAGTGAAATAGGCTATATAAACATGTTCCTAGACTTACCCACCCTATTGAACATCTGACAAACATTAATACAGCACAGAGCCAGCCAATCGTAATGACAGCTGAGACATGACTTATTAGCGCTACCGTACACTCAGATGCCATATAATCTCCAGCCCAATCATAAGAATTCGTGGACTCCCTATGAGTATCTTTATGGAATTATAACTATCTGAATTGATTATTGGATAGAACTTGATTTTCAATAAATTGTATATATACTGTAAATAGTTTTGTGACAATTTTATCTTTATTATGCATAACTATTCACTACCTGATTCTTTTGAAATGTGTGTGTGTGTGTGTGTCTGGGGGTGGGGGTGGGGGGGGGGGTTAACTTTTAATATATGTTGTTTTCTCCTGCTCTCGGTCACGGCGATAGACTCACGTCATAAATTTCCATGATTTAATGACACAGGGGGGAAATATTTTATCGGACACATAAATAACCCTCCTTACACATGCGGTTCTATTATTTTATCGGACACATAAATAACCCTCCTTACACATACGGTTCTATTATTTTATCGGACACATAAATAACCCTCCTTACACATGCGGTTCTATTATTAAACAGGCGGGAACGGCGTTATCTATACAGAACGGAGTGCTGATTTGTGTTAAAGAACCAAAATTCATCCAGTATTTTATCTTAGTGTTAAGAAGTAAATAATATCTTAAGTTGTTTATTAAACGCCCGGTGTGTTGCATCACTGGCAATCAGAACACTTTACCCAAGATTGTTACCTTAAATGGGGCGTCACATACAATCGCTAACTTAAATTTTCTATGTACTGTACTGCTATTCCCTATTCCAAGTAAGTATGCCCAAGATCCTTAACATTACCCTCTATAACTACTCACAAGCAACTAAAGTAATCGAGCTAATATTTGTATTATTTAGGAAGGGTCAGCCAGGGAATAGGTGTGGAAATTTACAGTCGTTTTGCTCTAGCCCTTTTTTAGTTACAGAGGTTAGGGTTCACGATTCCTGGACTAACTATTTGGAACAGGGTATAGGTGAACATAAGATGGTAAGTAGCGTATCGGTTGTCAAGACACTGCCCAAACATCTTTTCCTGCCTGGGATCGAACACGGCTCCTCTTGGTTGGGAGTCGAGCAGGCTTCCCAGTTGTTATTAGTTCAACACGGCGTCAGGCTTAAGGGGAGGATATTTTTTTCTGGACCTCCATCTCACTAATTTTTAGCCCCATTAGTTTTGATAATTTAAGACGTTTGTACCATTAGTTTGATGGATCTAAGACTATTCGCCCCATTGTTTTGCCAATATTAAGTCTTTTCTTGCTACTTAGGTGTCGATTGTTTTCTAACGAGCGACAGCGAGCTTGTAATATAGGAGGAGATTTTCTCTCGAAAAATGTACACATTTATCTTGAAGGCAGGGGTATTGGGGTATTTTTTATAAAGCTTAATAAAGATCTAGGGCGCAAACTAATACAAAAGCCTTAACTATGGCACGGTTTATGGTGATGTTATTGTATATATTGTATATTATTACCAGTATACTGTATATGTTTGTTTTAGTTTGCTCCCTAGACCTCTATCAAGCTTACAGAAACACCATCCCAAAGACCCCCCTTCGAGATAAATGTGTATACATGTTGGTAGAAACATTTCATGGCCAAAGGCTGGTTCCTCCTAAAATACAGGCTCGCTATCGCTCGTCAGGAAACAATCGACACCTAGATGGCACACAAGGTCATAATATTGACAAAATAATGAACTAAAGTATTACAATATGTAAACTAATGGGGCTAAACAAGAAGGAGAACGGGGTTCAGGATAAACAACTAATACTTCCCTTAACCCTCTCCGACATATGACGCGATTTTGAGCCTATTGGGGATACTTTAAAGCCTTTGTTACCATCAGGGGTATTTAGAAACCTTTAGTTTAGTTACTTCAACCTCTGCAGTTGTCTTTGAATTAGCTGTGGGCAGAACACTAATTTTTAGAGAGGTAATTAAGAGAACTCTATTTCTTATTGCTAATCTGGCAACCTCTGTGTCATAAATGCGTGAAAGGGTTAAGAATATGGCTGATAATCCCACCAACGGCCAGGCAAGAGTCGTCAAATTGGGCACTTTCATTAATCAACATTTAGTTATAGTCTATTCGCTGTAAGTAGGTGAGAAATCATGACCTCTATCCTCTGTAACTCAAAAAGGGCTAGAGCAAATTGGCTGTAAATTTCCGCCTCTATTCCCTGACTGACTCTTCCCAAGTGGTAGAAAATTTAGTTCGATTACTCGAGTCGTTTTTGAGTTACAGAGGTATAGAAGTCTTGATTTCTCGCCTACTTCCAGCGAATAGACTATAGCTAGTCTATATTTCCATGGTACACTCAAGAGCATCAATGGCAACGCGCCCATTTCAATCAGTATGGAATGTAAACAAGACAATAAAATGCTCTGTTATTGTCTGGATTATTCAAATATTGACTGTTGTTGATCCGCTATTTTAAAGCATAAAAGCTTGGTTCGTTGTTATAAAAGCAATTTTGTTAACCCTCGGTAGAAAAACGTACCAGCCGAAGGCCGTTTCCTCCTAAATTACTGGCTGGTTCAGGACCAACACACTAGTGTGTTGTTCCTGGACTGGCTATCGCTCGCCAAAACAACATATACACCTAAGTGGCACGAAAGGTCTTAATATTGACAAGTAAATGGGGCGAAAGGTCTTAAAATCGCCAAACTAACGGGTAAACGTATTAAAATATCCAAACTAATGGGGCTATATTTGAGGGAGAAGGGGGTCCATAAAACCCCCAAACCTCCCCCAGACCCCTACTGTACCGTAACTTACTCCCGGCTGATCCACTTACGGGGGCCCCAAGTCAGGGTTTCTTCACACGGGACTCGATACTTGACTGAACACCTACAGTATTTTAGGAAACTCACCTACGGCTATTTGTACGCTCGTAAACATTCGTGCACCCCCTATGTTTTTCTCTATGCAATTATGTCTACCTGCATTGATTTTCGGATGGAACTTGCTTTTCAAACAAATAGTATACATAGTTTTGTAGTTGTAGTATATCAAATTATATTCATGAATTCGTTTCCAGAGATATACTTTTATAATTAGATATAGGTGAGCTCCATGATCTTTTATGAGTTACTGTACGTATGGCAACACCTTTATTAGTCAACCTAGCATAACCGAGCCAACCAAGTACAATATACCCTAATGTGTTCCATTTCTAATGAATGATTACTTATCATATTAACATGTCATTAGTTCATGACCTTTTAGGGGTGCAGTGTATCTTATATAACAGGAGGACGAAGGCTAGGGCAGAGTACACGGTCACAGTGTACAGTATAAGGTTTTATTTATTTTATCTATATGCTACAAAATATGTGCTATTTTGAAGGTAACTTGTGTAAATGCCTGCAATAAATATTATTAATGGATTGGATACATATACAGTATATATAATTCGGTAACAAGGTAGAACCTGAAAAAGGCAGGACATAGATATGGAAGGGAGAGTGGGGAGCATGGGAGGGCACCTGATATATATTTTAGTGGACAGTTGTGTGTATTGTTTAAGTTTAATCTTTAGTAGGGATTTCAAAGATAGAGAACAGCAATACTAGCTGGAAGTACAATGCTCCACTATCACAGCAATACTAGCTGGAAGTACAATGCTCCACTATCACAGCAATACTAGCTGTGGAAGTACAATGCTCCACTATCACAGCAATACTAGCTGTGGAAGTACAATGCTCCACTATCACAGCAATACTAGCTGTGGAAGTACAATGCTCCACTATCACAGAAGAGTTGTCTTTCCAGGAGTCTCAGGTAGGCCCTGGTCCTCTCACCTCCTTACTTTTCGCTGCTTCTCGGGTGTTGTCATGGTTGATAATCGTGGCGTCTGGTCTCCCCCCCCCCCCCCACACACACACATTTCGAGATACATTTGTATAGTTTTCGGTACAAAAATGTCCTCGCGAAGGCCGGTTCCTCTTAAACTACAGGGTCGCTATCGCTCGCCAGAAATAAACATCTACACCTAAATGGCACAAGAAGTCTTAATATTGTCAAAGACATGGGGACGAAAGGTCTTAAGATTGCCAAACTAAAGGGGCGAACATCTTAAAATCTCCAAACTAATGAGGCTAAACATGAAGGACAAAGGGTTCCAGAAAATATAACATCTCCCCTTTAAAACATTTGAATCTATGGTATTAAACGGTGATCTTGAGCATCCATCCTTACTCATACTTCCAAGGGTGATTTAGATTCGCCACAAGTAACCCATGAGCAATTTCTCTCCCCCTCTCTCACACAAAAAACGCTGCCGAAGACCTCAACACCAAGCACCGTGACTAGACTCGCTGTGTTTCCAGCTGAGGATATATTGTCATGTCCTCATCTAGATTACTCAGCTATATCGAATGTTTTGTAACGAAATATGCTGTTAAGAATGAACACTTGGAATAAATAGATAAATAGATCAATAAATATATATATATATATATATATATATATCTAACTTTTTGTATAGCTGTTCGAACGTTCGGAACCCCTGGAGCGTGGGGTGTCCATATCGGTTGCGAATTACTTCTGAGATAGGTTTTGTCGTAGGGAACCGAAGTCTTAGGATGAACAGAAGGACAAGGGATATGACGAACAACAACATCTTTCTTCTTTATTTTGGCCAGACGTTTCGTCATTATATAATGACATCATCAGTGAAATCTAAAATCAACGAAAATTACAATTAAAACAATTTAAATTACGTGAAGTAATAAATCAAAGCATAATCAGACACAAAAACACACATACATTGACAAAAAACGGAAAATATTAAAATTATAAAATCTAGGGAATTTAGTCAAAATACAAAAAAACAAATAAAATAAATACATCAAATCAGAGTAAACTCGCGGCCTAAAATATATTGAGAGTGGCAGCAGACACAGTTTTGTTGAGTGACGGTTTTTGTTTATGTATGTAAAGGGATTCTAAAATCCTTAAATCTGTATTATTGCCATGGTCTAGTATACTAAAGTTACTAGAATCCACGCTTGTACCACAATCAAAAGCATGTTCCCTTACCGCTGAGTATATATATATATATATATATATATATATATAGTGCAGAGACACAGTAGTATTTGTCCATTAAGTATTGAGGAATCAGCTGCTAAGGGATTCAATATGCCGTCAGCTGGAACTAAATAGACTATAGTTTGTAAGATGCTTCAAATTAGTACGGGATTCTAAACTCTAAACCAAGGCTCACAAGATTGCGTACTACCACATTTACATACCGGCAATGTATTTTTGTCAACAATATTATAGCTACTGTATGTGCATAGATATACAGTAGGTTACTAAACAAAGGTTCACGTGGCTAATATCTTGTATGTTTTAAAGGGGAGATTATTTTTCTGGACCACCTTTTCCCTTATGTAGTGTTGAAATTTTCCGTTTGACCTATTTGCTTGGCGATTTTAATACCTTTCGCCTCATTACTTTGTCAAAAATTAAGACCTTGCGTGTCTATATTTCCTAATGAAGGACAGCGAGCCTGTAGTGCAGGAGAAACCGGCCGAATTTCTCTATCAAAAAATGTACAAATATATCTCGAAGGTGCGTCTAGGGAGTGTTCTTTTAAAGTTTGATAAAAGTGTAGGGAGTAAAATCCCCCCCACACACGCACACCTCTTAATGAGAGAAGCTGCCAGATCAGAAAGTTGGACACATAAAGGCCGGAGAGAACGGGTTCACCGGACAGATTGAAGGTTAACCAAGAATGATATATGCAATGCTTATTACATCCAGAGGGTTTGTGTGAGAGAACCGTCTGTCATGTACAGGTATTATATTGACAGGTATTATATTGACAGGGAAGGGGAAGAGCTTGCAGGTTGTTGGAGACGGTCACACTGTACAGGGTTACTAAATTTAGTCCGTTTGATAGTAAATAAATGCCTAACTTTGCTAGAATAATGCCACAATCTCTGGAATATCGCTCGAATATAGCTCAAATCTGTAAAATATATACTATTCCCCTTAAGTTCATGTAAGCGTAGCAAGCCAAGGAGCTGCGTTCCGTAGACTGAACACTAGCTAAGCCGACATCTTGGGAGTTATTTATTATCTTGTGATCTTACTTAGTGTTGAGTTTGATTGTTTTTGCCATTTTCGAGCAATTAGTTTTTAGTTTGTACTCTAGATTAAAAACTACCTATCCAGACCACTGTCAAGCAAATAACAGCCACCCAGATCCGCCTTCAAGCTAAAATCAGCCACCCGCCTTCGGCCGCGACAGTTTTCTACCGAAAAAAATACAAATATATCTGGAAGGGCGATGGTGAACATTTTCGTGGAATCATTATGGGTATCTTCTGTACTGGTATGAGGAGCTAGACTCAAGATACATCAACTTAGGAAACAAGTGTATCTTAAAAGTTGGCCTCATAATTTGCCAGAACGGTGTTGAGGATCAGAGTTGAGGATAGATACGTTCGCGTGATACCGGCTTTGCTTTGCTGAAGTTAATGTCTCGGCTTTGGTCCTACTAGAGTTGACAGGGAAGAGGGAAGTTGAATTGACCACAGACGAGTTTCAGAGTATGAGGAAGTCGGAGATTTCTATGTCGATGTTTAACCCCTTCAGCACGATGACGCCTTTTTACGCTCGATTTTGTCTAAAACTAGATGATTTTATGCAGTTTAAGAAGGACCTATGTTATTCATAAGGTTTATTGAGATGGTACTTATATCCTTTTTGGTCCTGGAGGTAGATTATAAGCTAGAGAAAATCGTCTAATGGTGACCAGAATAAGATGAACATTACGTCATCGTGCTGAAGGAGTTAACAGAATTACGAGCTAAAGTAATGGTTGTTTTGCAATTATGAATACGTAGAACCAAAGTCATCATATTATCTGTCCATCAGAAACCTATAATATTATTGCATTTATTATACCAATGTTTACGGTTCTTACTTCCTTATTGCCTGGTGCTCGAAATTGGTAAGGGATTGGCTTGGTTCTTCAATTGATCTATCCTGACAATCAACTCAGATAACCATAATAGCCTATATCTTTGGCGTAGCTTTTCCTGTTCTCTCTTTGTGTCTTGCCTTACCTTCCTTTTTTTTCGCTTCTCTCTTCCCAGCTCCTTCTCTTATCTCCTTGTTTCTGTTATTCTCATCTCACTTGTCTTCTGTCCTCTCCCGTACTCTCCTCTCCTCTCTTCTCTTTACTTCCCTTCTGCTCTACTCTGTGTTCCAGTTTTCGGTGTTCATTATACGCCTGTCATCCTCTTTTATTATCCCTAGTTTTCTCTGCTTACCTTTCTTCTCCTCTTCTCGTAGCAAAAATAAAAATAAAAATAAAAAATACATATATGTATATATATATCTATATATATATGCATATATATCTCTCTCTATATATATATATATATATATATATATATATATATATATACTGTATACTCTCGAATCTTACCACATATACATACTCCTTGGTTACTGTAGCTAGCCAAAGCGAAACAAATAATTATGTCCCGAATAGTTCAGAGTTCAGCTTCCAAGACTCCCAAATCTCAATGGGTGTATAACTATTACGGCTTGAGAGTGTACGCTTAGCCAGAAATAATTGGATCACTCTCTCCCTCACACATGCTATAGTATCAACACACAGGATGGTATGTTTATTAGTTTGATCCTTTGAACCCTATCAAACTTTAAAAATCACCCCCAAGAACCCCCCTTTGTGCTAATTTTTACATCTCTCTATAGTCCGTTCATTATATTATATATTTTCAATATTAAGGACACCATTATAATAAATAATTCATATTGAAAACATATATTTTTTTTCCATTCCGCAGTTTATTTCTTTGGTCACAAATATAGGGAAATTATTCCTTTTGATAGCATAGATGGTAATACTAAAAGTCGAGACAACAAGGGATGTTGAAATTAAGAATTGGTAAACATCAACAAACAAAAATAATTATACATTCAGTATTTATTTACTGTTGATAACGATGCTTTACTAATTTTATTCAATTTAGTAGACATTTAGTTCTTAGATATATATAAGACATTGGATCGCTATGTAATGCCGCATTAAACTCTCTGTTCTGTAGTCTCTCTTTGGATCACAGTCTATTTATTATAAGTAGGACAGAAATCGTTACTCCTAACCTCTGTAACTCAAAAAGGGCTTGAGCAAATGGGCTGAAGCTTGCCACACCTATTTCCTGGCTAACTCTTCCCAAATGGTAGAAATATTAACTTCATTACTCCTGGCGTGTTTTGAGTTATACAGGTTAGTGGTAAAGTTTGTTGGCGTATCTATAATAAATAGACTAAGGTCGGTGTAGCATTGGCATCACTAAGGTCCAGGTATTTGGAATATCATTTTTCTTGAACTAAGCACTGTCCTCAGTAAAGACATCAGGTGGCTAGCTTTTCCACAATACAAACGTGTAGGGAACAAACGATGTGTGTTACTGTGACGTCACAACACCAGGAAGCAACACTAAACAGCTGATTCTGCCGCTCATAATACGCGCAGGGACATCATTATAATAAATAATTTAATGTAATGTAGGTACTGGTAATTAATTGCAGATATTTCGGCGAAGTTGTAAATCGTATTTGATATTCTCAGGAAGTAAGAATTTAGCATTGTGAACATTCTTGTTAACAAGATGAAGATTATTATCTGCTGCTGAGACCCAAACTGAGAGGCAGTACTCAAAGGAGTACAAAGGAAATCAAGCAACAACAGGTCTAGTGAGCCTTCTAGGCTTCTTGTCCTCCAAAACACTGAGGATCAAGTGTCCAAACAGTGGTTTAGAGTGGGTAAGGGAACATTGGAAAGGGAACTACTGCCCTGGAACTAATGTCTGTGGCAAGATTAGGAAGTTAATAGAGGACAGAAGGGTTAGTAACTGAGGGGGGAATAAAATAAAGTTATTCATTTACAAACGCAGTCAGTCGCGGGTTTGATGCAAGATATTTGTCTAGGCGAAGTTTAAATGAATCCACAAGTTGACAACTCGATTGAAGAAGAAATTCTTAGATTCGTGTGAGTTAAAAGATTTACCAATAATTTTGCAACCGTTTCCCCGCGTGTAATTAGATTGGTCGATAGTGAAGTTCTTACTACAGTTCATATTGACGATGCCTTTGGTGATTTTGAACACTTGAATTATGTCGCCTCTTAATCTGCGCTGGGTTAAAGGAAATAGATTTAATTCTCGAAGACACTCCTCGTATGGTTTGTTCTTTAGGCTAGGTATAATTTTGGTAACTCTATGTTGAACTCGTTCTCGCTTGTCTATATCTTTTTGGTAATACTTGAGAGTGAAGGTTATATAAAAAGGATAATAAATTGAAGTTGCCTAATTATACGCGCAAGCATAACGGGATCCAGTGTGATCATTGGAGAGGAGAGAACGATGAGAGTTAGTAAAGTAAAGAATGAGTGGAACCATAGACTGTACTGACTGTCGCCACCACCACCAGTGACTGTACTGACTGTCGCCACCACCACCAGTGACTGTACTGACTGACTGTCGCCACCACCACCAGTGACTGTACTGACTGTCGCCACCACCACCAGTGACTGTACTGACTGTCGCCACCACCACCAGTGATTGTACTGACTGTCGCCACCACCACCACCAGTGACTGTACTGACTGTCGCCACCACCACCACCAGTGACTGTACTGACTGTCGCCACCACCACCAGTGACTGTACTGACTGTCGCAACCACCACCAGTGTGATCATTGGAGAGGAGAGAACGATGAGAGTTAGTAAAGTAAAGAATGAGTGGAACCGTAGACTGTACTGACTGTCGCTACCACCACCAGTGACTGTACTGACTGTCGCCACCACCACCAGTGTGATCATTGGAGAGGAGAGAACGATGAGAGTTAGTAAAGTAAAGAATGAGTGGAACCGTAGACTGTACTGACTGTCGCTACCACCACCAGTGACTGTACTGACTGTCGCCACCACCACCAGTGTGATCATTAGAGAGGAGAGAACGATGAGAGTTAGTAAAGTAAAGAATGAGTGGAACCGTAGACTGTACTGACTGTCGCCACCACCACCAGTGACTGTACTGACTGTCGCACCCACCACCACCAGTGGCCACATTGATGACTGGCATAACCTCAACATCCACAGCCTGGTTGTCGTCGCACGCGGGAGACACACGCACACGTTGCACACCAGAAACCTGGTTGGCAAATTGATAAGTAGAAAGATATGAAGAACAATTAATTAGAAAGCCATGGAAGGAGACAAACAGGAGGTGAACATGGTAGACCACTGAAGAAGTAACGGGAAACAAAGTAGGCTACATTTCGATTAGGGTCAAATATTTACTCAAACTTGCTAGTAATACAGATTCAAATATACAATGAAAACAACACAAACACAAAAGAAAATTATGGTATGAAGAAATTAGTGAGCCTGAATGAAAGGAAAGAGTTATTTATACACCCCCACCCCCCCCACCCCCACCCCACCCACACACACCCCCACACCCACACGTCATAATTACACCACCACCACCACCACAGGCTCATTAATATACCAACTTCTATACTTCTTGATATGTTTCGGCAACCATTGGCTTCACATTTTTCTTTAAGGGAGCCCACCTCGCTTTTGTTCTCTTTCTCTCCCTCTCTCTTTGGATTGTATCCATTCGGCCCCATTCAGCCTACTGTTTTAAGACGCTTAATACCCCCATCCAGGTGTCAATATTTTCCTGGCGAGCTGTAGCGAGCCAGCAAATATATATTTTTGTTTTGACAGCAAGCTAAATTTGTAAATTTTTCGATAGAAAAATTTCTCCGGCGAAGCCGGATTTCTCAATACAATGTTGGCTCGCCAGGGGAAAACCGACACCTGGATGGGGATAAAC